>CM046364.1:5009222-5124222 GCA_025413025.1 Ficus hispida | reverse complement strand
TGGTTAATCCCATCACAAGATACCTAGCACAACATTAATATTTAGTCTTTGGACAGAAATATTAACTTGTAAGTGGTACTCTTGGTGTAGTAATCAAATATTGACAATAAATCCTGTCAAACAATAGGTCAATCTTTGGATCGACATATTATTCACATGGTATACCTTATAATTGTCACATATTTATTACCACAAGTGTGCATGCAATTCGGCCAAATATTAACCTTCCTTTGGGCCGGTTAATATCCGCATGAATTACACACACACAACCATCTTAATATTTCAAATAAATTAATCTACACAAGAGAGGTTACTTTGGTAACATGTTGCTTTAATTAATCTATTTTAGAATATTAGATACCCAAAAATATAACCAACAAACCAAAATTTGAATTTAATTAAAAATTTTTTTTTTTAATCCACGGTCAACGGTCAACCCTAAAGTCAACGGTCAACGGTCAACCCTAAAGTCAATGGTCAACCCTAAAGTCAACGGTCACGATCCTTATTGACCGGGTCGGGATTGGACCGGGTCGGGTTGGGTCAACCCAATCCGGATCCTAACCCAGCCCAGCCTAGCCCAGCCCAGCCCAAAAAAAAAAAAAAAAAAAAGAAATTGGGCTTAAGGCCCAAAAAACCCTAATTTTCTTTTCTTTTCTTCTTCCTCCTTGTTTGCAGCCGCCGGCCATGGCAGCATAAACACCAAAGTTGATTGAAATAATATAAAAAAAAATTACAGATAAAAATCCTTTTTCTTTCTCAAAATCAAATCCGGAAACATAAATGCTTAATTTCAAGAAATATATAATCCATATATACTTGTCCACAAAATGTTTGAATCCGGAAAATTTAAAGAAAATCAAAATCAAAGAATCCATAACCATAATCATTCTTAAATCCAACAAAACCAAACCTAATTTAGAAAAAAACAACTTAATTCTTAATGGTTTAACATGGAGAAGGCTCTGATACCACTTGTTAGAATTACAAACCTAAATCTTTAATGGAGAAAATCCAATTTATCCAAGATCCACCATGTCAAATCATCAAGAGAATTAAATGAAAACGGAAGCGTACCTTGATCCATGAGAAAGAAACGATTATGTGTTATGGATCTTCCAATTCAATACGATTTTCCTTAGAGAAGAATCTCTATATTCTTTCTGATGATGGGATGTCAGAGAGAATATGAATAATGAATGTATCTGTATCTGTATCTGTATCTGTATATCGTATGAATTGGGGACCATAACCCTTTTAAATAACTGCAGTAGTTATTATCTTTTCATATTTCTATTTTAACCCATCACAAAAATAGAAATATGAAATAGGTCTCTACACATAATTAACCCATACTTTAATCAATGCCCAAAGCCCAATAACAAAAATTAACCTTACTTAGACCACTTTAAATGGGCTTAACTTTAAGATAGCCTATAATACACATTTAATTACATATGTAGGCCCAAACGTTTAATTATTTTCCAACACTTTCTCCACGCCACCCTCACAGAGATTCTGAGGTTGTATCCTACTGTTTCTGTGGTAATTAACTTTCCCTTATTTCTTTCTTTTTTTTTTTTTCATGAGATTCTTATGTATGTGATTAATTTGTAATTAAAAAAATGTTAAAAATCACAACCACTAATATTGCTAATTAAGAATATTAGCATAAATTACGAACCAATTATGTCACTTGGCAATACTAATCTAGACAAGTAACAGCAAGCCACCACCCATTGAACATTATCTTGATTATTTTGTTAAAAATTGTACTAAGATGAATATAATGAGAACAACTTTATTGGGGCTAGCTCGGCATGTCAGGTTTGGAACTCGAAAATTGTTTTTATTTTCTTTAATAAAAAGGAGTCAAACTTCACACCGTTAAAAAGAAAAAGGGAATGAAGTCCTAAAGGTCGACGTACGTACATTAAGCTTTTGTGCACAATTAATGCCCTCCATGGGCTTTGGATAGGATGGGAGATGTGCAGTGTAGAAGACATTCTTCCTAATGGCTATAGAGTGAAGAAAGGTGATGAAGTGTTCTATGCCTCATATGCCATGGGCAGAATGCCTTCCATTTGGGGTGACGATGCAGAGATTTTCCGACCTGAAAGATGGCTCCATAATGGAGTTTTCCAACCACAATCACCATTCAAATTCGTTGCATTTCATGTACGTATTTCGTCATCGAGACCGCTTGGCTTCTTTTTTTTTTTTTTTTTTTTTTTTTTTTTTTTTCATTGGTCTCTAAATTAGCACTAAAAGTGAATGTAGATTTCTCAAACTAATTAACCGAGCTTACCGTGACAGTGCTCATTATATAAAAATTAAGGTGAAGGAAAAATGTTTTAATTTTCATTGAAAATTACATTTAACACATTCCCTGACTTATTTCATAAAATGTCAAGTTACATCAAGATAGTCATGTGATTTCTACATTAAATATTAGAAATTCTTAAACAATGGTCAAAACATTAATAAAGATGAAGTTCAAGGACTTATCGGCTAAAATTAAAAAGTTCAAGAACGAAACTATCACCATGTTAATAATTTAAACACCATGGAAAATCAAATGAAAAATTGTGTCGTAGTAATGTAAAAACGAAATTCTACTTGAAATATTAGCTTATATATATATATATATATATAATTGCTTGGAACATAAATTTCCATTTATAAATAATATTGCAGGCTGGTCCTAGAATTTGTTTGGGGAAGGACTTCGCTTACCGGCAGATGAAGATAGTATCAATTGCCCTCCTCCAGTTTTTTCGCTTCAAATTAGCTGATCAAACAAGAAATTTCCAAGAGTGGACTCAGCTATATCCTATTCCTCTTCTAGCTGGCAGATTCTCTCAACTATTTCTTTCTCAACTCATAATAAGGCAGAGAGATCTCAATGTCGGAATCGTGGAAAAGAATTTCAAAGCACCTCCCCTCCCTAAGCTAGTGGAGGGATTATAAGACCTCGCTCACTCTTCATATTAATGGAGACCTTCCTCTTTGTGTAATTTCGAGAAAAATCTTGTAAGTTGTTGGGTCAATATGTGAATCCAAATAAGTCTGGTCCACTAAAACATAAAAACCAAGTGTCTAGTTCTACTATTTTTCCTGTGTGCCTTTAACCATGTGCCGTTGGAGGTCCGGATAAATGACAAAGTGTCTTTCGCTTTTTTAATAGATGGCAACTATATAGATATAGATCATATATGTAGAAAAGAAAAGAAAAAGTAAAGAAAAACAATATAAAATGGTGGATGCAAGAATTCACAATTGATCATATCTTTGAAGTCGCATGCTGCCTTCTATCACGTCATTTTGAACAGAATTTTAGCATAACATTTATTTTTAGTTTGGAATCAATATGCAATTAATTCCATTATGAATTTATGAATAGTCTTGGTTCAATCAATACCTAGTAAGCTTTAGTTTATTTTTCTTTTAACTTTTCCTTCTATAGGAAATAGAGTTTCTAAAAAAGTCTATAAGCATTAACTCCAAAAACATATTTTTATTTAATATTACTATAAAGCTATGATATTTTAAAATATTACAAATACTAATTATAAATAACAACAAAAATAACACGAAAAAAAATCAAACAAATAAATATGTTTTCTTTGACTAAAAATTTCGGGGAGTTTAAAATAAGTGAAGTTCCAAAGATTTTGGAATAGGTCAGCTTTTCGAATTGTTGCTGAATTCATGAGTAGATGCATGAGAGACAATCTAGTGAACTGAAATATTTTTTTTTTAAAAAAATGATTCTTATAACAGCAGCTTCAAAATGTCTTTTGACACACTTTTGTGTGTAGATATGTATATACATAGATGTATAAATATATATTTATATTTAAGCTTACAACTATATAAAAACACAAAATTGTATACATTGAAAAAGAAAGTTTTGTTGCTTGCTTCACAAACCTAGTGATAACTTTGTGGTCACTTTTAACTTAATTTGCTATTTGTTCAATAGCCACTGGCTCCCAAAATGTTTCATCTGACCTCAAATACAGTCCAAACAATATAATTTGGTCTTTTGGGCAATAATCAATATGAATAAAAAGAGTGATCTTTCTAACACGGTATCAAATAATAAATAAAGAATAAAAGAAATATATTCATTTATAATAGGAAAGCACGCATGCCTCTATAAATCTGCAAATCAACTTAAAACTTTCAGATTGATTATCAAAATAAAAGTTTCCACTATCCAACCAAGTATGAAAATATCAGATGTTGAGAACGGAAATAGAATTTGACCCATTGTTGCCTTACTCTCCTAGATTCATTCCAAAATTTGGAATTGAAATAAGCATATTAAAATACAAACTACTTTAATAAAATCTTATGGAGAAAATTGCTTAAATAGCCTTCCAAATGCACAAACTCTTTTTTCATGTCCTCTTTTAATGTTAGTTTGGAAGTTTAATCGTTGATTTTCTTTTCTTCATTTGACTGTCGATTAAAATGATTAAAATATCCTCATTACCCTACAACAAATCCTAGTACACTTTTTAACCTCTCTCTCTCTCTCTTCACTGCCCCTCTCTATCTCCTCTCTGCCTATCTCCTCCCTCTATCTCCGTCCCCATTTCTCTTGTCCCTCTCTTCCACTTTGTCGACCACATCAACTTGCACTCTCCTCTTGCCAGTCTGTCGCCAGCATGTTTTGATAACTCTTTTTATATTTGTTATGTATTTAAATTAACTATATTCTTAATATTTTTGTTTAATTTTCTCCCCTAAATAATAATTTTTCTTAATTCTGTAAGAAGATTACGCAAAAGGATAAAAATTGACAATTTAAAGCATAAATAGGGGCAAGATTATTATTCAAAAAATTGATTAAAACTCACAATCAGAAAACCACAACGTGCCAAATTGTTATTTTTGTCATCGTATTTGGTTGGAAGCACCAGCCAGAAACTTTAATTCATTTAAATAATTTCTATTTCACACACACCAAAAAAAAAAAAAAAGTCTCCATAAATAATTTGAATAAAGTCTTCCCATAAATGTGATAATATAGATTTAAACCATTGATTTCATTTTAAATATTGGGACAAAATCTTCGCTAAATTATGCAGTATTCATAATGTTTCTTATGATAATTCATATGCTTTTGACCTCCATAATCCTTGAAAGGTTTTAAATATACCAGCTAGAAGTACATGTCCTCACTTAATTAGAAAGTTGTAATTGCCTTACACATTCACTTAACTGTCTCTTTCACCATATCCGACCACTCCTAGGCATTTACTATATAGTCAAATTATATGATCACCGTTTAAATTTCATCTTACCCCTTTATATCTTTGAGCCACGACGTGAATATATCATTAATTTGTTTTGTTTTTATTTACGTTTAATTATACATTCTCAAATTAACTTTAATCTTAGAAAATTGATATTTTCTTTAAGCACCATTAATTAATTCTCTAAAACTAACGAGCGATATGCTAAAAAACGATGATCTCATATATTTTTTCTAGGGAAAAAAAAGAGTCTTTTTTAGGAGATAGGTATCTCTCTATTCGGGTAAGTGACTGGATGTATAGGTTTCGTCTCACTTAAATTCAATAAACTTTTCTACTAAATAACATTAATTAATTGATACATATATATAATCTAATGATAATTTCACGTCTAACTCTATATCATTTTTTTTTTTTTTTTTGGAAGCTAGATAGCTATATATGCTACATGACTTGGTTTACGTTTTAGTTAACGGTACATAACGTGCATGTCCGTGCACCACACAAAAAGATATCGATGTACGTGTAGTTGCATTTTCCTTACATGTCTTTTTCATTTCATTTTCATTTGAACAAAAATCCTATGAACAACCATGTCCCACGTTTCATGTCTAATAACATTACACATTACACATTACACATTACACATTTAAAGACAAAAAGACAGTTCTGGATTATTCCTGCAGTTTTAGGAGCTTACGATTTTTCCGTCCAATTAGATAAATAAAATTGTTAACACGTTGTGCCTTATTGAATCTATCATCGCCAGCCAGGAAGGTAATATGGTAAATTGCCACCGGTAATCCACTAGATATCATTGGAATCAACATTTTGGCCATCGACTGTTTTTAGTATCTCTCTGATCTCTGATCACCGGGGTCTTTTATAGTAAATTATTTGACAATCAATTATAATATTTTTAATTTTCTACACAAAGTAATTGGTTAGCTCCGATTAAAGTGGCCGGGAAGTATTATGCTAGATTATTTTTGATAATCTATTAAAATATGATTGGCCATTTCTACCTCTGATAGTCGGAGAGTATTCTTTCCAATTTTAAAAAAATAACTGGGCGTCTCTAGCTCCAAGCATAATCTGGTATATTAACAAAGTTCATGTACCATATTACTTTATCTTCAGCACAATGACCAATAAGTCGGCTACCGGTCGACACAAATAACTAGATTGAAAGACAAAATTACTTGGAGAAATCCGCATAAATTAAAAGCTAAAACAAACTACAAAAATTAAAACAAAAAAATGTTACTAACAAAAAATGCATAAATCCAAAATATTATAAAAATATAATAAGGAAAAATAAATCATCCAACAATATGCATCGCTCATAAAAAGGTCATCATTGATACTAGAGATGGCGATCTCCCTTTGCAACCAATTTGCCTCAAACACAATACTATCAGAATCATTTGTATTCCAATAACACAAAGCAGACGTGAATTAAATTAATTTACCCATTGGTTAATTAATTCAAATAATGAATTTCCACTCACTTAAATTAAATAATTTTTCCTCTAGATAATTGTTTACTTAATTATTGCAGATGTAGTCCAATGTTTGCGAAAAATCTATGTGTACAAATAAAGCCGTACTATACTGCTCGCCTCTGAAATTTCATATCTCTCTCCATTTGTCCTGGTGTACCTCCCTATTTTTCTTTCATCTCACAGCTTGTTTTTCCGAATTTGTGTGTTTGCCTCTTCCCCCTTGTACAATCCTTTCTTAACCTTTTATACTAGGGCAAGTTGAGGTGCTCTAGTTACACGTGTTCATCTAATAGCCAAGGCTGGTGGCCACCTTAGATACAACTGTCTTATTCTTACAAAGTCGGTAAATGGACCAGCTACTAGCTATAAAGAAAGAATTGCGTTAATGTCACTAGTAAAAATTATGGATTACACAATAGTTATTAACCGTCGTGTAAAGTTTATATGACGGTTAGACAATCGTCGTGTAATCCAGCGTCGTGAAAGATACCACGATGGTTATAAAACTGTCGTGATATCTCAATATTACATGACGGTACACACCGTTATGTAATGTAGCCATTACATGACAGTTTTGCCTCAAAACCGTCGTGTAATGGCTGCATTACACGACGGTCTTGAGAAAATGTTACCACACCTTGAGTTGTGGTGTAAGATTGTTCCTTGGAATTTTCATTGCTCCTTGGGTAGAAATGTTCAAGATGGTCCGCTCAACATAGATATGTTCCAGCATACTTTACAGTTGAGTCTCATCAGCATTTTTGACAAACTCTGTATGCCAATCTTCGAAACCCTCTAAACCTTAAAACCTATTAATGAAGTCCTTATCAATCGGCACCTTCACACCATGAACATACACCGTTTTCTGCCCTTCTTATTATGGTCGTCTTTCATTGGTTGTCCGCGGATTCCATTATCAAAAAGTGTATCCATGTGATTGGTAATCACTGAATGTATAAATTCATCATACCTTATAGTAGGGGTGTCTTGCAATAGAAATATTTTCTTAGGGCAAAATGATCGTTTAGAAATGAATTTCTCATACATGTCCTCAGCTTCTTCGGATTGAAATGTTCGATAGCTTGTTGTGGTAGCTTTTGGCGGGCCACTTTCTTTGTGTTTACCATTCTAACATAGAGGAATGCTCAAAAATGGATTTGTCAGTGGAATGACAACGGGCTCCCCTAAACTTATGGGGCATGGTAGAGATAGAGGTACTGTAAAACTTGTGGGTCACGTGAAACAATGGAAGAGGCCCATACGTTTAAGAAGATGGTGATGGAAGTTGGGAAATATTGCAATGAGTAGCTGGGTCCTCGGATTAGTTGGGAGGTAAGGATGGCGTGGGTCTGAGCATAAGATAAAGAGAAAGTGACCCCTGCTTTTTGTCACTTTCCCTTATTTAATAAGGACATATGGCCTCTTTTTTTTTTTTTTTTTTTTTTTTTTTTTGATATTATTATTATTATTATTTATTGCTCTTTTCTTTTTTTTTTATTTTTTTTTTTTTTTTTTTTTTAAATATTTTTATTTTTTTAAGCTCTCCTCCTTAACACCTGAGACCCTCATAAAGTCTTTCTGCATTCTCACTATTATTCGAATTGATGCAGCATTTCTTCATGATAAATAATTTTGCTGTAGCAAAACCACCAAAGCATAGCCTTTTTAATTTGAATCCTGTTTTCCTCTTTCTGCTACCACAATCCCTGCATAACACCAGAATTGCTCAAAACTCAAAGCGTAACAGGAAATAAGTAGAAAACAAATCAAAAGTAATTTCAAAAATAAAATTATAGGGTTGCCTCTCTCAAACGCTTGTTTTAGAGTCCTTAGCCTGACTGTGCTGCCATTCAGGCATCCTATAGCAAGATGGAGGTTTTCTGATAGTTGAGCTCATCGTCCCAGTAGTGCTTAAGCCTCTGACCGTTGACTTTGAAAGTTCTCCCTGAATTTGCTGCAGCAATCTCTACTGCTCCATGTGGGTAGACTTCAACTACCATAAAGGGTCCTGACCATCATGATTTTAGCTTCCCTAGAACAGCTTCAAACTTGTGTTGAAGAATAAAACCTACTGTCCAGTCTCAATTGCTTTGAGATAATTCTGCTATCGTGCCACTTCTTAGTTTTCTCTTTGTATAACCTAGCATTTTCATAAGTGTGTAAACGGAATTCTTCCAGCTCATTCAATTGCAACAAATGCTTCTCTCCTACCAGTTGGAGGTCTATGTTCAACTGCTTGATTGCCCAGTATGCTTTGTGCTCCAACTCCAGCGGTAGATGACCTGCTTTGCTATAAACTAATCAGAATGGTGACATTCCTAGTGGTGTTTAAATGTTGTTATGTACGCCCAGAGTGTATCATCTAACCTCAGCGACCAGTCTTTGCGATTTGGGTTGACCACTTTCTCCAAAATCCTCTTTATTTCTCTATTTGAGATTTCTACCTGCCCACTGGTTTGTGGGTGGTATGTTGTAGCAATCTTATGTTTCACTCCATACTTGCCCAAGAAATTCTCAAATTGCCTGCTGGCAAAATGAGTTCCTCTGTCACTGATGATTAGTTTGGGTGTCCTAAAGTGGGTAAAACTATTCTTGTGAAGGAATTTTACCACTACCTTGGAATCGTTTATCTGGAGTGCAACAGCTTCCACCCACTTTGAGACATAGTCGACGGCTACCAAAATATACTAGTTTTCATAAGTTTGAGGGAACGGTCCTATGAAGTCAATGCCCTACACATCAAATAATTCGACCTCCAGAATATTGTTCAAAGGAATTTCGTGTCTACAGGAGATGTTGCCAACCTTTTGACATTGATCGCACGTCTTGGTAAACTCGTGAGCATCTTTAAATAAAGAGGGCCAGTAAAATCCTAATTTTAGGACCTTGGTAGCTGTTCTTGTTCCTCTAAAGTTTCCATCGTAAGGGGATAAGTGATGTGCTGCAAAATGCACTGGAATTCCTCCTCTGGAACACATCTCCTAATAATCTGATCAGCACACTGTTTATAGAGAAAAGGCTTATCCCATAAATAAAATTTTACCTAATGAAGGAATTTCTTTCATCTCTAGCTAGTCATCTCTAGTGGAAACAGCCCACTAACTATATAATTAATGAAATCTGTGTACCAGGGAACAGTGGCTTGTTGCAATGCCAAAAGTTACTCATCAGGAAATGTCTCACGAATGGATTCCTTCTTCTCAACTTCAGTCCTTATCTCAAGTCTTGATAGATGATCCGCAACCTAATTTTTAGAACCCTTCCTGTCTCTTATCTCCAAGTCAAATTCCTACAGGAGCAATATCCACCTGATCAATTATGGTTTAGCATCTTTATTGGCAATTAGATACTTAATCGCTAAATGATCCATGTAAACTATCACTTTGGTGTCCACTAGATATGATTTGAACTTATCTAATGCAAATACCATAGCCAAGAGCTCCTTCTCAGTGGTAGTATAATTTAGCTGGGCCTTTGTCAGTTTCTTGCTTGCATAATAAAATTGAATGGAACACATTCTCATGTTGTTGTCCTAACACCGCACTTACTGCGTAGTCACTAGCATCACACATCAACTCAAAGGGCAATGACCAATAAGGTGAAATGATGATGGGTGTAGAAACTAACCGCCCTTTCAACTCTAAGAACGACTGATGAAATTTCTCATCGAAATCAAAAGGTTGATTTTGCTCCAGCAAAGTGCATAATGGCTTTGAAATTTTTGAGAAGTCTTTTATGAACCTTCTATAAAAACCTATATGGCCTAGAAAACTTCTAATCCCTTTTACTGATGTAGGTGGTGGTAGCTTGTCAATTACTTCAATCTTTGCTTTGTCCACCTCGATGCCTTTATTGGAAACCTTGTGGCCTAAGACGATGCCAGCTTGTACCATAAAATGGCACTTTTCTCCGTTGAGGACCAAATTGGTTTCTTTACACCTTATCAAGACTTATTTCAAATTCCCTAGGCAGTCACCAAAAGAATAACCGAACACTGAAAAGTCATCCATAAAAACCTCCAAAATTTTCTCCATCATATCGGTGAAGATATACATCATACAACTCTGAACTGTTGCTGGAGCATTATAGAATCCGAATAGCATCTGCCTGAAAGCAAAAGTCCCATATGGATAGGTGAAGGTTGTCTTCTCCTGATCCTGTGGTGCTATAGCAATATGGTTATAGCTTGAGTATCCATCCAAGAAGCAGTAGTATTCCTTTCTTACCAATCTGTCAAGCATCTGATGAACCGCAGAGGGAAATGATCATTCCTAGTTGCTTTGTTTAGCTTCCTGTAGTCCATACATACCCTCCAGCCAATTATTGTTATTGTAGGAATTAGCTCATTATTGTCGTTTGCAACCACAGTGACCTTCCTTTCATTGGCAAGCATTGAATTGGGGTGACCCAAGGGCTGTCTGAGATAGAATAGATAATCCCTACATCGAGCCACTTTAATAATCTCATTCTTCACAACTTCTTTCATGATTAGGTTCAGCCTCCTTTACTGTTCAACAGAATTGCTGTAGCATTCCTCCAGCAAAACTTTATGCATGTAGATCAATAGGCTAATTCCTTTAAGATCTGCAATGGTCCACCCAATTACCTTTTTGAACCTCTTCAGCATATCTAGTAGTTGAGTCTCCTGTAATCCAGTCAATCAAGAAGAAATAATCACAGGCAAAGTATCTGAATCACCCAAATAGACATACCTCAAGTGTGAAGTTAAAGGTTTTAGTTCCAAAGTGGGGGGGTTCTTCAATAGATGATTTATGTGATTTGAGAGACCTTTCTGATAACTCAAGTGACTCAAATTGCCTCCCAGATCTAGCTGACACATGCCAGCCCTCCATCCAAGATACTTGATTATCACTGTTATTCTTATCTGCTTCAGAATCAGTCAAGTCATCTTCTTTTGTTAGCTTTGTAGAACATGTCTTCTCAAACTACGCAGCCACTAATGAATCCAGAATATTGATGGCTGAGCACTCCTCAACATCATCAAGAAAATGCATCGCCTTGATTTCGTTGAAAGTAACCTACTGATTATGGGTTCTCATGGTTAGTTCACCCTTCTATACATCTATTAATGTTTTACTTGTAGCCAAAAAGGATCTTCCCAGGATAATCGGTACTTCATTGTCTGTTTCATATTCCAACACAATGAACTTTGTTGGAAAAATAAATTTGTCTACCCTCACTAGCACATCTTCAATTTTCCCTTCTGGATGAGCGAATGACTTGTTAGCTAATTACAGAGTGACTGTGGTGGGTATTCCTTCCCCAATTCCTAAATTTTTGAAGATTGACATAGTCATCAGATTTATACTTTCCCCCAAGTCGCATAATGCCTTTCTAAAGTACTGATTATCAATGGATCACGATATAGTGAAGCTACCGGGATCTTTCAACTTAGGTGATAGTTTGTTCTTCAGTATCGCACTGCATTCTTCAGTTAGTGCTACCATTTCAAACTCACCTAGCCTATGTTTCTTCAAAAGAATGTCTTTCATGAATTTAACATAGCTAGGCATCTGTTCCAATGCTTCTGCAAGTGGAATGTTGATGTATAGCTGCTTTAACATGTCTGAGAACCTTCTGAACTATTTATCCTGCTTTTGACTTTGAAATCTCGGAGGAAATGGTGGCGGAGGTCTCTCTGATCTGCTTTGCTTCAAATTTACTATAGCATCTTACTCTGTTATAGCATTCTAATATGCTTCGGCTTCTGGTTGCTGGCTCTTTTGATTTTGGATTGAAGAGGGTTCTGATTCTTTAGTAGATAATCGAATTGGTTGTTCAATTTGTCTGCTATTCCGAAGTGTGATAGCTTTGCAATGCTCCTTGCCATCTCTCTTGGGGTTTTTTGTATCAATAGGAAGTGATCCGTGAGGCCTATTATTCAAAGCATTAGCTAGCTGCCTCACCTGATTCTCTAAAGTCCTCAATGATGCAGCTTGACTCTAAATAATGGCTGTTTGATTCTAAATGATAGCACATTATTTTCCATGCACTCTTTGAGTAATGCCTTAATGGGATTTGATTGTTTTTGAGGCTGTTGTCTTTGGTTTTGATGCTGTTGGAAACCCAATGGGTGTGTTGGTTTAGTTGGTCCTGCTAAAGACTTAGCTCCTTGATTTTCCCAAGAAACATTTGGATGCTGCCTCCACCCTGGGTTGTAGGTGTTGGAATATGGATTATTATTCATATTAATGTTGTTCACGTAGTAAACCGAGACTGGGTTGGCTGGGCAGTTTTCAAATGAATGCCCCTCACCATAATAAACACAAACAATGTCAACAGCTTGCACTGAACTTGCTCTTATTGTCATGTTCATGGATTTCAATATATTGGACAATGAAGAATCTTGAGCTGTCAATGCTGTCACAACATCCACTTCATGAACTCCAGCCACACATCTTCATGTGTCAACTCTTTCAGTAGGCCACTGGTAGTAGTTGTTGGACATTCTCTCCAAGATCTCATAGGCCTCATTGTAAGACTTCACAAGAAGGGCTCCATTAGCTAATGCATCCATAATACATCGGGTTTAAGCATTGAGTCCATTATAAAAGGTTTCCATTTGTATCGAATAGGGAAGTCCACGATATAAGCACTTCTTTAGCAGTTCTTTAAAGTGCTCCCATGCTTCATATAAAGCTTCTCCCTCTAAGTACTAGAATGATATGATATCATTTCTGAACTTGGCATTTTTGTTTGGAGGGAAGTATTTCACTAGAAATTTCTCAGCTAAGTCATTCCATGATGCTACCGAATCTAGTGGTAGATAATTCAGCAATGCTCTAGCTTTGTCCCTTGGAAAATAGGTAAATAACTTGAGGCGAAGAGCTTCATCAGTTACAGTCTATAGCTTGAAATAGTCACTCACTTTAAGGAATAATTTGAGGTGAAGATGAGGATCTTCAGTCGGCATCCCCCTGAATTAATCTCTTATCACTATGTCTCTGTCATCTGCCATTGCAACAGCATTGTTAACATTATTATTGGCTAATACTCCCTCAGCCATTTCTTTAATTCTTACAAAACCCTGTTGTTCCCTTCTTCTTAATCTGAAGGTTCTTTCAATTTCTAGGTCTAAAGGAACCAAGTCTATGTCCCTCGGCCTATTCATGCATGAAAGTTACACCTGGCAAAGAAACAACCACAGTTGAATGATGTTAAGGAGAGCAAAATAAATGAAAAAGAAGAAAAAAAATTGATTCCTATAATAATAATTTTCAATAATCACATTTCAAGGCAACGGCGCTAAAAACTTGTTTGCCAAAAATCTATGTGTTCAAATAAAGCTATGCAAATGTACATAATCAAACAAGTAATATAGTAGTGAGTAAAGTATCGTCTCCACAGGGATTGAATTAGTAAAAATTAATTACGGAAACCAAATATTCAAAAATAATTCGAAGAGTCAATTAAGTACTAAAATTTGTAATAAATGATGAAAATAAATGATGTGATTAAAATGCAAACAAAAGGCAAAACTTAGAAGGATCTAAGCTACAGGCTATGAATCAATGATGGGCGTAAGCTAGAATTACTAATTTTCCCTCAGTTACAAATCTGAATGCAAATGTTGTAGTAATGCTATAGCAAAATTAATTCAATCAACCTAATATAATCTTCTTTCAAATGATTTATGCCTTCAGTTCCTTAAACCAAAATCAACATATTGCTATGTGTTTCAGTTTTCAAAACCTGAAGTCAAGCACCAATTTTACTGGGTTGTACAAGGTAATAATATATTCCTAAACCATTCACTTGTATTATCCAAGCTAGATCTAATTAAATCCAACCTTCCCATTATTAATTTTAGTTTATATTCTCCACTAACGAAAGGCCAGTTAATCAATGGAAAACAAATAAGCAGCACACTTGAATAAACAGGATAAAAATTACCAAGCAATCAAAATAACAATTAAATCTTCATTGTAATTTTAGTTCCATCAATAATCCTAGCTAAAGAAATTTAGTTCATGTTCAATTCAGTGAAATTAAAAATAGCAATCCCAACTAGTGGGTTCATGGTTCATCGAGAGAAAACAAAAAAAAATCCAAAAGGATTGGGTGTATTAAAATAAGAAAATCCTGAGTTAAGCGTGCATGCTATCATGCATCTCCTTGTCTAGTCAATAGTCTAAGGCCATGCTGTACTGCTCGCCTCTGAAATTTCAGATCTTTCTCTCTTTTGTCCTGGTATACCTCCCTGTTTTTCTTTCCTCTCACAACTTGTTTTTCCGAATTTATGTGTTTGCCTCTTCCACCTTGTACAGTCATTTCTTAACCTTTAATACTAGGGCAAGTTAAGGTGCCCTAGTTACACGTGTTCCTCTAGTAGCCTAGGCTTGTGGCCACCTTAGATACGGCCGTCCTATTCTTACAAAGTTGGTAAGTGGACCAGCTACTGGCTGTAAAGAAATAATTATGTCAGCGTGCGCTTTTGGCTATTTCTTCACTGCTGCAGCATTGCTGGAGCATCAGGTGTATTTTAGCTTCCCATTTCATTGCCTTCGTTTTTCCAGTGAGCCTTCACCAATTTTGCACTTGGACCTCCTGAATGGCAAAGCACAGAATTAACATTTTTCTTTAATAAATTTGAAGACTGAGTTCATGATTAGGACGAGAGTTCTCCACAATAATCAATCTTTTTCAACTAAAGAAAAACTACTACTACAAAATGTGGATTCTACGACGGAGCTTCCACGAACATTTTTAAAAAAACCGTTGTGGAAAAGTGGCAAAAATATGGAGCAGAACAGAGTTTCCGAAAACCATCGTGGAAGCCGAAGCTTCCACGATGGTTATAGAAAACTGTCGTTGAAGACCAAGCTTCTACAATAGTTTTGTATAGCCGTCGCGGAAACTTGCAGCTTCCACGACGGTCATTGAAAATTGTTGTGCAAACATGGTCTTCCACGACGGTTTTCTATAAATGATGGTCTTCCACAAACCATTTTTAAAAAACCATCGTGCAAAATTCATGAAAATTTAGACAAAATACCTAGTGTTGTTGCCCTCAATTTTTCACATCAATAATTCTACAGATCCCAAAATAAGATCAGATCGCTCCGAACATAGTCAGTAAACTACTGGACATCACTACCACGATCTACCATATCCATCAATATAATCTCTCTATAAGTGATAATTAATTAACATCTTCTTATTGTTGTGTTTTTCTTAGTATTAATATTATTGATTTGTATGATTTTATAAGGTGTTTATATATATACATATATATGTATATGTTTTGGGGATCGATTTAGAGTTAAATTATGCAATGGGAGTTAAATTAAGTGATCAAGAAATGTTATTTTCCCCCGGTATTTAGACTTAATTAATTATGGTTATAGATGGTTTTGTATTTTAATTAGTTTTGTTATGTTTTTTCGATTTTTAATTGTTGATCAATTAATGGACCAGTGTTAATTAATGAAAATGATATATATACATGTTAAAATTGAGTACTTTGACTTCTAAGTATTTTAATTTTTTTATTTAGGATATACAAATCATGGATAGGAAATGGACGTGGTTTGATAATTGTCTAAAGCATATGAAGATGGTGTTGAAGAATTTTTGTCACTTGCCAAAGCTCACATACAAGATGATAAGATTCTGTATCCATTTCAAATTTGTAGTAATCATAGATCTCATTCCATTGATGATGTTAGAGGGCATTTGCATGGTTATGAGATTATTTGTTATTACCAAACATGATATTTACATGGTAAAGATTTTTTCAATATTAAATATATATCGACGAGTACTAAAGGTAAAGAGCCTATTGTTGAAAAAGACATTGGTGATAATATATTCAATATGATAAATGATTTGGAAGAAAATTTTGTGCACCGTCCGGAGTTATTTGAGACAATGATTAATGATGTCGAAATACCATTGTATGTCAGGTGTACAAAATATATGAAATTAGGGGTATTTGTTAAATTATGGAATATGAAAGCATTGGGAGGTGGGACGAATTCTAGTTTCACGACTCTTTTAGAATTTCTAAAAGATGTTCTACTAGAGGATAACAAAGTGCCACCTAGTATGTACGAGGTGAAGAAGACGTTGAGCACTTTGGGAATGGAATATGAAAAGATACATGCTTGTCCAAATGATTGCGTCCTTTACTGGAAAAAATATGATGATTTAGGTGAATGTCCAGTTTGTAACGAGTCAAGATGGAATAAGGGCAAAATGCCATCGAATGGTAGAAAAAAAGTACCGGTTAAGGTGTTATGGTACATTCTACCGACTCCACATTTGCGTCATTTATTCGGTAATGCCGAGCATGTTAAGAATTTGACATGGCACCATGATAAACGTGTTGATTATCGCAAACTTAGGCGTCCAGCCGACGGACTACAATGGATGACATTTGATGACAATCATCTAGATTTTAGTGCAGAACCAAGGAATTTACGTCTTGGTTTATCGACGGACGGAATGAACCCACATAGTAACATGAGTAGTCGCCATATTACCTCGTCAATCATACTTGTCAACTACAATCTCCCACCTGAGTTGTGCATGAAGCGGAAGTTCTTGATATTGACATTATTGATCTCAGGCCCTCAACAACAAGGGAATGACATTGACGTGTACTTGGCACCATTAATCGATGACCTAAAAAGCTTGTGGGAAGATGGTTTACAAGTTAGAGATTCTTACTGTCAAGATATGTTCAATCTTCGTGCCATGTTGATTTAGTCAATTAATGACTTTCCTACACTTGGCAACCTATCTAGTTATCCTGTGAAGAGTTCTGTAGGTTGTCCAGTTTGTATGTAGGAAACATCTTCCATCCGGTTGAAGAATGATAAGAAAACTATTTTCCTTAGTCACAGGAGATTCTTGCTAAAAAATCATCTATACTGCAAACAAAAGAAGGCTTTTGATGGTCATACCGAAGAAAGAACTGCTCGTCAGATTTTGTCTGGTGAATATGTATTTGAGATTGCTAAAGATGTGAAAGTAGTTTTGGGAAAGAGAAAATGTAAGGCTCCAGTTGTCGATGGACCTTGTAGGAAGGCACTACTACAAAAGTTGGATTACACGACGAAAATTAAATGACGGTTTTATGAAACCGTCATGTAAATGGAGGTTTACACAACGATCAAATCAAAACAGTCGTGTAATCAGAGGATTACATGACGGTTTAAGTCACCATCGTCCAACGAAAGGATTACATGATGGTTCTGACAGGACCGTCTTGTAATTAAAAACGTCGTGTAATTGGAGCAGTACACAACTGTTCGCCAATACTAGTCGTGTAATCCTCCGAAAATTTTGAAAATTTTCAAATTTCATGCTTCGAAATCCGTGCAAAAACCTATTACTTAAATACAATTTCCTCTTCATTTCTCTTCATATCCACGCAAAATCCTCTTCATTTCTCTTCACCCTCTCTAGATTTCTTCAAGTACCAACATACTACGCCCACCCACCGCCACTTTTCTCTTCAAATCCGGTCAAGCCGCTGTTGCCGCCACCGCCTACCACCTCACTCTCTCGGTGTGGCCGTGTGCATTCTTCTTCAAAGACAAGCAAGGTGACTTCAAAGATAAACAACTAACACACAATGCTCTTTTGTATTGTTGTTTGCCACTTAACACACATTTTTTAACATGAATGTTTTTTTATTTTTGATGTTGTTCTTTGGAGATTCATGTTTTGTGAATGGTTTTGGTACTTTACACACATTTATGAACATGATTTTTTTCCGCCCACAACATGCTCGATGAAATCCCAAAATGAGTTTTTCTTTTGGACAATCATATAGAGTTTGATAAATATTCATAGCATAACTATAGCAAGATTACATCAAATTCCTTAGCATGAAAATACATGAAGAATCCATAATAGAGAGAAGGCCGAGTGCCTTAGAGCCCAGTGGGTGGCGCCTGGCGCCACCCGTGGAATGAAGAACATTACACGATGGTTCTCGGCGAGAACCGTAATGTAATGTTTGAGAACCATCATGTAATGTTCCGTAAAAAAAAAAATTTTCCTCGTTGATTATTTGCATTACATGACGGTTCGGAGTCAGAACCGTCGTATAATATTCAACATTATACGACGGTTTTAAGTCAAAGCCATCGTGTAATGTAGCCAATTTGTCGCTCTCTACAACTGTATTCGTTGTTTCGATGACGGTTTTAACCGTCGTGTAACATTGAGATACCACGATGCTGGATTACACGATGGTTATATAACCATCGTGTAAACTTTATACGACGGTAAATAGCCGTCGTGTAATCATCAATTTTTACTAGTGAGAAGTCAATATTCTATGAACTTCCATATTGGAAGTCACTTTACATTCATTATTGCTTAAATGTTATGCATATTGAGAAAAATGTTTGTGAATCGATAGTGGGCACATTGCTTGACATTCCAAACAAAACTAAAGATAGTGAAAAGACACGGTTGGATCTTAAAGAGATGAAGATTAGATCAAATTTGCTCCTCGAAAAAAGATCGAATGGCACATACATACCTCCAGCAAAGCACACATTATCGAGACAAGAAAAGATAAAGCTTTATGAATGGCTTGCGTCCGTGAAAGTGCCAAGTGAGTACTCTTCCAACTTCAAAAGCTGGTGTTGATGAAGGATTTGAGGCTCATTAGAATGAAAATACATGACTGTCATGTCTTGATGCAACAATTATTACCTCTTGAATTGTAGGGTGTTTTAACAAAAAATATGAGATATGCAATTACAAGTTATGCTCATTTTTCAATTCAATATGCTCCAAGGTAATTGATCCACTTATGCTAGATTCGCTACAATCAGAATTGGTGATGACTTTGTGCATGCTTTAGAAGTGTTTCCTACCAGTCTTTTTTGATATAATGATCCACCTAACAGTGCACTTAATTCGGAAAGTTAAGCTATGTGGACCGGTCTATTTGAGGTAGATGTATCATTTTGAAAGGTATATGAAGAACCGAAATAGGCCGGAGGGATGTATAGTGGAAAACTACATAGCCGAGGAATTAGTTGAATTTTGCTCTGAGTATTTGTCCAATGTGGACCCAATAGGATTGCCAAAGAGCGGGCTATTTACGTCGAAAGAACTATCCGTGGGCGTTCATTCATTAGTAAATCAAGATAAATGGGAAAAAGCTTGTCTGTATGTTTTGCACAATGCTAAGGAAGTAGAGCCTTTCATTGAGGTTCACATGACAGAATTAAGAGATGCGAATCCAAGAAAACAAGATGTGAGAAGTGGATTCAAGATTAGCACAACCGGACATTTCAGGAATAGATAACAAAATATTTGCATATGAAGGCTGGCATTTCCCACGACTTAATGAAGCTAGCAAGAGGACCGTCATAGATAGTCACAAGATATACATCGTACTTTGTCAATGGCTACCCTTTCTATACTCGTGAAAGAGATGAAAAGCATCCCGTCCAAAATAGTGGTGTGACCCTTCATGCCTAGTCTATGCATATTTCATCCGTAAAGGATAAGAACCCGGTATACGATTTCGTGAACTACATTGGGTTCATTGAAGATATTTGGGAACTTGATTATTGCAGCTTGTGAATAGCACTTTTAAAATACAAATGGGCTGACAATAATTCTGCTAAGATTGATAGTAACAGTGTAACAGTGGTGGACTTTAGGCGATTAGGATACAAAAATGATCCTTTCATTATGGCGTCGCAAGCGGTACAAGTCTTTTACACAACGGATCATGATAATTTATAGTTATCTTTAGTTGTGCCAATGAAGTCAAAAATAATCCGGGATGGTCAAAAAGATGTTAAAGATTGCACCGACATTCCATCTTTCACAAATGGATTACCACCGGTGGAGGAGATTGATGATTTGGATGATCATGCCTCACACTTGTTTTGTTTAGATGCCGAGTGGACACGTGTTGAGAAGACAAAAATAAAAATTAAAAATTGACAGTGTTTTTTTTTTCGTTGTATATAATTTATAAGTTTTATTCACTATGTTAATTATGCACATTATATTATTTATATATACCTTTGTGTGAATGAATACAAGAACAGGAGTTATTGATGGGCTGGTTCATGCATAACACACAGGTTTGGCCGCCTATGGGATTATAGTTTAAAAAAATATATTAAAATTTTGTAAATAAGGGAATTTTTAAAAAATTTCAAATATAAGATACCACGACAGTTTTTTCTAAAAACCAAGAAAAACCCATCGTGGTATATCGGATACCACGATGGTTTATTAAATAAACCGTCGTGGTAACTTTTCCGGGTATTTTTAAAAATGTGTTAAAATTTTGAAAAAATTGAAGGGGAATTAAAAATAAAAAAACCAGTTACTACGACAGTTTTTTGAAAAAACCATTGTGGTATCCTAGATACCACAACAGTTTTGAAAACTGTCGTTGTATCTTTTCTGGAAAATTTGAAAAATTTCCCAAAAACCGTGTGCGCGTGTATGTGTTAGAAATTTTGCTCCTTATATATAAAAACAAAATAAAAACCTCATTCCCTCCACATTCTCTTTCTTAATATACAAACTCTTCCTCTATTCTTTCTCTTTGCTTGACGTGCCTCCTCCCTCCATTGTCTCTCTTGGCTTGCCATGCCTCCTCTCTATATTTTCTCTCTTGGCTCCCATCTCCATTCTCTCTCGTGCTCGCCCTCTCTACGTCATCCCATTCTCTCTCGTCCTCATCCCATTCTCTCTCGTCCTCATCTCATTCTCTCTCGTCCTCATCTCATTCTCTCTCGTCCTCGTCCTCTCTACCTCGTCTCCCTCTCTCTATCACTGCAACGAAACTGGCCGTCGCCTACGCCGGTACCGATCACCCGCTCGTACCCACACTCGAGTACTGTAAGTTGAGGTCTCTCTTTCACCGCATGGTTTATGGAAGTGAATTTGGTTGATTGTAAACTTGATTTTCAATGATTGTTGATTGTTGTTGTAAATTTGGGTGATTTTTTCCACGAAAATAAGTGTTGATTTTGCATGTTAAATTTTTGCATACCACATGTTCGACAAAATACCTCTTTGAGTGAGACTTACTTTTGGATTGTTGTACAATGGTTGGGTAACGCAACGGTTTAGAGATTTTTCCAGAAAAAAAGTGTTGATTTTGTTGATAGTTGATTTGGGAATTTTACATCCAAAATCCATCCCCTACATCTTTGGTGATTGTATATGTTTAGGATGTGATTTAGATTGCTTTAAAATTACTTGGGTAAGGCGCGGATTTGACAATTTTCCAAAAAAAGTGTTGATTTTGTGACTTATATGTTAGCATATGACATGTTCGATAAAATGCCTTTTTGAGTTAGAATTAGTTTTAGATTGAATTAAATTGTTTGGGTTATGTATGGATTTGGCAATTTTCTGGAAAATTTGTTGATTTTGAGAGTTAAATTTTCGCATATGACATGTTCAATAAAATGCCTTTTTGAGTTAGAAATAGTTTTAGATTATTTAAATTACTTGGGTAAGGCACGGATTTAGGAATTTTTCAGAAAAAAGGGTTGATTTTATGACTTATATGTTCGCATATGACATGTTCGATAAAATGCCTCTTTGATTAGGTTGTGTGTCATTTTCATAATTAAGTAAAGTATATGTTTAATTACACGGATATACAATGATTTAGTGTATGCTTTCATTTTCTTTTTATGTATTTGGGTACCATGATTTTATAATGATTTAATGACAAATATTTTTTGTTTTTAACGTGTTTCGGTGCGGAGTTATGTTATATTGATTTAAAATATCGTAAGATCATGAGGAGAATACTCAACTCAAACTCAAATTGGAAAACCACAACGAACCAACTCATCTAGATTCAATCCCGATGAAGATAGTACACGAAGAGCAACTCTTATGAGAAGAGTCCACCTTGTTAGGACAAAGGGAGAATGAATTAAAGTTTCGTTCGACGCGAAAGGGCAACCATTAGGGAAGGAAGGAGATGAATTACAAAGTTAGATTGGAGTGCTTGCTTGAGAGCACATTCCCATTTGGATATCTGACTTTAGAAGTGACGATTTAGCCCCAAGAAAAGAAAGAGTATAGGTGGAAATCGTAACTTCTTTCATTGTGGAGCTATCGTTTAACAAACAAGCTTTACGGATTAACTGGGGGCCGAGACGGATATAGGAAACGTGACCAAGAGCATGTACGTGAACTACTTGGACAAAATGTGTATATGGTATGTTGTACTTCTTATTTCTTCCTTTATGTTTACTAACAGTAATTATTAAACTGTAGTTCGAGAAGACGGGAAAATGGGCAGAGCGGCATACTAGATGGCTAGACATACGCGTCAAACCTAATGGAGAGTTCAAGAATAAAGCATTTAAAATTATTGCCGATACAATAGTAAGTTTTCGAGTCCATGGTCTAATATATTCATCCCATACACTCCTTTATGTTTACGAGTTCATAACATATTCTCTAATTGTTACAGGATGACTTCAGTGAACAAGAGACACAAGGAAGTTTCGAATCTGTAGGGACAAATGACATATTGACCAAGGCATTAGGCAATGCCGAGCATTCGGGTCGGATTTGGGGTCAATCTAAGTTTGTCTAGTAGTCGCAATACTTCAACCTTGTGCAAAGTTCAAGGGAAAATGCTGAAGTCTCGGATATGAAACGACAGCTTGGTGCATTGCAAATAACCATACAGGAACTTTGTGTGAAGCACGGTATCAACCGAGAGACTATGGCCAAGGAAACGACCGCATCGACTGTTGATCAACACAACAGCTTCAAGGCTAGTTGCACCCTGAATGAAAAAGAAGCTGGGTCGTTGGATCCACAGCTCATGCCGAACGCAAGTAAGGAATGCCAGCTCTTTCTTGCTGATTTAGTTAATGGAGGAGATGTACTTATTACAATCGGCAGGGCATACATGGACTGTGTTCCAACCGACACAGTCCATGGGATTCTTTTAGGTGAGGAGAATATACGAGTGACAATTACAGTCCCAAAACTAAAACGTGCATTCCTACCTATTCTGACGAACGAAGCCACATGTATTGAAGAAGCTGTCGGTGGGTATGTTACTTAGCTGAAAAGATTAGTCGTCATTCAAACAAGTTTGAGCCATGCAAGTCAAGGTCCCATTCATGCTCCTGACCGGGAAGCTGAAGGAAGCAAATGAACCAAAAAGAGAGCATGGAGGAAGAAAATATAGTCACAACCAGAAGCACAACAACAACCGGTGCAACAAGAACTATCTTCATTCAACTTTAGTCAAATTCCCTTCGATTTGAGACCTTTGGCATATTACGCACGAAGTTCCATGTGTGACGGTACCCAAATAGCGCACCCACTATAACAGTTCACCATTGGCGATGACATGTCTATATATATTGGGTTTAAAGAGGTATACCATTTCGTAATATTTAAAGAAATTAGTACAAATAACATAATGGTTTACATCAGATAATACATTTATCCTTAAAAAATTTAATTATTTATCCTTCTTAATATTATATATGTTGTTTATGCGTAACAAGTGTGCCTAATTATTTTACAGATACTTAGCAGATTATTGTGCAAGAGCAGGTATAGATCAACGGTTCGAGTTTATTTCGCCAGTGCTTGTCTCACCAGTTCAAGAGAATGTAGATCGCGCCACCTACGTTCGAGAAAGGACCGAAAACATTCTACGGATCTCAAGAAATGCACCAAAGGAAAAGCTGTGTCTCATGCTATATAACAGCAACCAACATTGGATCTTGATAGTTACTGATTCATGGAATGACTCGGTCCTGTATTTAAATCCTCTAGGAAACGAACCGGGTGATGATTTTGAAGACCTAATTACGATGTAAGTATTCTTTGATGTTCATATCTCTGATTTGACATAAAATAATTGTTGTTGTAATTGTTTTGAAATTTTTCAAATTGTTAGGGCACTTAATGATTGGAAATTGTTGGTGGGAAGAGGAATAAGACAGCAACGCAACTATGAGACGTTGATTGATACTGTTTGATGTCCAACATAGGAAGGTTATGTAGAATGCAATTATTTTGTGTTAACTTTCATGGGAGAAATAACCTTCACTGTTGATGGACTAGCCGTTCTTCAAACCAAGGATTTTTATATTGATGCTGACATGAGTTTGGTTAGACAAGAGTGTGTTACATTTGTCATGCGGTTTATACAATATTGTTTAAAAACAATATATAAATTTTGCAACCTCGTTATATTAATTGTTGTGCATTGTGATCCAGGTAATTACAAATTATTTATCATTTTATTCTTAGCTGTGTAATAATGGATAACACATGGAATTTGCCACCCGTGGAAAATGAAACGAATTCGTAAATTTTTTTTTTTCGTTGTTACCTGCCATGACGGTTTTTCCAAAAAACAGTCATGGAAGGCAACCCAGAAACTGTCATGGTAGGTAGACCTTACCATGACGGTTTCCTTTAGAAACCGTCTTGATAGCTCCACCTACCACAACGGTTTATAAAGGAAACCGTCGTGGTAGGTTTCTATATCACAATGGTTTTTTATGTAAAACCGTCATGATATATTCTTAAATGTCCACATTTAGGCTCTATTTTTGCCCATTACATGATGGTTAAAAAACCGTCGTGGAATTTGAAAAAATTCCATGACCCTGGATTCTACAACGGTTAGAAAACCATGGTGGAAATGTTACCACGACCGTTAAAAACCGTCGTAAAATCCACATTCTGTCGTAGTGAACTACCTAATATTATGTAAATTGCTATAAACTGAGGCACTTTACCATGAAACATCGACAGCTATTAAGCCTAAAAAGAGTTATCATCTAACAATTATAATTGTATAGACTCCAAATCTCTTTCTAATAAAAGGTGACATTACATGTCGAGTGCACCACATTAACTAAGCCAATAGTACGCGTATGGTTGCATTTTCTTGTCATGTCATTTTCCTCTCATAAACACTAGCACAAAAATTCAGTCTCATATTTAATATCATGTCTATAGAGGACACTTACACAGATTATTTAAGAGGACGGTTTTGAACAATCCACATATACTCTACTAACTAGACTACTTCTCTTTTCGACATATTTTTCTCATCCAAATTTCGATCAAAATGGACATTCTCAACACCATCATTATCCTCTTCTCAACTCCACTAATCCTTCTCCTCCTAACATTCTCCTTCCTAACCCTACGAATCTTCGCCAGAAAATCCCTAAACAACCCCGAGTACCCTCCCGTGAGAGGCACCGTCTTTAGCCTTCTCATCCACATGAACGACAGCTACGACTACCTCGCCACCATAGCCGCGAAGGACTCTACTTTCCGCATCCTCCTCCCGTCGCCGAAGAGCTTTATCTACACGACCGAGCCTAGGAACATCGAGCATGTCCTCAAGACCAGCTTCGACAAGTACACGAAAGGCGAAAACAGCAGGGAAATCATGGCGGATTTGTTCGGCAAGGGTATTTTGTTATCCGACGGCGAGGAGTGGAGGCATCAAAAGAAGCTCGCTAGCTTCGAGTTCTCAGCAAGAGTCCTCAGAGATTTCAGCTGCTGTGTGTTCAGAAGAAACGCTGCCAAGTTGGTTCGAGTTGTTTCAGGTTCTGAGGGTCGGGTTTTTGATATGCAAGTGAGTCATATGAAAAGAACCCCCAAATTAATAGAAGTTATTATTTATTTATGTAACTTTTTTTAGAAATATATATACTATACATATATGTCTATGTGAGTGTGTGTGTGTGTGTGTTTTAATGTCTGTTTACGTCATAATTGCGTCGGAAAAAAAATACTATAAATTTTTTTAAAACAAATCCCTATTGCTGTGGTATTTTTCTTCATGTACTTGCCACAGAATTTTTAAGTGGAGTCGATAATGAAACTTAGTCTCGGTTTTGTATTCAAGTTTAACTCAAATTGAATTATACTTTTTCATATCATTTTTTATCTTTTTCTGAAAATTCAACAAAATTTATAACTAATTTTTGAAATATCAACCAACTTCAACTTAAAAAATAAATATCCAACTAACTTACCAAACAGAAGCTTCGTTTGTTAAATAGTAGCAAACATTCATTTTCAAAAAGAAAATAAAAAATACAGTAAAAATTCCTTTGATCAGGATAATGAAATTTGAGATTTAAAAAAATACACTATTATTGAGATCTTTTTATCAACCAGTCTTATATATATAGAGATGTCAAATTCAGACAAAATTATGACGGGTAATTATTATAATTATCCATTTTTTAGAAGAAAATGATGGTTTTCTAAAAGAGAAATTTCATATTTTATTCTTCATCTTTTTTAGTATTTGCAAATAGCCAATTTTATTTTTGTTTAACGTAAAAGTTTTTTTTGATTGGTACCAACAAAGTTGTTATCCTTAACAATGTCTATTATATATATAAAACAAAAAGGTCTTCAGAAGTTTTTAGATTTGGGCTTGCTGATATTATTTTGAAAAATGGGATATTACTCATACCAGGTTGGTCCACTATTTTATAAGTAAATGGTGAATGCTACTGGTGGGATCCATCTAGTGAGGTTCACATGACGTGAGTAGTGTGGATTTTTTTTTTTTTTTTTTTGACTAAATAAAGGATCTGGTGGTGACAGCTTCTTTGGATTGGTATAAGATTTGAACCTCCGACCTTCCATTTGGTGAGATCTTTAAGGTTGAATCTCACGTCAACCCATCCACCCCTACGTGGGCGTAGGACTATGATTATTCAACCCAACGGGAGAATCTTTTTTCCTATCTTTAGCCACAAATATAGTGAAACATAATACCTACATCAACTTTTACCATATTACAATAGTACTCATAGTCATAGATTTTGTACTTTTCTACTCATTTCTTTTTCTAAGAACTCATAGCTTAGAATTGATGATCGTGATGAGATGTAGATGCTTCATTTGTACATGCTCAATCTATAGGTTTTTGCAATGTAGGCTTTGCTGATGAGATGCACCCTGGATTCAATATTCGAAGTCGGGTTCGGAGTGGAATTGAATTGCTTGGACTCGGAGGGATCAAGTAGTGAAGAAGCCTCTCAGTTCTCAAAGGCCTTTGATGCTTTAAATGCTTTAGTATATCGGCGCTTTGTAGATCCATTTTGGAAATTGAAAAGGTTTCTACATATCGGTTCTGAAGCCTGCTTGAGAAAGGAAGCTAAAGTCGTTGATGATTTTGTGAAAAAACTTATTGTGACGAAGAGGAAATTGCTAGCACTCAAAGGAGACCTTGTAAGTAACTATCAACATTTTTTAGAAGCTTAATCATCAAACTTTATTCTCCTTTTGTTTGCGTGCATAAAGTATATACTTTCCCTCTATATATGAATCCTTATTTTGGTGGTTCTTTAAGATTATCATACTATTTTTATCATTAATGAAGCTAGAAATTTTAGTTCGGGGTTATTTTTGAGAGAGAGAGAGATAGAGAGTTTTAAAAAAAAAAAAAAATTTTTGATGGGCTTAAGCCCCGAGGTTTTTTAGTGCTATTTTCATTTAGGGAAATACTATAATTTACTTGGTCAATATAAATAATTCAAAAATATCGAGCATCATTGTGTTAAGTGATTGATTGTCACGATAAGGCATCTAAAAAAATAATAGCTCCTGCGAGCCTTGTATTCCAACCTCAACTCCTATATCAATACAAGAAAATAGGTCTTTAGCGTTGAAAAAAGTCATTAATAACAGCCTTCTTGTTGTCGCTATACCTGATCTAGAGCCGACATGTCCATGCTAAACCGTCATCACTAATAATCTGTTGCTAATAATTTCTTCAGATAGCAAATAAGAGGTTCAAAAAACATAGAGAATTCGTGACGAGCCAAAATATTTTTTAATTGAAGCCCTACGAAAAAAAGTTCAGATATATGTTTTTTAAAATAAGAACAAATATATGGCTATATAATTTGATGATTGAGTAGGCATAAGTCTTATGATTTTTCTTATAAAATGAATGCCCAATAAAAATTTTTATAAATAAAATCAAAATTCTAAAAACTTGAACATAGACATGTGCGTGCTCTCACTCACCCGCCGCTGTGAATTGCTTACTATACATGATTTTATTTCCAATTAGCATTGATCGATTTGTATCTCATTGGATGGTTAACCTTTGGTGCTTGAAAGAATAATGGCAAGGAAGACATACTCTCAAGGTTTCTAATGGAGAGTGAGAAGGATCCAGAGAAAATGAATGACAAGTATTTGAGAGACGTAGTTTTGAATTTCATGATTGCTGGCAAAGACACCTCCGCAGGTACTCTCTCATGGTTCTTCTACATGCTGTGCAAGCATCCTCTAGTGCAGGAAAAAGTTGAACAAGAAATAAGGGATGTTTTTTCTGGCAAATTGGATGGTGGAGCCAATAGTAGTAATATTGATGACTTGATAGAGAATATAAGTGATGCTACTCTTGACAAAATGCACTATCTCCATGCTACACTTACAGAGACTCTGAGGCTATATCCTGCAGTTCCCGTGGTAATTAACTTTTCCCAAACCCTTTATCATTTGCAGTTTTTTAATTAGAAGAATGCTAAAAATCACCATCCACTGACATTGCTAATAAATAATATTATTAGTTGTTGGACTTTCCTTGTTTATCTGATCGTGACCGCCAATAATGGTGCATATAATCAAACCTAAGAAGGACACTAGGACACGACATAAACATAACACAAACACAACATGAAGTTAGAGGATATAAATTTTTTTTTTTAATGAATTTGGGTCAATAACTGGTTGACACCGTCATATTTGGATTGATTTGTGTAACATGGATTGAATTTATATGTCATTTACAGCCTAATATTATATGATGTAATACAAATAATTAAGTTCAAATTATTTGAATTTTAATAATTTGCAAGCAAACTTCACTTGTTTTCTTAAAAGAAAGGATAAGTTGACCAATAAATAGGTTAAAATTCAAAACTATCACGATCAAGGTAAATAATAAACAGTTTAAAAGCTAAAGCTAAAACTATCACAATCATGCTGAATAAGTCATTATTGTATCAATTATTGAAACAAGATATGGGGGTTGACATGATTAACACTAGTAATAAACAGATTGTGTTTGGGTTGATACTTTCTGATATGGTTAAGAGACGGATTGATACGAAGACGACCAGTTAACATGTCTATAACTATTTCCCTTGAACATTGTCCGAATTATTTTATTTTAACATGCATATAGATTAATATGGAGAGAACAAAGCAATCCAGCTCTTAAAAAGCTACATATAGTTGTGGTTTTTCTCAATGTGTGTTACTAAAAAACATTCTTAATGTGGCACCACTTCATGAATCAGATATTTATTTATCACATGCATTGTCTTGGCTAGTCATATTGCATCATTAGGTTATGAGATTTCCCTAATTTTTTTGTGCATTTTTTCTTCTGTAATTTCTTTAATTTCCTAATTATTAGTTGATGGCACGATCGTTTGAGAGGGATTCTTTTCGTATGACAACTTAGTTGGAATGTACGGGATTTGATTTGTCTTTTCAATACGTTACTTTCTATTTCGTTATTGAAAAAATGGTACTAAATATCCACATGTAACATTAATGGTTGTACACAATTTAATCTTCCATATATGGGTGTTTTGGATAGGATGGGAGATGTGCAGATATAGAAGACATTCTTCCAAATGGCTTTAAAGTAAAGAAAGGTGATGAAGTGTTCTACACGGCCTATGCCATGGGCAGAATGCCTTATATTTGGGGCGAAGACGCTGAGGATTTCCGACCCGAAAGATGGCTCAATAACGGAGTTTTTCAACCAGAGTCACCATTCAAATTCGTAGCATTTCATGTACGTATTTCTTCATTAAGACTGTTTGGCATCTTTTCTTCTTTTTTCTTCTTTTTTTTTTTTTTTTTTTGGGGTTGAATAGTCCATGAATAAGAGTAAAATTGACTATCGATTTATGAAATTTATCAGAGATTAAATTAGTGCCATGTTCCCACTATATAATTTCAAAACTTTACAAGTCATAAAAACTGCAAAACGCTTTAATTTTCAAGGGTTATCAAAAGCATTGAAAATAACACTTCACATTTTTGGTCATTTATTTTGTTAAATTTCAAGTTGTATCACAACAGACATGTGATATTCTACACTAAATATTGAAAAATTAATGGGTAATGATCAAAACTTAAAAGAAAAAAACAAGTTAAGGGGCTGGTTGCAAAAAAAAAAAAAAAAAAATTCAAATTCAAAATTGTCACTATTTTAATAGTTTCGAGATTAAAACGATCGAAAAGTTATGAAAAATTGTATTGCTCCAATATAAATATGAAACTTGTCCAATGTTAGTACAAGTGGCTAAGATCAATAGTACTAGTTCTCGAAAACTAACTTACTTAATTACTTTGTAACATAAATTTGTATTTTAAATATTGCAGGCTGGTCCTAGAATTTGTCTTGGGAAGGACTTCGCTTACCGGCAGATGAAGATAACATCAATTGCCCTCGTCTACTTTTTTCGCTTCAAATTAGCTGAGGAAACAAAAAATTTGACATATAAGACCTCGATCACTCTTCACATTGCCGGAGAACTTCCTCTTTGTGCAATTTTAAGAAAAATCTTGTAAATTTTTTTGGATCAGTATGTGAAGGGAAATGTACCTCAGTGGTATAAATTTAAAGACCATTATACTAATATGATATAAAAAAGTAATATTAGACAAATATAATACAAAATTAAACTAAGTAAACTAAAGTTTGTATTATGTTGCTCAATAGTTGAAGAAAAAATGTGACTATTTGAATAATTTTCTCATATGATGTGGGGATGTGCGTGATGGTGAATCCAAGTGAATCTGTCTACTTCAGAAAAAATAACACGAGTACTTTTTAGATAATATTCATTATGTCATAGTACTTTCTGTTATATTAACTTAGCTAAACCCTAGTGTCAGAATTCCAGTGCTCCTGTCAATAAAAAATCTCAGTTGTGAGGGAAATTTATGTTCAAGAAACTGTTTTTTTTTTTTTTTTTTTTTCACTATACAGCCATTGTATAATTTGAAGCATATCTGTCAATAAATCAGTACAAGAAATTGTTTGTGTTTTCTCAAAGTGCACTTTTCTGTGTTACCCAAATTGTCTTCTTTTTTTTTTTTTTTTTTTCCGTTAGATGAAATTTACAGTAATATTTAAGATCTGGATTACACAAATATATCAATAGATGATATCAATAACGGGCTTAAAAGAGAGAAAGAGAGATATAGATGATATTATGTGTAATCCATAAATTGACATATTTTGCGACTAATAATTCATAAATTGACCTATGTTGCCAATTACATTAATATATGTGTATATATGTATCTATGCTACTCAAAAATAGGATCTGTATATATGTGGAACATATGTAAACATCTTTTAAATATTTAATATAACTAAATCCGGACATTTTTCAATTCCCATTAGAATTTAATAATAAATAAATGGTTACATATATAATTTACCAGTTGTTTCACAATTAATTCCACCAAAAAATGTAGAGTTTAAATTCCCTCGCTCTCAATTTCAAAAACTAAATTATACAAAATCAATAATAAATAAACTCTCTGCAGGTTTTGCACCTTATCTTGATCTAAATAAAATTTTCCCAGGGTTTAGTGCTTGCATTTTGAAGTAGATTATTGACGTATCTCATTGAAAAGTAAAAAAAGCATATACATGTTGGATTTTTTTTCTTCTCAAAAGTATCTTTCTCTTTTTTTTTCAAAATATTAAAAAAATAGAAATAAATAAAATATTTTTCTTGCATGTGTGGTTATTAGTGGATATCTATAGGATATATCCTTAAAATATTAGTTTACATATGGACTCTGGTAAAATTGTGCCGGAAAAAATTGGACATTCATAATTTTCAGATATTATTATGAATAGTATATTGATATTTTCGGAATACTAGGAAAAGATATTTATATTTTTCTCTCACTTTCAAAAGAAAATTAAAAACATATTATTTATGTGGATCCCACTTGTTTCAAGGAAAAGAGAAAAAAAAAAAAAATCAAGTTGGCACTTTTTCTGATGTGCCACCACCTCAACTTGGGTTGGGACCCAACACAACAGTTACATTTACAATCTCTATAGTATGTCTACATTTAAAATTTAAAGGCGAACAAGAATAATATTTAAAAAAAAATCTCCTTATATAATATTATAGGTATAGCATATCAATAATTTCATATTTAATTTTATCTTAAAGTGTAGAGTTTAAATCTTTTTATCCATAATTTCAAAAATAAAAAATCTCATTGCATTTGGGGAAAGAAAATAAAAAATATGCTTCTTTTAGAAAAAAAAAAAATTCACTTACGATTTAATCACATGCATAGAGTTTAAATCCTGCCCTCTTAATAAAAAAAAAAAAAAAAAAAAAAAAAAAAAAAAAAAAAAGCTATCTAGCTATGTAACATATAAAGTGCACATTTTACAATATAAACAGATATGTTTACAGAAAGTATTTCCCTCTTTTTCTTTAGAGATCATTCACTTGAGCAGAATTTATGTTTCTTTTTTTTTTTTTTCTTTTTTCCTTTGGGGGTAATATATTTGCAATTACTATACGTATGGTTGCATTTTCCTCTCATGTCATTTTCATGTGAGAAAAGCCTAACAACACTAGCTAGGAAAAAAATATATTAAAATCTCACCTTTGTCATGTCTAAAGCGTTACAATTTACACATAAATTTTAATCTACTCTACTACTTCTCTCATCAAAATTTCAATCAAAATGGATATTCTCAACACCATCATAATCCTCTTCTCTGCTCCACTAGTCCTTCTCCTCCTAACATTTTTCTTCCTAACCCTACGAATCTTCGCCGGAAAATCCCTAAACAGCCCCGACTACCCTCCCATGAGAGGTACCGTCTTTAGCCTTCTCATCCACATCAACGACATCTACGACTACCTCGCCACCATAGCGGCGAAGGACTCTACTTTCCGCATCCTCCTCCCGGCGCCGAAGAGCTTTATCTACACGACCGAGCCGAGGAACATCGAGCATGTCCTCAAGACTAGCTTCAACAAGTACTCGAAAGGCGACAACACCCGGGAAATCATGGCGGATTTGTTCGGCGAAGGGATTTTCTTAGCGGACGGCGAGGCGTGGAGGCATCAAAAGGAAGCTCGCTAGCTCCGAGTTCTCAACGAGAGTTCTCAGAGATTTCAGCTGCATTGTGTTCAGAAGAAACGCTGTCAAGTTGGTTCGAGTTGTTTCAGGTTTTGAGCGTCGGGTTTTTGATATGCAAGCGAGCCATATTAAATGAACCACCAATAGATGTGGTACAAGAAAATATTGATTTATATGATATATGTTTATATTTGTCTTTTTTTTTTTTTTTTTTTGGGTTAATGTATGCCATAAACTTGTAAGGTTGTTAAAATTAATAGCATTTACGAGCTGTAAATACGTTTTCTATTAGGAGTAAATACATTATTAATCTAGTAAACAAAATGATTTATTAGCTAAAAGTATATTCAACTTTAATTATGATATTAATTTTACTGATTTCGTAAATATGTTATTTACTTATTTTAGTTTCATAAATTGTTATATATGTATATATATATATATATATATATATTCTTGAAAAATAGCAAATTGCACATCTAGTATATTAGCTTTATATATCAAAATTTCAGAGGTTTTAAATTACCTATTGCTGAGGTATTTTCCTTGTGCCTACCTCAGAATTTTTGTGTTGAGCGGAGAAATTTATTTTATAAAATAGATTCATTTGACTATAATAAAATTTGAAAATCCAAAAAGAAATAAATAAATAATTAAACTAGTATTGAGATTTTGTCATCAAATGTCATACATTTGTTGTTGTCAAATCTAGACATATATATTTAAAAAATGATGATTTTCTTAAAGAGAAAATTTAAAGCCAGTGATTTTATTCTTCAACTTTTTCAGTTTTTGCAAATAATCAATTCTACTTTTGTTCAACCAAAAAAAAAAAAAAATTATTGATACTCAACAAAGTCGTTATATTTCACAAACGATCTCATATTTAAAATTTTTTTTTTTCATTTAATTAAATGCATCAAATTTTTTTTGTCATTACTCCTGTTTTTTGTTTTCAATCCTAATAAATCATATGGTCTATAAGTTTTCTTTTTGTAGTCGTGTCAAGTAAAAAGACTTTGGAAATACAAGTCTACATTAATATATACAAATATATCTATATATATATGTCCATATATAGCTGTATATATACACATATGTATAACTCCAAAAGCAAATTATGAGCTATTGAGCTCCTATTTGAGTCAAATGTGAAACTTAATTGATGATTTAAAAAAGGTTGATGATATAAAAAAGGACATATAGAATTTTTCCACACTGTTAAAAGTGTTTGTTGATAGTGAACTTCTGAGAATATAGGCCCACTCTTTTTTTTTTTTTTTTTTAAGGGCTATCCTCGTTACTCGCACCAGGGTAGTTCCGTCATTTTGTGAATACCTGGGATTTGAATTCCAATTACTCATAAAATGGCAGTGCTACTAGTGGAACCATCTGTAATAGCGCTTAAACCCGATGGATTAACTTCCTTTATTTTATTTTATTTTCTTTCTAATCCTTTTTTTTTTTTTTTTTTTTTTTTTTTTTTTGCCGTAAGTAAATAGAAATTAACATCTTCATCAACTTTCACAATTATTGCTAGCACCTACGATCGTATCTATATATTTTTTCCCCTAACAACTCATAGCTTAAAATTGATCATGACCAAATCATGTACATGCTTCATTTCTACGTACATGCTCATCTTACACGTTTTGCAATGTAGGCTTTGCTTATGAGATGCACCCTGGATTCGATATTCAAAGTGGGGTTTGGAGTGGAATTGAATTGCTTGGAGTCGGAGGGATAACGTGAAGAAGCCTCTCAATTCACCAAGGCCTTTGATTGTTTAAACTCTTTAGTTGTATGGCGCTTTGTGGATCCATTTTGGAAATTAAAAACTGTTTCTACAAATCGGTTTGAAGCCTCCTTGAGAAGGGAAGCAGAAGTAGTTGAAAATTTTGTGCAAAAACTTATTGTGACAAAGAGGAAGTTGCTAGCATTCAGAGGAGATCTGTGAGTAATTATTAACATTTTTAGATGCTTAACCATCATTATTCTTCTTTCATTTATGTGCATAAAGTATATAATTAATTTGCCAGTACTATGAATCCTTTCTTTTGGCGGTTTCTTTCAAGTTATCATTCCATATTCGTTGACATATATGATCATTTTAGTACTATCTTCTTTGCTAAATAGTGCGATTATTGATTTTTTTTTTTTTTTTGGTGCAAAAACTAATGATAGAAAGTGAAGTTTTTACTTTACCCGTAAGTATTTTTGTTTTAATTATTAGACTACTTTTTAACAATCCAATCTAGAAGTGTCTGTAATAAAACTTTATAATATAACATGTACAATTGCTTTTAATCATAAATCAGATCATTAAAAAGTTGATTCAAACTCATTATTGTTATATACAGTAAATGATGACCATGGAAGTGATTTGCTTGTACATGGGCTGTATGGAAGTGATCCAATGCCTGTCTTCCATGTGTCTCAATCAGACTTGAAGGCTGTGAGTTGATAAATTGTGTTGGGGGCGTTTTTTTTTTTTTTTGGTTGCTAAAGTGGTGTTTTAGTGTGTGTTTTATGGCTGAAATAAAGTTATCATTAGTTAGCTAAAGTGGGAGTTAATTAGCTAAGTTTCAAGCTAGATATGTTGGTTTGTGAATTTGTACAGCCAGTTGTGACTGTTGGTGTGTTAAAAAGTAATTAGAGTCATTAGTGTATTATTAAAGTATGTAACATCCATTTTGTGAAGCTGAAAGGTTGTTTTCAGCTCTTGGTTTTGTTTAAGATGTAATTTTCAGATTTGGGAAAGGAGGCTGTTGCAGAATCAAAAATTTCAGAGAATACCATTGTGTTCTTTTCTTTCTCTTATCTCTTGGAGGATTCCTTGAGTGGTGAGATTAAGACTTATCTTGGTGGATTCCAAGTGGCGTCAGAAATTTATACGATATTATAAACTTATCTAAATTCCCTTATATTCCTAAACACGTCCCTAAAACCTTAAAATTCTAGAATACCCTTCCCAAGTCCCACAGGAACGGTATCATTTTTGGTATCAGAGCCAGGTTAAAGAAAATGAGGAGACAAGCTCTTCGAAGACAACTTGTTGAAGAAGATGAACCGGTGGAAGAAAGACATCAGAATCTGGAGATGGAGGAAATGCGAAGAACAATACAGCAGCTTCAACAACGCTTTGAACGATTCGAGAGACAAGATCCACGAAGGCATGATAGGCGCCGTGCAGATGAAGAGGAATCGGAAAAGGAAGAAATTGAAGAACATGTGGAGTATGCTAATGAGTGTGAAATTTTGGTTATTCGGAGGCTTTTGAATTCCAATCACGTTAAAGAAGATCCCTGGTTGAGAGAGAACATTTTTCAAACAAGATGCACTTCTCACGGTCGTGTGTGTAACGTGATAACTGACGGAGGTAGTTGCACAAATGTGGTTTCAGAAGAGATGGTGACGAAATTGAGTTTATCAACTGAGCCTCATCCCAAGTCTTACAAGATTCAGTGGTTCAAGAATGGAAATGGAGTACCGGTGTCCAAAAGGTGTTTAGTTTCGTTCTCTATAGGGAAATCATATCAAGATGAAATCTGGTATGATGTTGTACCTATGGATGCATGTCATCTCTTGTTGGGACGTCCGTGGCAATATGATCGAAAGGTGATGCATGATGGGTTTAAAAACACTTACTCATTTATGAAAGATGGAGTGCGGATCATTTTAGCCCCCATGAAGCCGGATGGAAATAAGAAACCTGCCAATTCTGACGGGCAAGTTTTCTTAACAGGTTCCCAAGTTGAGCATGTTCTCTTAAAAAATGAAGATGTTTTTGTTCTTTTTGCAAAAGAAGAACTTGAACAATTAGGAGAATTCCCTAATTCAGTTCAGCCACTTCTAAGGGACTTTGAAGATCTTATTCCGAAGGAAATACCAAGTGGGCTGCCCCCGTTGAGAGGAATACAACACCGAATTGATCTTATTCCGGGGTCCAAACAAGGCTGCCTATAGACTCAATCCACGTCAACAAGCTGAATTGCAAAGACAAGTGGAGGAATTGCTTTCCAAAGGGCTGATCCAAGAGAGTTTAAGTCCTTGTGTCGTGCCTGCCTTGCTTGTTCCAAAAAAAAGATGGAAGTTGGAGGATGTGCATGGATAGCCGAGCAATTAACAAGATTACAATCAAATACAGGTTTCCCATTCCGAGACTTGATGATTTACTTGATCAACTTCATGGAAGCATTGTATTCTCAAAGATAGATTTACGCAGCGGTTATCACCAGATTCGGATGCTGCCGGGAGATGAATGGAAGACATCCTTCAAAACGGGAAGAGGTCTGTATGAATGGTTGGTTATGCCATTTGGTTTGTCCAATGCTCCTAGCACTTTTATGAGACTTATGACATATGTGTTCAAGCCGTTCATGGGAAAATTTGTGTTGGTCTATTTTGACGATATTCTTGTGTATAGTCAAAATATGCAGGAGCACTTGGTGCATCTACAGAAGGTGTTCGAGACTTTGAGAGCTGAAAGTCTTTTTGTAAATTTGAAAAAATGTCAATTTATGTCTGAAAGCATAATCTTCCTTGGGTATGTTGTATCCAAAGACGGAATAAAGGTCGATGAGAGCAAGATGGACGTCATTGAAACTTGGCCGGTTCCAAAAACTCTATTTGATATTCGGAGTTTTCATGGGATGATTTCCTTTTATAGGAGATTTATCAAGAATTTCAGTACTTTAGTTTCTCCCATTACCGAGTGTATGAAGGGCGGAATTTTTAAGTGGAACGCGGAGGCTCAAAATAGCTTTGAATTTATTAAAAAGAAGATGATGGAACATGGAAGCACCGGTTCTTGCACTACCAGATTTTTCAAAGATTTTTGAGGTGGAGTATGATGCTTCAGGTGTGGGAGTTGGGGCTGTTTTGAGTCAAGGAGGCAAGCCAATTGCTTTTTTCAGTGAAAAGTTGAATGAAGTGTGGAGGAAGTACTCGACATATGACAAGGAGTTCTATACAGTCATCCGAGCATTGGGGCATTGGAGCCATTATCTTTATCCTAATGAGTTTGTTCTTTTTTCAGATCATGAAGCTCTTAAATATTTGCATGCTCAACACAAGCTCAATTCACGCCATGCAAAGTGGGTGGAGTATCTCCAATCATTCAACTTTGTCATCAAGCACAAGTCCGGTAAAGCTAATCAAGTAAGCGATGCATTGAGTAGGCGCCATTTGCTGTTGAACATGATGCAAGCTAAGGTACTTGGGTTTGACATTGTAAATAGTACGTACAAGGATGATGCTGATTTTGGATGAATATGGAAGCATTGTACAAAGGGGCCATATAAACAATTTTTGGTCCAAAATGGGTTTTTGTATAAGGGTATGCAGCTTTGTGTTCTGCAAGGATCATTGAGGGAAGCCATAATTCGATAAGCTCATGGTAGAGGCTTGGCGGGTCACTTTGGCCGAGATAAGACCATAGCTCTAGTGCAAGACAATTTCTTTTGGCCACGGCTTACTAAGGATGTGGGGAGAATTGTGGATCAATGCGAGACTTGTGATCAAGCTAAGACTCATGGTAGCAATGCTGGGTTGTATACACCCCTACCAGTTCCAAACACACCATGGGAGGATGTAAGTATGGATTTTGTTCTTGGATTACCTAGGACTCAAAGGCAGAAGGATTCAATCATGGTGGTCATAGATCGTTTTTCCAAGATGGCTCATTTTGTGCCATGCAACAAGACGGCTGATGCAACTCATATTGCTAACCTCTATTTTCAAGAGATTATGAAGCTACATGGTGTTCCAAAGACTATAACATTGGATCGAGATACTAAGTTCCTTAGTCATTTTTGGAGGACTCTATGGAGGAAAATGGGAACTAGCCTACAGTTCAGCACTTCACATCATCCCAAAACGGATAGACAAACTGAGGTGGTTAATCGATCTTTGGGAGCTTTATTGCGAAGTCTCATTAAGAAGAACATTAGGGCTTGGGATTTGTCTCTTCCACAAGCTGAATTTGCTTATAATAGGTCCACCAGTCAAACAACCGGGTGCAGTCCTTTAGAGATCGTTTATGGTAAGAATCCAATCACTCCTTTGGATCTTGTGCCCCTTAAAACTGAAACAACTTTTAGTGGAGCAGCCGACGAAAGAGTAAAATATATCAAGAAGTTGCATAAACAGGTTCACGAAAAGATTGCCAAACAAAATAAGAAGTATGCGCAGCAAGCTAACAAACATAGGAGGAAGGTCACTTTTCAAGTTAGGGATAAAGTATGGATTCATCTCAGAAAAGAACGATTTCCCAATAGGAGGTTTCCCAAACTCCAAGCAAGGAGGGATGGACCTTTTACAATTGTTCAGAAGATCAATGATAATGCATACAAAGTCGAGCTGCCAGGTGATTATGGAGTGTCCGCTACCTTTAACGTGGCTGATCTTTCTCCGTTTGTCGAAGACACGCCTTTGGACTCGAGGTCAAGTCCTTTCCAACCCGGGGAGAATGATGACCATGGAAGTGATTTGCTTGTACATGAGCTGCATGGGAGTGATCCAATGCCTGTCTTCCATGTGTCTCAATTAGACTTGAAGGCTGTGAATTGATAAATTGTGTTGGGGGCGTTTTTTTTTTTTTTTTGGGTTGCCAAAGTGGTGTTTTAGTGTGTGTTTTATGGCTGAAATAAAGTCATCATTAGTTAGCTAAAGTGGGAGTTAATTAGCTATGTTGGTTTGTGAATTTGTACAGCCAGTTATGACTGTTGGTGTGTTAAAAAAGTAATTAGAGTCATTAGTGTATTATTAAAGTATCTAACAGCCATTTTGTGAAGCTGAGAGGTTGTTTTCAGCTCTTGGTTTTGTTTAAAATGTAATTTTCGGATTTGGGAAAGGAGGCTGTTGCATAATCAAAAATTTCAGAGAATACCATTGTGTTCTTTTCTTTCTCTTATCTCTTGGAGGATTCCTTGAGTGGTGAGATTAAGACTTATCTTGGTGGATTTCAAGTGGCATCAGAAATTTATCCGATATTATAAACTTATCTAAATTCCCTTATATTCCTAAACACGTCCTTAAAACCTTAGAATTCTAGAATACCCTTCCCAAGTCCCACAGGAACGGTATCAGTAAATTAATCATAAAACCGGACAACACTCTTGTGATTCTAAGATAGCAATCGTACCGGTTGATCAGACCGTACACTCCAGTAAATTCTATATATTTGACTCCGTCCATTAAACTTAGGAGATGTGTACCATAGTCGCAATGGGACTAGGCGGCACCTAGTCTCTCTTCCACCCCAGATGGTAGACTTGTATACTACTAGTTGTATATCAATCTTCCCGACTGATTACAGGGAATTTGTAAGCTAGCGAATGAACCCAAAAGACATATATGATAAAAATTCTAACAACTATAGATAAATTAATGTTATTTATCCATTCAATTATTATAGAACTTCAGTGCTACTTTGTTAAAAGCTCGAAGTTGAACTCTTGATTATATATATATATATATATATATATATATTACTACAAAAAAATCTATACTTATGTCTACGATACATAACTATATGTGATATCTCCGAGGTATCCATAACTAACTTAGGGACAAGTTCCGTTTTATCTTTGTCCAAGATCCAAAAAACCAATCCTCTTTTGCCCATTATACATCATTATATGCAATATCTCGTAGGAGATCCAAAAAACCAATCCTCTTTTGCCCATTATACATCATTATATGCAATATCTCGTAGGATATCCATAATTGACTCAAGGACAAGGTCTATTTTACCTTGTCGATTATCTTGTCTGAAGTTTCATTTTTTTTTTTTTTCACCATTGGAACTCTTTATAAATCCATACAAAAAGAATATCATTCAATCAATAAGCAACCAAATGATCAAGATCTCCCATGTTTAACAAATCCAGAATAATACCTTTAAGAATATGACACTTCTTAGAAGAGCTTCAACCATTGTGGTTTCACCCTTATATCAAAAGACACAAATCATAAATACATAGTCATGTTCATTTCAGGATTAATATCTTTACATAACTGGTATTAAAGTCAATTGATTTAGCTAAACAAAATCATTAAATAAATCAATTACACTTTAAGTCTAGCCTAATATATATCAACCACTAAGACGTATATCAATATATCTATGACAGCCAAGACAAATCATCTCCCAAATTAAAAGTAGATCACATTACAATCTTATCAGAACAAAGTGTTTATCTTCATTCTATAAATTACAAACAATAAATTTAGACTATTATTATCTCGCAACTGTATCTCTCTACATAGTATCCTGTCATATGTAATTCGTTTCGGTATATAGTAGTCTAGCATATTTGTTTACTTGCAAATAATAAACATTTGAAAATAAATAGGACATAACTGAAAACATAGTGAAATAATATAAAATCCCTAATTGAAACAAATTTAATAAATACATATCAGCTGTATTATATCATAGGACACACATCCTAACACAATAAGGCATTAAAAAAAGAAAGAAAGAAATAGTACCTACATGTCATGACTTGTATTCTAACCTCAACTCCTAGCAAATAAGAGGTTAAAAAAATATTGAGAGTAAGTGCCGAAGGCATATATATATACACACATATATATGTAGGTATATATATACACACACACATATATATAGGTATATATAGAAGCACAATTAAAAATTATAGGAATAAAAATCAAAATTCTTAAATTTATATATAGGTATATGTTTGTCATTGAGAGTATGTGTCTCTACATTATTATTATTATTTTTTTATCCATTACTGAATGCTTAGAGAAAAATCTCATTGCATGGTTAAACTAGCGGTTTTTTAAAGAATAAAGGCAAGGAGGACATACTCTCAAGGTTTATAATAGAGAGTGAGAAGGATCCAAAGAAAGTGAATGACAAGTATTTGAGAGACATTGTTTTGAGTCTCGTGATTGCTGGCAAAGACACCTCTGCAGGTACTCTCAGATGGTTCTTCTTCATGCTGTGCAAACACCCTTTAGTGCACGAAAAAGTTGACCAAGAAATAAGAGATGTTTTTTGTGGCAAATTCTACTTGTTATATGTAATTACTTGTAACATAAATTTGCATTTTAAATAATATTTATTGCAGGCTGGTCCTAGAATTTGTTTGGGGAAGGACTTTGCTTACCGGCTGATGAGGACATTATCAATTGCCCTCCTTCGGTTTTTTCGCTTCAAATTAGCTGATCAAACAAGAAATTTGACTTATAAGACCTTGCTCACTCTTCATATTAATGGAGACCTTCCTCTCTTTGTGCAATTTCGAGAAAAATCTTGTAAGTTGTTGGGTCTATGTGTGAATCCAAATAAGTCTTGTCCCCTAAAAAATAAAAACCAAGTGTCTGGTTCTACTATTTTCCTGTGTGGCTTTAACCATGTGCAGTTATTTATTTTTTTTAAGTACATTTTTTTTTATAATCACCTTTTATTTAATAGTATCTGTTATTTTGCTAAAATTAGATTAAGCCTCGTGTTAGAATTTGAGAGTGCTCCTATCCATTAAAAAACACAGTTGTATATGAAAAGCATTTGCAGAATTTGAAGCATATATGAAAAATCAGCAGCTTTTTTCAGTTTTAACTCAATGTGTTTAAAATTAATCTTTCAAACGGTGCAGAATTCGAATCCTCCCACCTCAAAGTTCAAAAAAAAAATAGTCTTTCAATAATCACAACAAGAAAATACACATGTTTTCTCAATCAGCACTTTTAAAATATTATGTTATTCTCTCCTATTATGTATTATCTTTTTTTTTTTAATATATCATTGTCGATGTTGATAGAAATATATAAAATCTGGATTCACGGAAATATCCATAGATAATACTGATGGCGGGCTTAAGAGAAAGAGAGAGAGATAGACATATATTACATAAATAATAAGAAATTTCATGTGAAATCACAAGTACTGTAGAATGACTAATGATGTGTTTGGATGAGCCATCCGTTATTATCGGACTTCAATATAACATCTAATTGGTTAGCCAATTACTACGGTGAAATTATTTGAATGTTTTATTATTTCACAGTTATTTAACTCAGATCCAAATTTAAATTAATTTTCACTTTTTAAAAATTTTGCCACACTTAGTTTTCTATTATTATACTATATTCAAATGTTATTCTTAACAAAAACTATCTAGATACTCATTTGATTTGAATACATATTTCTAATTCTACATTTGAATGTAAATATTCAATTTATATAAACATTTTATAATGTTAGGGTTATATAAATAATACTTTAGTTGATCTATTTTTGTCATTACATTAATATATATAGGAAAATATATATATATATATATATATGCACATCAATTTTTTCTTTAATTTTTATGTGACAATGCAAAATTTAGAATGACATAATTAAATCGTGACGTTTTTCATCATATTAAAATTAAATATCAAAATTCATGAGTCTCCTATTATAGTCCCGAATGTTGTTTCCCTCATCATACATATTGATAAAACAGTAGCTTAATTTGACCCCCAAAAAAAAAATCTGTGCAGGTTTAATGATCTAAGTTGCACCTTTTTTTTTTTTTTTAATAAGAAAGAAAAGTTTGCACCTATCTTCGTCCGAATAGTAAGTTTCCCTGGATATAGTGCTTGTATAATTTTGAAATAGTTATTGACATATCTCATTATAACGTAGAAGATGTTTTTTTTCTCAAAATTATTTCTTCTTGTTCTTTTATTTTTACAAAAAATAAATTTCTAGCATGTGTGGTTGATATCTATTGGATATATATAGATATAACACAATCGGCTTACATTTAGAGATAATATTGTGAAGGAAAAAAATGGATATTATCGTTTTATTAAATTATCCGAAAAGTATTGATGTTTCTGAGATATTAGGGGACTATATTATTTTGACAGTGGAGAGAGAGAGAGTGTGTGTGAGTTTTGTTGGTGAAATCCAGCTGATAAACTTTGAATTCTGCGGGACCTAGTACGGTCATTAGACAATTCTAATTGGAATTGGGTCCCAGTACTGATATTGAAAGAAGAAGCAATTAGCCTTGTTATGACCAATAAGGAAAATAGAAAAATGATTCCGAACCAACTACGTACTTTCTGCAAACTTCATGACTTCTAGCATTGTTGACTTGATATGTTTGGTAGAGATGGTTAAAAGCTGTTTAAAATTTTTTAAATTTAAAATCATTTTTTAGAATTATTGATGATCTGTTATAAGAATTTTATTATCTAAATATTTTTATTAAAGTAAAAAAAATATGATTTTTTATAAAAGTTTTTTTTTTTTAATAAACATTGAAACTTATGTTTTCATTTAGTATTCAAGTTTAACTCCAACTAAAATTGTATTTTTTCTCTCAATTTTAATTTTTTTCTAAAAAGTTAATAAAATTTATAACTAATTTTTGAAAAGTCAATTAATTCTAATTTAAAAACTTTATCTCCAACTAACTTAATTATCAAATGGAGACATAATAAAAAGTTAAACATTATAAACTTTTATTTAATGTTTTGATCACTTTGATTCACATGCTATTTTGTTCCAGATACTTATTGAGAAACTATAACTTTTGTTTATCTTGTTCTACCGATTTAAAGCAAAATATTCTCCAAACAGACTCTACATGTTGTTTATAAGCTGTGACTACTAGTAGATTTTGTATCAAAAGACGTTACAGAATTGGTCGGACCTATCGAACTGCAGAGCTGATCTTAATACTTTTGAATTCATATGACATGTGTCACCTTAATGATAATTAGACTTTGGAGCTGTCTCATCGACCTAATTCCTTCTACTCTATTCGATTCATACCATATGCTATAATGACTTATTTCATCTTTATCGACTTTATCATTCATTTTTATTTCGAGATGACTACTACTGCCTTTTATGTTGTCAGATTGTAATTGTCTACTATTGCCGGTTTTAGTATCACTAACATACAAATTTTGAAGGTTTAAAAAATTTCCTATACTTGAAGTCATCCTTATTAAACTTAAATTACACTATACATTTACATTTTAATTAACTCTGCACGTCTCATATCTCCACTTTATGTGCTTATCTACTTCACCCTTAACGGCTATTGAATAATGAACATCCACTTTCCTAAGGGGTAAAAAAAAAAAAATTAAATAGACAGTTTTTAAATATTTTATTTGAATAAATAGTTAGCATTTTTTTAGTTTGGTAAATAACTATTAATTAGTGATTGATCACAGCTCATCAGTGATTGTCCATAGTCAATCAATAGAAAATACATATTAATATTGATCAATTAGTGATTAACTGATTAATCTTTTTTTTAGGAAAAAAACTTCATTTTTCTATGAGAAATTACAGCAAATAAACCATTTTCAAAAATGCTTAAAGTAAGTAGTATATTTTTTTTTCAAAAAATGAGGTAAATAACGTAGCTATGATAAATTATTTATTACAAAAATTTTCAGAGTAATTTTATTGCATATATATTTTGTAAATAAATTATATATTATAACTATAACATCTATGGTAAATATCTTATTTATAATAATATTTTTAAGATAATTTTATCGAGAAAAATGTTTCGTAAATAGGTAGTAATTAAAATTGCCATGGGGCCCGTCACTGACCAAACAAAAATGCAAGCTAATGACTTGATATGTATACAAATGGAAGGAAATGGCTCAACGGGTAACAAGTTATATAGATCTCTTTTGAGGTGGCGACTCATGATGAGGAGACCTTTTAATCCAAGTTCCAACTATCAAAACTAAGGCCTCGCTTCGAAAATAGTTCAAATTAAAATTTTTATCTCAATTTTTATTTTTTTAAAAAAATTTTTTATCTTTTTTGAAAAAAATTTTTGTATTTTCTGAAAAATTAACATAAATTTATTATTAAAACTTAAAATTTCCAAATATCATGTACACTTACATTCCACCGATTATACCCAGTAGTTAAGCCTTCTTTTTTTTTTTTTTTTAATTTAATTTCCCCTCACGAAGAATCTCAGAATAGGGTAAACAAAGATTTGTTGTCAGCCTGCACTCCCTCTTATGTCGACATGTATCCGAAGTTTCTATATCTCGAAAGGATTATAGCACACTCCTCTACTTATATTTATTAATAACTTAAAAAATAAAATAAAATAAAAAGGTTAACGCTTTATTTGACATAACAGTTTAACTCTAATTAAACTGTATTTTTTTTGCTAGATTTTTATCTTTTTCTAGAGAGTCAATAAAAATTATAACTAATTTTTAAAAGATTAATTAATTTCAACTTAAAAATTTTAACTCAAACTAACGATCTAAACGGACACTAAAATCTTTTTACAATAATGTTTCATATCAATATATTTATTGACACCACTCTATCTACTTTTTTCACTCTCTGTACTAAATCACCCACCAACTAAATATTTAAATATCAATTATTACTTGTTATACCCCTCTTAATATTCGAAAAAAAGTCCATCCAATGGAATTCTAATTTTTATCCTTTTTCACCCACCCATCAATAAATAATAACCCTCTTTTTTTTTTTCAAATAATTTGTTTAAATCAGTTTGGTTGCTTTTTCTAAGAAACCAACGATTTTTTTTTTTTAATATCCATGTTTTACTTGAAATTTGTATTAGTGAGACTTGTAGTTTCATGTGCATCTTTCTAATGAAGTAATTTTTTTTTAATAACTAAAATCTTTTTAAAAAATTCTCAAAAAAGGAAAACTTTTTTATTTATCTTCAAAAGATAATTGAAAAAGTAAAACTTTACAGCAGTATCCTAAAAAGTTAATGATTCCCAATAAACTGGTCATCTTGCTTTTGATTTATGGAGTAACAAGTTGAATCATCAAAGAACTATATCATATCGTCTATGGGGGTGAAAAGTATCGGGGCTTTTTTTTTTGTTTTCCATTTTGTTACGTGCATTTCCAACTATAATCAGAAAAAATAAAAAATAAATTCATACATATATATATATATAAGCAATACTTTATATAAGAAAAGATGCAAATCAAAATAAGATTTTATTAGTATCATTAACCCTTATTTCAAATAAAATATTGATATCTTAAAAACAGAAGAAAAAAAAGAATTTATATTAAAAAAAAAAGAATCATTGTCTTTCTCAAAAAAAAAAAAAAAAAAAGTCGAAGAAGAAGAGAAGCAACAAATAAAAAAATAAAAATAAAAGTTGATAAACAAGGGATTGTTTAAAAAAAGTTATTTGTTTGTTGGTGGGTGAAAAAAAGATAAAATTTAGAACTTAATGGTATGAACTTTTTTGAAATAATTAATTATTGGAATGTAACAAGTAGTAAATGATGTCTACAATTTAGTTGGTAGGTAGTTTAAGAAAAGGGTGGAAAAATTTGACACAAGGGTGTCAATAGATGTCTCCTTATTATTTTTCATCTGATTAAAAATCATATCGGAATAATTTCTAATACATATTTAGAGCTCGTTTGGGGGGAGTATTAGAGAATCAACATTTATAAAACTTTTTTTTGTTTTTTTTCTTTAACTCAAAAACTACTTTTTCTATTAACATCTCTAACTATCAACGGTAAATTCAAATTTTAAAAATTTATAACTCTGTTATTTTAAATTCAAATGACATATTGTTTTCGAATTGCATAAAATTTTGAAAAACAAAACAAGATCTATATTAATATTTTTTTTCCAAACACATTTTAAGTTTTTACACCTTTTCACTTGAAACAAATTTTTTTTTTTACCAAACACACATTTTCAAAATTCTTCTTAACTAGAATATAAATATCTCAAGAACTCTATCTCCAATGCCTCCCCCAAAACATGCCCTTTATCCAAAAAATTGAATCTTATCAGTAATGCGGTCTTTCATATCATTAAACAACAAACATTAGTTCTTTACATAAAGTCGACTGCAGAAATCTCCAAACATTAAGGAACAAATAAATAATCCTTAGGTCCGTTTGGGAGAGGTTTTGAAGATGTGTTTTCGTTTGAAAAGCATATGTAGTTTGGTAAATGTGTGTTTGGGGAAAAAAGTTGTTGTGAGTGAAAAAGTGTAAGATTTAAAAATATGTTTGAAAAAAAAATTAATACAGATATTATTTCATTTCTTTCAAAATTCTACAAAATAAAAAAAAATCATCTTATCTGGACTTGAAGTAACGAAATTATGGACATTTAAAGTTTGAGTTTATAATAAACATTTGGAGATGTAAATAGTAAAAAATAATTTTGAGTTAAAAGAAAAAAAAAAAAAACTAAAAACAAGATGTAAGTGTTCCCCCGAATGAATCCTTAGTTGTACCTCAGACAACAAAAAACAATCTTTAGTTCTTTACATAAGCCAACAAACTTACGTTAATGTAGAGATTATTCTATCTAGTAATCCTCGTCACTTTTTCCACAATTTACTTAAAAAAAAATTATTTTTCCTTTTTTCCACAATCGAATTTGAAAAAAAAAAAAAAATTTTAAGTTGAAGTTTCATAATTTTTGGTTATTCAAAATGAATCATATTTAAAAATTCGTGTTTAGTTAAAATGTAAATTAAAAAATATACTATAAGAATTAAATAGTGTAAAAATTTAAAATATATAATAATATGGTTTTTTTTATATGTTTTGTGATTGTGTGTATTTAGATATCAAAATCATCTAATTTCAATTTAAAATAAGAAAATTACGAAATTTTTAATCTTGACTTTTCTAAAATGGAATAGATAGAAAAATAAAAACTTATTTGTATAGATATCTCTTGAACTTTTCAAATTTAACAATTTAGTTCATAAAGTTTTTTTCTTGACAACTACCCCCTGAATTTATAGTTTTTGGTCAATTTAATTGTTATTGCGCAAATCTTTTAAAATTTGAACAGTTTTTTAAACATAACTTGCACATTGTAGTCTAAGAAAAACATTGCCAATCATTTTTGTTTAATTTTAATATAATTTCATTTTTAAATTTGAATACAGTTTAATTATACTCAAATTAAATCTAAACTTTAAAAGAAATTTGTATTGCAGTTAAGTAAAAATGATCTATATTATCTCTCTTGAGTTATATTATGTAAGTATAGTGCAAAAATATGCCCTACTTTTAATGGATTTAAGCAAAAGGACTGAATTACAAAAAATTAAAAATCTGAGGATTGATTGATAGAAAAAAAAAAAGGTTTAGAGTATTTGGTGTTTAGGTTGAGTTTGAGATGTAATAAAATTTTTAGCTTGATATTAGTTGATTTTTCAAAAATTAGTTTTAATTTTTATTAATTTTTTCAGCAAAAGATAAAAAATAAATCATAAAATAAAGTTAAGTTCAAATTTAACCTGTATTTCAAACATAGACTAGACCAAATTCAAAAAATTGAGGAGGTATTTATATAAATTACCAAATTCAAATGAATTTGAGACAAGTTGTGAAAATAAATCACATTTGAAAAAAAAAAAAAAAAAATCTATTCACATTTCACAAAAGTCAACAAACTTGCGTACGATTGAGATTATTCTATCTAGAAACCCTCGTTACTTTTTCCACAATTTTACCTTTAAAAAAACATTTTTTTTTTTCGTGTTCCAACGATCGTAAAAAAAAAAAAAAAAAAAAAAAAAAAAAAAAAAAAAAAGGAGTAAAGAGTACAATACAATAAACCGTCCCTCTGTGTTCCGCATTCTCTTCTATTTTACCAAATTTATCTTCTGAACACCCCAAAAAACCAAAGAGAAAATTCACACACACATAAAATCAGATCAAAGGAGAAAACTCAAAAAAAAAAAAAAAAAAATCTCACAACTCACCAGAAGAATGAAGAAGAGATCTGAGTTCAAGAAACCGATTTCCATGGATTCGCATCAAAAGGTTTGAAAATTTCCCCTTTCGAAATTCTCAACTCTCATCAGTCTCCATGGATTTGATCTGCCTTTTTTCTGGTGCTGATCTGCTTTGATTTTCGATTGTGATAAAGAGTTTATCCACTTGAATCGGTCCCTAAATCCGTAGAATTTAGGGTTTTTGATTTCTCGAATTCAGGACCAAACACAAGATTAGGTTTTGATTTGTTGGGAATTTGGTTTCGCTGATTCAGTTGTTTAAGGTTTTTTAACTGGTTACGATACTGGAAGAGAAATCGAGGGGTTTTGTTCTTTGCTGTGTGGTTGACTGATTGGTATAATGGAGTTTCGGAGGAACGAGGGTTTTATTAGGCCATCTCCGAATCCGAGGTTGCGCGATTCTTATGAGAAAATAGTCGATCGGCGCGAGGCGGGACATGGGTCGATGCAGAGGAGTGGAAGCCCTCTCGGGTTGGCGCCACAAGAGGTGGGTGTGGATCCAAGGGCCGGTTCTTCCGTTGCAGGGAGGGAGAGGGACTATGGTTGGCATTTAGATAGGGGTAGGACCAGTGCCGGTGCTGGTATCGGTACCGGGAGGATTCGTTCGAGGTCACCTCAGTCTTTGGCTCTGGAAGAGGCTCGGAAAAGGCCTCACTTTGACGATGGGGTTGGGATTTCGCCTCGGAACTTTTCGCCGGCCCCATCGACTGAGCTGAGACAGAGGCGTGAATTGGGTGAGCCGAAGAACTTAAATTTCACTGATGAAGATGCCGGTTTGCGCACTATGCATGCCTATGGATACGAGCATAGTGATCCAAGGATTAATAAAGAGGACTTCAGTGATATCAGTTTGTCAGCTGGTGAAAAACATCCGTCTGTGGATCAAAAGTCCGTTGTTGTGGAAGACTCTGTACCACAAGGATCATATCGTTCACCGACGCACCTTGGTCCTACATCTGTCTATGGGGATACTGCTGGTGGTGGGCACCTACCGTCGTCATCAAGGAATTTGGATACCCAGCATTTTGAGCATGGAAGACTTCAGTATCAGGAACCTATAGCTTTGAATAGATTACCAGTAACTCAATCCTACAAAGATGGTGAAAAACCCATGTTTTATTTGAGGGATGCCCCGTATCACATGCAATCAGGATCAAATTCCAAGGGGCTTGCCAGTTCTTCAACTGAAACATCGAGGAATGAGTTTTTGGCTTATCGAGAGAGCATGCGTTTACCCCATGCAAGTGAATTTAAAAGCCCTGCAAAGTTTGCTGAACCGGTAGGTTTGAATGCCTATAGGGAACGGCCACTCGTAGGCCCTGAAGGCGGACAGAGAAACCCAACTTTTTACCCAAGGACATATAGCCCTAAGAGGGTTGAGCACAAGAATTACATGTACTCGAAATCACATGAAATGGTTGATGATCATGGATATCCAGGCAATGATTTGCATAAAACGATGGCTCCACGAGCTCAATTAGATTATGGCCATGCTCAAATCATTTACGAGCACAGAGATTTGTCGAGGCCTAGTATTATGCAACCAGTGGTAGACAGGAATGATAATATTGATGGACCAGGAGGAAATCCAAGAAAAGAAATAGCATACTACCATCCTACTTTAGAGAAACAGGCAGAGCCAGACTACTTTGATACGAGAAGAGCACAACATATGTCAAAGCAGGATGGAGAGTATCTAGGTTCTGGATTCACTCATGTCGAGCTTGGAAGGACAATGCCTCAAGATCATGAAATTTCGCATTTGGGTGCATCAAAAGATCCTCAAATTCCAGATTTAGAAGCAAATTATGGTTTTGGTAGCGATGCAGGTCCACAGTTTCAAGAAGGAAGATTCCTCTATTCACCTGCTTCTAAATATGAAACCGAAATGAATAGACAAAATGCAAGAACGCAGAATGTGAGGGATGAGCATGGAATATATAAACCACAAGATAGAGTGATGAAAGGAAAATATAGTATTCAGGAAGAAGGAATTGCCTACAATCCGAGAACAACTTTGTCAGGTAAGTTGTATTCGGCTAGACAGTATGAGGACTATTATGAATCTGGTGAGGAGTGGATTGACGAGGAGATGAGTGGTTTATATGCATCAAGGTCAACGGGATATGAGCATGCAGGGTATAGAAGGGCTGAGAGGAAATATGATGTACAGGACGATCCTGAAGATTTTGTATCTGATGAGTGGTTCTCATCTCAGGAGTTGCCACATGCACGAAAACATCCTGTTGGATTTCCTAAACATTATGGTCAAGGTCAACATACAAGGGGTCGCGGAAGACCTGGTTATATAAGGCATTATAACTCGCAGCGCTATGATAGAAAAGATCAACCGTACAGACAGCAGAATCACTATGACAGAAGAAAACCTCTTTACAGACAGCACAACCAGTACGATAGAAACCGACAGCACAACCACAACCACAACCACAACCAGTACGATAGAAACAGACAGCACAACCAGTACGAAAGAAAAAATCATCTTTACAGACAGCAGAAAGTTTGGAAAAGAAATGATGACTATTATGAAGATTTGCAAGCAGAAGATGGCAATAATGACAGTGATCCATCTGAAGATTGGGTGAACCCTGAAGAGTGTGAGCCCACTGAGGATACGGAGGAGTTTAAGCTACTGGTACATGAAGCTTTTTTAAAATACTCTAAAATGGTGAATGCAAACCCAGCTGTTCAGAGAAGATACAAGGAAGAAGGGAAAGCTGGTAGTTTGTTCTGCATTGTTTGTGGAAGAAGGTCTGTTTTCTTTTCTGTTAGTTCTCTCTTAAAGTGGGGCCAATTTTACAGTTTTCCGTTCATTGGGAGTTTGTAGTTTTAGAGGGTTGTATAGAATTTCGTTGGGAGTTAGTACAATTTATGGTTGTATTTAGTAGAGTTACGTCCATTGGAAGTTATAGGTACATTTATCATTCATCATTCATGGTATGGAGACATAATCAAAGGGCTGAGATAGTGGACTTTGAATTTTGATAGGCTGGCATCCTTGTGAATTATTAAGTCGTTAAAGAAAACTGTTAGGAGATGAAATTACTGTGTAATTTCATGCCTCATACTGGTGGTGATAGCATTATTATTAACAATAGCTTTTGTGACTACAAAATGAAATCGTTGTTTTATAGCTGTTATAGTATCTGTGTAAAACACACTTTAGCTTGGTAATAAGGTCTACACTGAGTATAGTGCATGTAGATATTTATTACACTGTAGTTGCGCCAAATAAGTCCTGAGCACCTTACAGTAATATGCTTAGCCTTTTGTTTAGTTTGTCATTGTCTATGTGTGTATTGTTTGTGTGTTTCGAATCTCGATGTTGGTAGCCGTTCCATTTGAGGATTGTGAGAGGAATAAATTCAATGAAAAATTAAGAGTTGCACGGTTCTTATGTTATATCCTAAGCCGGTGGCTACTTCTCAACGAAGTTGTTTATCATAGTTGGAATCATGTAGCCGAAGCCGGACTAAATAAGGAAGGTTTTTGCTGGTTGATGTCCGGGGGAAAAAAATAGCGAGATTTTGTGATCATTTTATGGTGTGAGATCGCCTTTTAGATGATGAATGGAGTTGTTTGGAAAGTTGAGTATGATAAAATAGGATACAATTTGATGCTGTCAGGCTGGTTGTATGAGTATAGATGTTTGAGAGATTTAGATTCTTGTCCGTAAGACTATAACCTATGTATTGGCAGATGTTGGGATAAAGAGTAGTTGTAGTTTGTATAGATGTTACAAGGACTACAATGTGAGAAAAGCCATTTATCCGTGGACATTGGATCTGCAGGACAGTAAATGGAGATATTTTGGGGGAAGAGGAGATATTTAATATTTTCCATAATTGTTCAACGGTCAAATTGGAAGTGTAAGTGTTTGGTGTGGCCAGTTTAAATGTGGACATCTTTATTGAAGAAGTTCTGCTGTGTTGGTCACTGTCTCATAGACCACCAGTTCAAATACGCAGGTCTTCGGTGGAATCATGAGGTGGTGTTAATGCCTTTTGTGGTATTATTCTTATGGAGTTCAAGGACAAGGTCTTGTTCTGGTGGCTGCCTAATTACTGTGTACTGTGTGAGAATGATCGGCATCTTTAAGCTACCAAGTTCAAAAGTAATTTTTGCGGTAGTGGGTTTGCTTTTTTTTTTATTCATTCTTTTCTTGTTTGGTTAATGTAGTGGGATTACTTTATTTTCGTCTTCAGCCTGTCTCTGATGTTTCGTCTTTGAATTCCTTCTGATGATTTTCTCCCTCACAATTTAGTACAGCCTTCATCTCGGAATGATAGATATGTCGTTTTTGATATGTTAGAGCAACGTAACTATGTATGACAACAGAATAGAGATATTTTAACTGGTTATGGCATGTTTAAAAAATTGAGAAATTGCATGATTTCTTAGTGTGTGGGTTTGTGGATGAATCGATTACTTACGTTGTTTATGTTTACCTTGAGTCATGTCTATTTTTTTTTTTTTTTTTAATAAATATTTTACGAGTTAAGCAACTTCTGGGGTTCATAACACTCTTTTACTTCTTGCTTACCTGTTCTTTTACAGTGCCTCAAAGGAGTTTATGGACACTCAACGGTTGGTGACGCATGCTTTTATGTCGCACAAGGCTGGGCTGAGAGCAGAGCACTTGGGCCTGCACAAAGCAATTTGCGTTCTGTTGGGATGGAGCACCGTCGTTCCTGATGACACTATTACATGGGTTCCCCAGGTATTGCCCAAGGGAGAAGCTTTGGCTCAGAAGGAGGATTTGATTCTTTGGTCTCCTGTCATTATCGTCCACAACATTTCTTTTTCGCACACTAATCCTGAAATGTGGAAGGTTGTAACCATGGAAGCACTCGAGGCCTTCATCAGAGGTGCGTGGTTTTTCTGCTGTTACGTTATACAATACAACTTCTTAAGAAACACATACTCATTGTATGGAAATATTAAAACCTGGATCACCAAAACGGCAAGAATATATGTTGTTACTTACTAATTAATCTCACTTTGTCGGTTTCTCTACGAATGGCAGGCAAAGGTTTAATCAGGGGAAGAATCAAAGTTTGCCTGGGAAAACCTGCTGACCAAAGTGTTATGGTGGTGAAGTTCTTGGGAACTTTTACTGGGCTCGGAGATGCAGAGAAACTTCACAGGTACTTTGCAGAGTGCAGGCGCGGAAGACTAGACTTGGAGCTAGCGATGTCAAATAACATCGAAATTGACATCAACAGGGAAGCAGGAAACCTTGAGGAGCAAATCTTATACGGGTACCTGGGGATTTCCGAGGACTTGGACAGAGTAGATTACATTACCAGGAACAGTGGTTCGATAAAGAGCAAAAAGGAGATTCAGGACCTGGCAAACGCTCCTGTCAAGCCCGAGGAGGCTTAGCAGAAGTGAGGCTGCAAGCTTAGGCATACGCTTGAAGTTGTATTCACCATAAGCAGCAAACAAATCAGAGGGATAAACGAAGACCAGAAAGAGACGAAAGAAAAGGAAGTCCTCTACAGAGTGGCACGACAGTCCCTCGTGCGCACAGAGGTGTTCTTTCTGTCTGTGCTGGTTGCTGATCCATCCTGTTTTCGGATAAATATAGTGGTGATCTAATTTGATAGTGATGTGCTGTAGATATAAAGCGTTTCAGTGTCATTTGAAGGTTTCCCTTATATTAAACTTGGTGTAACTTCATTTTCCTTTTTTCTCACTTAACTTTAGAAACATAGTATTGCAATTATCCCTATCATGTTTGATAAATGTTACCTATGGTATTGAGGATTTCTTTTTTCTATGGTTCAGATGCTAGTTTCCAACTCTATTCAGTATTTACAGATTCATTAATCTTATCAGCTGATGCCATTTCCTCAAAAGAAGAAAGAAAAAAATTTTGGTTTTATTTTTCATGAGATTTCTTTCGCAACTAAAATCGAGGAAATTATCTGGTTTTATTTTTCATGAGATTTCTTTAGCAGCTAAAATTAAAGAAAATTTTTTTCTTCAGCTTTCAGTTTTGACGTGATTTTTGACCATATATAACTTTTGTTCGGAAACACACAATTCTGGTCCATTGCAACAATTTGGACTTTGAATAATATTTGGATTTCTTTGGACTTGGAATAACTTATTCGCAAATTCACGTCACTAATCTGGTTTAGTAGCATTAGGAAATGGAAAAGTATATTTCATTTATTAACATTTTAAAATGTCATCACGTCTTTTAGTGACATCAATAAATATAAGTATACATATACAGGGAGTCTCAAATCCGGCACACTCAATATGCCGGATATGTCCGGCACTTGCATATGCACGGTTAGATTTGAAATCAATGGCGCGATTTGAAGGTCAGGTTAAGGGGCAACCAATATCGATAGCTGACAGCCTTTGCATGGCAGGGTGCAGGCGAATAAATTGTTTAAAACGGGAGGTTCCAGACAAAGACAGGGGGGGCAATTGGAAGTAAAAAAAGGAAGACAAATTGTGGTTAATTTATTAAGAAACCGTACATAATGAAGTGTAGATGGGTGGATAAAAGGAAGAGACTAGGGCCATATACACCCAGTGGTCTGTTGATCCACTGTCACCCTAGCATCTCTTCTGCTTCGTTTCCTCACTTCCAGTCTCCGACCTCACTTTACCTCCTGTCACCGGTGACTCCTTTGGAACTTTTTGGCTACTTCTTCTGCTTTTGACCCCCACAAATCACTCATTAAACGCACAACGTCCGTTTTTCCTGCACAGTAAAAAAGAAAATGCGTCTCACCTATTGCTTCCGTGTTCCCTGAACCCTCGAACTCATACCAGTTACTCGTACTTCCACTGATTTCCAATATGCTTTGAAAAATTTGACTCTTACTCTATCTTCTAGGCTAAAGCTCCATTCAAAACGAAGATGGCGTCTTGGCTTACTACAAACTTTACATACATTTGCAAAGACGTCTTTTTGTCTCTTATTCATTAATGTACTAATAGATTAGGTTGACCGTGTCTTTTTCTTCCTACTGTTTTCATTTCATATATACTAGTACACTACAATAAAATTCCCCGCTGCTACCCTGCACCTGTTGTATTGCATCAAAAGTTTTATTTCTTGTTTTGCTGAATTAATAACTTCTACTATCCTTAGCGATTTGAGTACAGATCTGCTATCTTATTTTTTTGTCTCAAAGGTTATTTCCTCAATAAGTTTTTGACAACTCATCAATTTGTTCAAGAGTTTTTAATATTAGATTTTTGATGTGACTAAATTGTTAAATTCAGAAAATATAGCATGACACAATTGGGAGGACAACCAATGAGACAAGAATTTCGGGATAACAGATCTCGATTCTAGTGATTTTGCCACACACCTCCCTACAGATCTCTCCATTTACCCTTTTCCTTTCTCAAACAATTTTCCCGTCCTAGACTCATACTACTACATAGTTTAACCATTTTCATCCATCCACGTTGTATCTACACTTTCGTTTGCATGACCTTTCTCATAAATTCACATCTCTGTCATCTGAAAAGCACATCCACTTGATAATATATAAATACACACACACACACGCACACGCACACATTCCTTCTCCTTTTTAATATACTTACATTTATCATTCTGCCCTCATTTGGCACAAGCGGATGCATCAGATAGACAATGTATTATTGATCTGATTAAGGCTGAAAATTGTTATTATACTAAGGACAACATTGGTTATTGCAGATGAATTTAAAAGTAACAATAAAGACAATAAAAAAACAGGTTACTGTGTAGGACTTTGTGACTATTTTACGTTACAAGTATAATTTGTAAAATCAATACTTGTATTACTTATTCCGTATGAGTATAATTTCTGAGACTTCGATTTTTTAGAAAGGGTAATCACTTTTACACTACGGAACACAACCACCCTTCTCTCACCCATGACCCAACCCCCTTTCCAAAACCAGAAAAAACATCCATCTTCTTCCTCCTTTTTTTTTTTTTTTTTGCAATTTCTTTTTCTTCTTTTCCTCTTCTTTCTTTTTTTTTTAATTATTATTATAATTTTTAAATTTTCTTTTTTTAATTTTGATTTAGAGTTATGGAGAGTGTGGAAGGAGAGAGATGAAAGGAGAGATGCAAACTACTGTTTAGTTGGAAGGAAGAGAAGGGAGAGAGAGTCTCCATTCAAGCCCATCAATTTGCATCCTTTAACCGGAGAAGAATGCAAGCTCTCCTTCTTATTTGAGTTTGAAAAGATTGTTCTACCTCTAAAAAAATTATTAAAGTTTTATTCGAAAGTTTTATGTTTCACTGATATTTTTTCATAGAAATTTTTAAGGAAATTGTTATAATCATATTGAACGATTTTCTGTTTTCACAAGGCTTTCAATTTATACAACAATCTGAAGAAATATTATAGCAAATAACATATTTACTTTTATTCTTTTAAAAAATGATATTTTGCTCTTTCTGCTGAACTTTAACAACTATAATGATAAAAAGAAATTTTCACTTAGGATAGAAGGTAGTGCTTGCAAGTAAAAAAAATTTCCAAGCAATTACTAACTATAAAAGAACTCGTGACTCTTATAGATGTTTACTTATAGGTCCATCAAATTTCTTTTTCTAAGTACTTTTGTGATCGATCTTTCTCGTGAATATATATGTATTCATATTTGTGTAAATAAAAAAAAAATGTAGAAAAGATTTTTTCCTATCAAAAAGAAAAAGAAGGATTTCTAAGATCGACAACAGCTGTTACAGTAAATGGATAAGTCGGGGGTGAAGAAAATTGGACCCAAAGGTCAAATTAGTACAATAGAAAGTAGGTTTTTTTTGGTAATTTCACATTGCTCGTGAAAAAATCGTGAAATAATTTTTGTGCAACGGGACTCTTTTACACATGGTAAAGAACAAAGATAAGGAAGAGATAAACTTGTCGATGGTACCTCTGTGCAAAATGAGTTCCCTTTAAATTGAACAATCGAAAACTCAAAATAAAAAATAATAATAAAAAAAAGGGTTAATTGTGGAATAGAAAAGTAACAACAAAATTCAAAAAGCATCTGTTTTTTTTTTTTTTTTTTTTTTTTAAACAAATTCAAAATGCATCAGGTTAGTTTTACTGAGATGATTTTCCGATATATAGATCCAACTCCTGTATTACCAGAAATGGGAACACCAGAAATAGGGAAACAAGGAAACATATGAACCAAATCCCCCAACGTCACTCCCATCACACTAAGCTCTCAACACTGCACTTTCCATTTAACCAAACACGCACCTTAAAATGAATTTATGGAATACGTACCAGATACTATTAGCACCAAAAAAGTAAAAACCCTGAAATCAACCATTCTAGTGTCTACGACAAGCAACATGTAGCAATCATATGACAGAAAAGCAAATTTATAGACTGAGTTGACTGCTAAGTAACAAGTTAAAAAGGCAGAAAAACTCATCTCAGGTCCAAATTTTTCCTGTATTTTTTCTTCCCTTTGTTTCCATAATTTTTTTTTTTTCTTTTTAGAAAAAGGAAATCAACTAAAATCCACTTGTACACTATTGGTGTGAGGTTATACTAATACAGAATGTACAAAAAAAACCAATCAAAACCTATACAAAATTACACTACTTTTCTTGCAGGATCGTATGGTCTCCGGCAACGGCCACGTCAAACAAGCCATAGAGAATGTAATGAAATCCATCCCCCTTTTAAATTAAAAATGGGTCATTTTCAGGTATCCATATGAGATTCAATCAAGTAATAAATGTGTCACAGCAGCAGCGTCGGATGATTCACAGACTAGAGCCCCTTCAGCAATTCTAAGGGCCATTGTGGCTCTGTAAGTTGCTAGATCCGCGTTGTTCATGAGTAGTTGAGCCCTTTGCCGACGCTGAACAGCCAACTCCACAGACCTGTTTGCCGACGCTTTAGCTTCTTCAACCTTATGCATCGCATTCTGTTCTTCTGCAGTGTTTCTTTCAGCTGCCATCGCTGTAACCAGCATACAAGATCATATAAAAATTTTAGCAAATTCATAATCCGTGGTTTACTAATTTTACAAAGGAAAATTTATCGTCTGTGGTTTTAATTTTCCGATAATTTGAACCAACTTATGCTGCTAATAAGAGTTGCAGGTCATTTTGGCTTTCCATACATGGTTAGGGTAATGCGGAAATTCTTCGTACAAGATGAGGTACGCATAGGTACTGTTAGGCCATCATTCGGTTTGTAAAAGAATTAAAAAATCTTTTAACGAGCCAGATTAGGAGGAATTGAAATGGAAGCTAAAACAAATTGTGCAGGAAGCAAGTAGTTCAAAATCTGAGTTCTTTGAAAAGAATTAAATTAAATCACCTTGCAAGAAACTAGGTTGTTTGCCTCTTCCACCTTGTTGGCTTGGTTGTCGTTTGAAGGATCTTTTCTTACGAATATGATGCGGGACAAATGATCTCCTTCCCAGATTAAGCTGCTAACAGAGGTGATTGAACGTATGTTAGGCCAATCAGCATAAACTCAAATTATGCAACAACAGAGGACACGATATAATTAAAAGAAAGAAGATGAAGAAAAGGGACGGAGGCATTTAGATTCATCAACACAAGAATTGATCATGCATTTGGCATAATAGAGCTCACGACCAATCAACAAGACGTCTCAATCAGATCGTGGAAGCTGGATTATTAACGGGCAAAAAAAAAAAAAAAAAAAAATCCACGGATCATTGCCATTCCGAGCATGAAAACAGATACAGCACTTAAAAAACAAGATTCAAAAGTGTGTCAGTTCTAGAATCTCCCCCCCCCCCCCCCCCCCCCCCCTCCTCTTTCTAAATAACCAATTGAGAAGAGGTATTATGCTGAGATGTATCTAGCAAGAACATAGTATCATCAACAAACAGAATAGCGACCATATATGCGATGAGCCGGCTCAAACTTGATATGTAACATACGTTCAAACTGAAAAATGACTCGGAAAACAGTTTTGATAACAAATAAGAGAAACTTGCAATATGCAATGAGTCAGAGAGATTAGCTTAAATCCATTTCAGAGAAGAAATGGAAATCTTTACAAGTATATTCGTACTACGATTTTATACATAAGATGAAGATGAAATGGAATTCTTAAAAGAAAGTGGAACATCCGCATATCTTACAAACAACAACAAGAATACCACAAACACTACCCAATGTATGAATTTTCCTACAAGACAGGACAAAAATAAAGAATAATTAACATCTCAAAAGTCCAATGATAAATATGAAAGTTTTTGCTTTTGTACCTGAAAAACCCGAATCAGTAACGACCTTTTCTGCTTCCTCTTTTTCAACCAGTAACCATAAATAGCTTCTATGACTTTGCTACTGCCCAGATGTGGACACAGATCAGAAGGTGATTTCTCGTCAGAGATATCATGCGGACTACAATAGAATGCTTTCTCAAAGGCGTCAATCATTAACTCAAAATTATCCTCTGAAACACGCTCATGTGTTTCGTCCTCTGCAGAAAACATGTCGTTGAACTTCTTCAGACATTCCTCATCCTCTGAATCCATATCATAAATTGCAGTCTTCTTCATCATAGCCCTACACAATTCGTCCTCCTTCACAGATATGTATGAATCTGGTCGGCAAAACAGAGTACATTGGTTCTTCCCATTTTGCGAGACTTCATTTACCCCAGGTATAGGGATAACCTTAACCCCAGGAATCAGTATATTCCGGTCCAAACATTCTTTGTAAAGATCCTTGAAAATAAGCCAGTCCTTTCGGTTAGGAAACTCCAGCTTCCAACCATCTTCCGCAGTCCAAATTATATCATGTGTTACACGGTTGAAAGAACAGGGCCTCATAACCTTCTCTGCCTTGTGCATAAATCTCATTGCTCCATCTTTCTTTACCGCAATAAGCCACTCCCCTACGGGAGAACTTTCTAACTCGATACTGACTCCGCCTTCCCTGTAACACTTATCTGATTCAATGACCAATACATTTGCACAACATGAAGTTGAATCCGTGCCCTCTATTGATCCCGTCCTTGTTGAACTCACTTCTTTGACGCTTCGTGCCGAGCTACTTCGAAGTGATCTCCTAATCTTGTAATTCGCTGCTACCGAAAGAGACACTGAATTTCTCCTAAAGCTAACTAAATCCGAAACTAAAGCTCCATTAGGCTTTTGTACACTGCAAAGAGAAGGGTTTCTAGCTTTCCTCCTCCTGAGTGAACTCCGCCTTTTCTGAATGCCGCGTGAAATCAAACCATTCCTATGCTGTGTGTTTCGACAGGCTAACTTCGAAGTTTTAAAAGACGCGTTTGATCCCAACCTGTCTTCAGTATGATTGGCTTCAGAGCTCGTCATGGTTCTGCATTCCACAACGGCTTTTCCCGAAGAGGATAACTGTTCTTCCTCATCATCGGAAATAATCTCATCGATTTCAATGTTCCGAATATTAGACGGCTGGCGTTTGTATATAAAAAACATGCAGGAATGCATGTCCATAAAACAAAGAGGAATTGCAGAAAAATCCACAGAAAATAATGGCACAAAATCTAAAGCCCCAAAAATCTTGCAAGTCGCAAACCGTTCGGTCGAAGAATGGTCCTGAAAGACGATTTACAAAATCAAATAGAAAAGATGAAATTAATCACCAAAAATGCAGAGAGTACAAACAAAATGAAATTTGTCACGGACTTACCAAAAAGTTCATGCCACAAGATGAATATACTCGGCCGATAGGCTCGGAAAGAAGGAACGCAAAAAGATGACTCAATCTCAGCCTGGCCCTCGTCAGGTACAACAAAATCGAATGCAAAACCCGATCAGTATTGACGTTCCTGTCCATGGGAGAACCGAAAACAATGCTAACCACTTTGCGCCGCATAGATTTTGACCCGGAATCAGAGCCGTCAGCCACCGTAACGCTCTTGCCGGAATTCAACTTCCTTCTCTGTCTACGAGCGAACCGACGCTCGTATTTCCTTCCAATGGAACCATCGGAAGTTTCCGAATTGACCAAAGAATCGTTGCCGGAACTTCTCGCAGCCAAGCCCTTCCTCTTCCGGCTATACACAAGTCCAAACATCCTATCACAGCGTGGCCTGCCCTGTGGTGAATCCACGCCGTTGACACGGGCGCTGTCTTTGTGCTTCGGCGCCTCGATTTCGGCCACGGCGGGGGTTCTCTTGGGTTTACTGTTAGTGTTGGGGACCCAGGGGTGGTGCGAGTCATAGTTAAGACCGCCATCGCCTTTTCCGATTTTGAACCAGTCGTCGCCATCGACATGTCTCCTGATCTTTATTTCGCCTGAATCCGGCCACAGGCGGCGACCGGACCGCAAGACCCTCGCCCCATCGACGCCCTTCACCACCCCAAACACCCTCGTCGTCCGCCGCATCCCAACTGATGGCATTGCCGTCGCCAAACTCCCGAGCGGCTCGACTCGGGGACTCGCCTTCCGGCTCGACTCACTGAGCCTCCGAGTCGACCTCCGAGTCGACTCAGTCCCCAACTCAGAATGAAAATTAAAAAACTCAGCACGTACTGACCTCATAATCGTAGAAAAAGTTCAACTCAGAAACCACCAGGCCGGCCATGAAAAATCGATTTCGCCACTCCAAAACAGATTAGGGTTTATACAAATTCTTATTATACAGCTATATTTATAAATATTTATATTACAAAACAGAAAATCAGAACAAAATCGGCTCTGATACACAAAAAGAAACAGTGAGATTCAGACACAAAAAAAAAAAAAAAAAAAACCGCAAGAAAACAGGATTTTTATTCGATATCTACACAAGAAGGGGAAAAAAATCCCGAGTCTCGAGATCTGAAGACAAATCAGGAGTTAGATACATAGATAGAAAAGGATAGTAGATCGGCAAGTAATTTGGGGATAGAACTTGTTTGGATGGCGAGAAAGTGAGAGTGAAGTAGAAGGGAAAAAGGAGGGAAAAGAAAAACAGAGAGTCGTCTGTGAAGAGCGCGGCTAGGGTTTATGATAAAAAAAACACTAGGGTGAAGAGGAGTTATGGGTAACCACTCGCCGACTTAGGAGAGCCGTTGGATCTGAGGAATGGCGGTTCAGATTTCGCCTTTTCGGAAAAATTGATTCGCTCCAAAGGAGAGGAGAGAGGAGAGAGGAGAGAGAGAGATCTTTTTTTCTTCAGCTTTTAGGAGAGAGAAAGAGAGAGGGGGGAGGGCTGATATTTTTTTTAATTCACGGTGGGCAGCAGAGCGTGCCATGAAATTACGCGAAAGGGCTTCGATGTGACGCGTCAGGAGTGGGAGACGTGGGAAGAGATTGGTTTGGGGGGTTTTTGGTAATTTTGATTGTGCTGAGCTGGCAGCCAAATTGAGGAGGGTAAGAGTCAGGCGAGTGACGATGCGGTAAATTCGGAATTTAATATAGATTGTAACTGTTCAAATCTAATATTGAATGCGGTAGACGCGAGTTAATTTGTTAAATTCAACCCTGCTTTTCTTTCTTCTTCTTTTTATTATTATTATTTTTTTTCCGAGAACTGATAATTGAAAATATACACCATCTACTTTGAATATTCATATTATATCTTTTGAAATTTTTTAATTGCCTATTAAATTTGCACATTCTCTTATCAAATATTGATTTTATTTATCCTAATCTTAAGATCCGTTTGTTATTATCACTCAACTCAAATTAAATTATATTTTTTTTATTATTTTTTTCTGAAATTTTTTTTATTTTTTAAAAAAAAATCAACAAAAATTATTATTTAAATTTAAAAATCTCAACCCAACTCAAACTTAACTTATTTATCAAATATCCCCTAAAATATCTAAAAAGTGGATAGAATGGTGCTTCCTCCTTTTTTTTTTTTTTTTTTTTTAATGTTATCCTTGTTATACTGTACTTAACAGTTACTCCTTTGTACAATAACTATAATTTTAAAATTGGAAAAAAAAATAAATAAAGCCACACGACCTCAACATAAGAATTGATTTTTTTTTTCCCACGAAAAATAAAAAATATATAAAAACAACAGAAGAATTGTTTTCTCATCCAAGTTGAATTTCCCCAACCCTCCCCGCTCTCCCCACCTCTATCAAACTACAAGGAAAAAAGAAAGGGGGAAAAAAAAAAAAGAAAAGAAAAGAAAAGAAAAGTCAAAGGAGAAGAATATGTTTACTTAAGAACTAAGTCTGGAGAAAAAGGTTTGACTGAAGATTACACATGTCAAAATCCTAAAAATTCACAAATTCCCGACAATATCCTCTTCTTCTTTTTTCTTGGTGGTATACTTATCCACACATCATAAAGACCAAACTGATGAGAAAAAAGCGAGGAGGTGTTCTATTCTACTTGTGTGCCGTAAATAGGACTCAAAACTCATCTACTATGAGATTTGTTTAGAAGCAATTTAAAGCACCCCCTTGCAACAATCTACTTAAACTAATATTTATTAGTTAATACCATATCAATAATTTTATACCTGATTCGATCATAACATACACAATTAGTATTCTCATCCCAAATTTAAATTTAAAAAAAAAAAAAAAGACATCAATAAAAAAAATGCACATATTTTATGTGCATGTCGAAAGCTATCTCCTATTTCATCCATGACGGATGATACTAACCTCTCCATCAGTTAAAGAAAAACAAAAAGAAAAAAGTGCCCATTTTATTTTATTTTCACTATTTTCCCCAGGAATTTAACTTATATGTCCCATTTTCCCTATTCACTCTATGTCCATATACTAATATCATGATAAGTGGACCAAAATATCATGTCAATTATAATAAAAATCATTACATATAAGTTAAAAGACCTTACCAAATCCTTGACGTGTCATGATATTAGTGAGTCGAATACCATTAAAATAAAGTAGCACACCTAATACTTCCCTTCACATGGAAATTTCACCTGGTTAAACAATACGGTGTTTCATGCAAACAAAATTATTAACTAAAAAATTCATATTAAAAACCAAAGAATAAAGAATATAAATACAAGAAATGGTAGTAAAAGCAACTTCACATGAAATGTATGCAAATGTAGGGTCAGATTGAGTCACATGACTTTGATTATGAGTGGTCTACGCTCATTTTCAATGACAAAAAGATGGTTAAAACTTACCACAATTATTGTGCCATCACCATAATCAAGTCCCCATATTCTGAGACAAGAAATCAACGATTCGCAGGCCAAAGGTCATTGTCCAAACTTTAACATGTCTCCTCTATTTTGAGTTACTTTTGAAGTCTTCTCAGATACCAAGCGTTAGTTAGCTTGCAACAGCTCAAAGACTTACCATTCAAACTGAAAATCTCAAACTCAAGAAACATCGGATTCATGGCATTTGAATTCTACATCATCAAATAAAAGAATCAAACTGCTCAAATATGGGAAACACTTCACAAAAGCTATCGATTCAAAGAATCGCATATACTTCTAAAGATCTTTGAAATGCTTTTAGGAGAAATTAGTTGTAGCTGAAGGTAAACTTATCATAGCGTCATAGAGTTAGATTCCTCATAATTTTATGGTTTAAAAAAAAATCCCCGAAAAGAAAGGAAAATGAAGATACCAGATTGTCCCATATTGAATCATTATAATTGTGAGTGGGTGGTTCATAAGCCCTTGAAAGTCTTTTTTATTTTTTTTTCCTTTTTATATAAATACTTGCAAGTTGATTTTGCAATGGTGAGTTCCACCTTATGGGTTCCAAACAATTGGTATGAGAGCCAATCTGTTACATCGCAAGTTCAAGTCGAAACAATTGCTCTACAGCATTGATGAAGCCATCAAAGCGTTGAATGCTGATAGTTAAGTGGGCCCAAATATGGTGGATTGTTATAAACCACCACGTCAAGTATAAGATCGAACAAAGTATGGGTTACAGTTCGTGAAGTCAAGTCACCTAACAGTTAAGACGGGCAGCTCCACAGTGGTTATGGAGAATGGTGGAGTGTTAGATACCAAATGTCCCACGCGGAATGATTATAAGACAATAAGTGGGTTTATAAGCCCTTTGGTCTCGTGCCCTTGCAAGCCGATTTTGTAAGGGTGAACTCTACCTAATAGATTTTAACATCTAATAAAAAGTTGAAAATGACTGCAGATAGGCAGCCAGACTTTCACCACTTCATATAGCTTTGTTTAGCACTTAAAATAATAACACTAAAATTTGAACTACTAACTACTTAAGTGCAAGTGTGGGAATTAGTTGGCTAATCCTCACAACAACCATTCAAGTCCTTAGCTACATATAACTTTGACCCCCATGTCCGACAAGTTCGATAATATTGAAATTGAGACTTCTTCAAACATGGATTCTTTTTATGACCTCATGGACCACCATGGGAATAACAATCACACTGTGCTCCTTACAGTTGTATAACATGGAGAAATGCTAACATCTTTTTATCATCCCTTTTGAGTCATGTAAAACCTTATATGACAAAGAGCTAACTTCATCCCTGTAACTCACATTGATTAGGAGGTGCAAGATGTGAACTTACGACCTCAACATTGTAGGTGAGATGGATGCCGAATTACTACTGAACTAAGCCTAGACCACATGCTTGCAACTCTCATTTTGGTTGTAATCCGATATTATGATGAGCGGTATCTTTTCTTGCACTTGCTCCATAAGGACCAATAAAAGGCCTTATTTGTTGACCAGGGACAAGGTAAGGATAATAAAAGTGCATTCTTTTACTAACGAAAAAAAAAAAAAAAAAAATCTAACGTCAAGAAGAAACAATCCCAAACAAGCTCACCCAACAAGTAATTCTTTTCTACTTTTCTCAACTTCAAATGAAAAAACTCCCATGTCTAAACACAACCACAAAAATTCTTCACACTGCAACATAAAAGTGGAAAAGATGAAGCAACAATCAATTCGATATAGTCAAAGAAATAAGCAATAAACTTGGCAAGAAAATTATCTTCTGAGGTTGTCTCGTGGATGAGAAGATCTATATATGAAAAGTTTCATCTCCTTTCCTTCCTTCTTTCTCCTGATGCATTGATAAAATGCCTACTAACTCATAACAATAGCCCAAAATTCCTTTTCCCCAAGAAGACTTCCTTTCTACAATAGTGAAGTCTCAACTCCCCAAATCAAAAAATTATACAAGTATTATCATTACAGATGCAATACATATTTTTTACGAGCCCTTAGCATACGCTTCTTCCTCAACTTCTTAGAAAGTACCATTCTAAACCCGACAACCACAATTCAACAACAGGAAGGTCAAATGTGTAACCGCTATATGGTCAACAACTCAAGAAAACTTCAAGAGCAAAACAGAAAGACCAATTCTATAACAGATTTCTTCTACATTCCAGACATTCAACCTCTAACGAACAAACGACATAGACTCATTGATTACGTGAACATCATTAACAAATGAATATTGGTTTCAGAAATTTTATACGATCTCTTATGTTTTACAAATCATGTTAAAACCTTCCGAGATAGTAGGTTTTAAAAACATGATTTCTAAAACACAGATATAATTTTAACACAATTTGTAAAACAGAGGGATAGACATATCATTCTTGAAAATATTGAATGATTTGTAACATTTCGATAAAACACAATGGAGGTTCAAATTAAACCCCCTCTACTACGATCATGAACTACTTTCAAAAGTAAACTTTCAGACCGTCTTACAAATATATCAGACAAATATCCTAGGATAATATCTTGCATTCAAATCCTAGTACTACAAGCAAGTTCAATGAGAGAATTCAAAAACCAAACAAAACACAAAAATCTTAATTGAGAGCCTCTTAAACTGAAAAGTTGCAAAACTAATACCATTCAATTCCAACTAAGCTGAGATGATTAACAAGAGGAAGAACTTGCCTTGCTTGTTTTGACATTGACGAATTGAAGGAGAAAGCTTTAGAAGAGACGCAATCTGAATGAATTTCAAGAGAGAGAAAGTAGCAATTGAAAAAGAAAGCTGATAATGAAGTTGCTGAAGACCCAAGGCAAACCGAACCGCCATGGACGGACAAGCAAAGAGAAGATGAGGCCGAGCCGCGAAGGGTCTTCTGTGCTTTTGGTTTTCTACAAGCAATAAAAGGTCCGATTGCTCTGACCTCAATTTTCTTATAGGGAACTTCCATTTCTTTTTCGTTTTTTTTTATTTAACATTTTTTTCCTACCAAAAAAATATATGTATATAAATACAGGTAAATTATTGTTTTTTCAATTTAAATCGAAATTTGTCAAATTTAAAATTAAAAAAACGACGGATGTTGATAAAATGATCCATCGGTATTCTAAAATGTTTATCAACGGTTATGTGATCGATTAATATTAATATGTAATTTTACACAGTTTTATAATAATTCTCCAAATAAATCCATCTATATTTTAATGATCATTAATTATTTTTTAAAATTAGAAAAGCTCAGTTATTTTTAATAAATGTTCAAAAATTGTATATTTATCTTTACTTTGTGGTAGTGGTAAGTGTAATGACCTTATTTTTTGGATTATTAACTAACTTATTTTTTAACGTGATCTTAACACTTGTTTTATCTTTGGCTCCAAAATTACATAACATTTTTTTTTTTTTACAAAGCATACTTGTATTCGGAAAGTTGAAAAGACTAAAAATTAGCTGAGAAAATTAAAACATATAAATAATAAGTATCAAATGCAAATTCATACTTAAATAGTATTTAAAAAGTTAAAAAATCATAAAAGTTGCAAAGGAAAACCCTATAAATCTTTTTCTCATGAAATATCCTTACTAGTTTAGTAATATCAAAACATTTAAACATAGTACTAAAAGATAACCGGTACTAAATATTTTAAAAAGTCTTAATGTGGAATTTAAATAGGTGATAGTATCATACTCCCTTCCTCCATCGTTTCGTACAATTTCGTCGGTACAGAAAACATCTAAATTACAAGATGCTTACTTGTGTTACCTGTAGTAAGAATACCCACAGATAAGCTTTTCATAGAACTATATCTCACAAAATATAAATTATATCTTATAAAATATTTTCATAGAACACATCATTACACATCACACCTGAATGTCTAAAAATGCATATATTATATGTTTTTTATTATTATTATGTTTTTTGATATATCTTATTAGCCTAGAAGCCCTTTTAAGATGTGGTGTAGTGGTGGTGGTTTTACAGGCTTGATGGTGGTTAGAAGAGTTAGGCTTTGGAGGTTAAACTTAAGTGAGAATGAAGTGGGTAATTAGGGCTTATTTTCAGCCATCATGTGCTTCAAATAGAGCTAGGTTTTTTTCTCAAAAAAAAAAAAATTAAAAGGGGGGCTAGGTTTTAAGGGGCAAATGGGCAAAAAGTTGCTGAATTCACTCTTGAACTGGCGCCACTTTCAAGAGAAAATGCGTGGAAATTTTGTTGTACAAAATGAAAGAGAAATTATCTCTTTCACTTGTACCTCTAGATCATTTTCAACATATTTGTATGGCATCATTTTGTATAAATAAGCCATGTCATTTCTTACTTGAGTTTGCATGCAAGCACAACATTCTCTTTCATTTTTTATTCAAATTTTCTTCTTCTTTTTTTTTTACTACAAAAACGGATCCTCTCTCTAGTTCCCCATTTTTTATTTTTGTTTTTCTTTCTTCCAATTTTCCTACTATTGATCAATAGTTGTCATATTAGTTCTCATCTTTTGGATCTTACAACACACTAATCCTTATCATAAGCCTCTCATTAATCTATTAAAATCCTAATTTTGACTATTGATTTATCTAGGATCCCTTTATATAAAATTGACACCATTAATTCCAAATCCAATTACAACCACTGATTCTTGATCAATCTTCCATTTTTGGATTCACTACTAATTAATCCTAACCATTTATTTCCTACTATATGGCCTATTCAATTTTCTCAATCATACTTTCAATATTTAAATATTGATATCAACAAATTAAATACTAAGATAATCAAATTAACCTAATAATAATAATTGCGATTCTTTCCTAAAATCGACATTTATTATTGTAGCGCGACATGAAAAATTCTTCACTTAAATATCTATGTCCTTTGACCTCTTTTCTTTGAATATAAAATGTTTTATTTAAATAAAAAAAATTCAACATTGTTCGAGTATTGGCATTGTAGATGGTGGGAATCTACTGTCAAATTTTAACAGAAGTTAGTAAAAAAGAATGAAATAAACAATTGATTGTGTTGTGATCTATATGTGCCCTAAGGATAGAAAATCAATTATAAGGATTTTTCTGTAAATATGATATTTTGATATTAATAAAAAGAGGTTATTCATCGAACTGAAAATAGGTTTTATTAAATGAATTCCTTCCTGGGTTGATTGCCGTTCGTGATCAAACGAGCTTTGAGGAGATTCTTCGGCACCCTGTTGTTCATCGAACTGCTTACTGATGAAGAGGCTTTGATCGTAGACTTTGTTTTAAACACGATGAATGTAGAGTTCCCCAATCCCAAATACCTTCTTGCAAAAAAAAAAAAAAAAAAAAAAAAAAAAAAAAAAAAAAAAAAAAAAAAAAGCTGAAAAAGGTTGCTCAAGCAAATTAATCAGTCGAACCCCCGTCGTTGCTAGTTCTTGAATCTTTTTCGGAGCCCCCAGTTATATTGGTTCAGTCCCTTACTAAGAAAAGAAAGATGAACGAAAAACCTAAGAGGAAGGTTCCGACCAAAAGAAAGAAGATGTCGAAGTCTTACACCTTAAAGGCGGATGTCGAGCCCCGACTCCACGCAAGTTGATTAGAAAATTGAGGTGGATTTGCAGCCAGGGACAAGTCTTCTTGAAACAGGGATCTTAGTGTTGGGATCATGCGTCAATTGTTATTTGACGCTGATCTTGACACTATTAACAAGGGTTGGATCCAAAACCATATTGATGAATTATTATGGGATGGTTTGAAGGTATGTTTTCTTAACCTTTGTGTTTGAATCTCAACTTCGACAATCATTTAAAAAGGTTTCAAGGTATCTAACCATGTCTTTGGAATGCAGAGTAATATGTGAGCAATAGGGTTGATCTTCCGAACAACTAATAAGGTTGTCGAGTAGAAAAATCTCGTTAAGGAGCTCAAAGAAAAGGACAAAGAGCGCGGGGAGAAGTTGCTTAACATCAAACGAAAGTTCGAAGACATCAAGGCAACTGCTAACGAGCTGGTAGTGGAACTTCAAAAGGTCCCCCAATCAGCAAAAGAGGGGACGGACAAGATGAAAGTCATGGTCGAAAGATTCGACAAGGCGCATGCCAAAATCATGATACTAGAAGCTGATAACTCCGCGCTCGTCGCTCAGATTATTGATGCGTATGAGAGGGTAACTTTTAAGGCCCACTACGATCTGTTAAAGGAGTATAAACAAGGACTCCTTATCGACACTGATGTCGACGATGACACTAAGTTGTACGAGGATTCCCTCGCTGAGGCTGGAGGTTCATCATCCACCCCTACTGATGTAGCTGTGCCACCGTCTAACGAGCAAGAACCTACTGAGGTCGAGCCCCCTATCAATCCGTCGGAAGACCACGAGACGTAGCAGTAGATTTTTATGATGTAGTAGTTGTAGTTTTTTTTTTTTTAACGTTGAATTGTAGACAATTATGATTTATCTATTAATCAAAAACTTTGAATTTTTATCCACATCTATTTTTGTGTGATAATGATGTGAAATGTTGAATGTTATATGACGAATCATGGATCGTGTTGTTCATAAGAAACAAATGTTGATCTTTTAATGTCAATAATGTAGAGCCAATGTTCATCAAGTCCATGTGTCATTTAGATGGACACGAAGAAATTGAATAGATGTATCCATAATAAAACTTAGGACAAGTCAGTAGTGAATATGAAGAACACACGTTTTTATTTGAAAACATGTTTTTGATTTGAAAGAGTAACTACACTCGTTTATATATCACAAGCTGCCTAAGTACTCATGTTTAGGGATCAAGCCGTTCGTAGTTTGATTGGACAGTGAGATTTTTTTATTTTTGTAACTGGACTCATACAAGCGTATACGAGCTGCCTATGTACTCACTTTAGGATCAAGTCGAACGTAGTTCAATTGTACAATGTAATTATTTGATCGGTGTGACTGGACCCGTACAAGCATATGCGAGCTACCTACGTATCCACGTTGGGATCAATTCGAATGTAGTTCAATTGTACAATGTAATCTAAAGCTTAGACCTACAGGTTTGATCTTACATCGAACGTTCACTACGGATCTAGCCTTTATAAATAAAGTTCAAAGAAATTACAAGGACTTTGTAAAATTTCAAAAAGTTACAAGTAGTATTTGCGAAAATGATAAGAATTCCAGCTACGTAGTACTTCAACTCCATCATTCGTCTCGAGATGGTAAACACCTGGATGGATGACTTTCGAGATCCTGTAAAGGCCTTCCCAGTTTGCTCCCAACTTTCTAGCATTTGGTTTGGCAATGTTCTAGAAAACCTTGGGAAGCACCTTCGACGCATAGGGACACCAATTTCTGCTGGGATAACTGCTTCGGCACCGAATGTCAGTGAGAATAGAGACTCATTGGTAGCTTTTCGTGGTGTTGTCCTGTGTACCCACAGAATGCCATGAAGTTTGTCCGCCCATCGTCCTTTCCAAGCTTCGAGTTTCTTCTTTAAATTCTGGACTATTATTTTGTTGGTTGCTTCAGCCATTCCATTTCTTTAGGGTTACCTCATGGTAGAGAAGTTAAGCTCGATCTTCCATGCTTAACAGAATTTTTTGAAGTTACCTGAAATGAATTGGAATCTATTATGAGTAACTATCTCTTGGGGCACGCCAAATTTACAAATTATGTTCTTCCAAATGAAGCCCTCAATCCTTTATATATGCTTATACTTTTGCTTCGACCTATTTTATGAAGTAATCGGTAAGTATAAACCGGTATTTGCGTTGACTGCTCGCCCTTAGTAATGGCCCTACTATGTCAATCGAGTACTTTATGAAAAGATAAGGATATTCGATGCTTGATGGTCATTCTACTGGTTGATGGAATATTGGGGAGTGCCTTTGGCATTTGTTACACCGCTTAACAACGTCTTCACTGTCGCAGAGCATGGTGGGCCAATAATAGCCCTGTCGCTTGGTTTTATTGCATAACGACCTTCTACCAAAGTGATTCCCACATTCGCCCTCATGGATTTCCTTCAAAACATATGCAGTTTCTTTTTTGTCCAGACAACGAGCGTAGGGGCCATTAAACGAATGACGATATAGAATGTTGTTGATTATCGAAAATTGTGTAGTCTTCGTTTTGATTTTTCGGGCCTCCTAATTGTCTTCTGGTAATAGACCTTCTTTCAGATAAGCTACAAGGGGCGCTCTCTAGTTTTCTCCAACTTCCTCTGTAGTGACCATAGTTTCGACCTCGATGCTCAGTTCTTTAATAAAACCGACTGGAATGCTTCGACGTAGAATTGGCTCAGCTGTTGAGCCGAATGTCACCAGAGCATCCGCTTAAGTGTTCAAGTCCCTTGAGACCTACTAGATCGAATACTACTCGAAATACTTTATAAGTGAACGAACGACATTTAGGTAGGCCTCCATTCTTGTGGCTTTTGCTGTGTATTCTCCAATTACTTGATTCACAACGAGCTGTGAATCGCTATGAATTTTCAACCGTTTAGCCCCCAGCATTTTCGCTAGTCTTAGTCCATCTATCAAAGCTTCATATTCAACTTCGTTGGAGGCATTGAATTTGAGGCGGAAAGATTGTTCAATAATCTCACCATCAGGGGACCTACATTACACTCCTACGCCAGAACCTTTGGCATTGGATGCTCCGTCAACCATCAATATCCACCAATCTTCTAGTTTGGCGTTCGTTGTTGGAGGATCAGGAATCAATTTGGCTATAAAATCATCAAGTACCTATGACTTCATGCTAGTTCGAACTCGGTATTCGATATCGAATTTGCTCAACTCAACCGCCCATCTTGTTAAGCGCCTGGATAAATTTGGGCTGTAAATAATGGCTCGCAGGGGCATGTTGTCATCATGATGATTGAATGAGACTGGAAGTATGGCCTCAATTTCCGTGCGGCAGTAACAAGTGCAAGCGCTAACTTATCAACCACTTAGTATCTCGTCTTAGCATCAAGTAGTGATTTGCTGACGTAATAAACTGGCTGTTTACCCTTCGCACTCTTACCAGGACGACACTGATTGCATCTTCCATAACCACCAAGTATAGAAATAAACTCTCGCCAGTTAGAAGTTTGGTCAGAATATGAGGGGTCGATAAAAACTTTTTAAGCTCGTCGAATGCCTGCTGACATCGTTCGTTCCACTCGAAATTTTTATTTCCTTTTAGTAGTCTAAAGAAGGGCTGGCAATCCGGTCTATTAGCTTCTGAATCTCTCATTTGTTTCTTGGTGGTGGTATATTCATGATCACCTTTATCTGGTTTAGATTGGCTTCGATCTCTCACTGTGTTACAATATAGCGAAAGAACTTCCCAAATGATACGCCGAAAGAGCATTTGGAAGGATTCAGTCGCATGTTATGCTGCCTAAATACTGAGAAGCATTCTGGCAGGCGTCTAATATGATATTTGGCTTCAGTGATTTGACCAACATGTTATCTATATAAACTTTTATTATTCTACCGAGTTGATCAGCGAACATAGCATTGACGAGCCTTTGGTATGTTGCTCCAGCATTCTTTAATCCAAATGGCATCACCTTATAACAGTACATCCCCCTTTTTGTAATGAATGTTGTATTCTCTTGATCGTCTGGATGCATGAGAATCTGTTTGTATCTAGAAAATGCATCCATGAATGAGAGCAGTTCTTGCCCAGTAGTCGTGTCAACTAGTCGGTCGATATGTGGTAATGGAAAGCTGTCTTTCGGACAAGCTTTATTCAGGTCAGTGAAGTCAATGCAAACCCTCTATTTTCCGTTTTTCTTCTTCACGATAACGATGTTTGCCAGCCATTATGGGTAACGAACTTCACGTATGAACCTTGCTTCGATTAGCTTGCGTACTTCATCATTGACTGTACAGTTTCATTCGATACCGAGCTTTCGCCTCTTCTGTTTCACTGGATTATGATTAGGATCGACATTAAGTCGATGCATCGTCACCTTAGGATCGATGCCGGGTATATCGCTATGTGACCAAGCAAAACAGTCTTGGTTGTCTCGAAGAAAATGCACCAACTAACTACGAATCATATCATCGAGCAATGATCCAACATTGATGAATCGATCTAGGTTCGTTAGGTCAATTTGGATCTCATCGAGCTACTTGACGTTCGGTTGGGCCTTATCGTTCGATTCTTTGGCGGCTAATTGCTATAAGCTCTTACTCTTCTTCAGCTTCATCGAATGGAGGTAGCATGTTCGCACAACTTATTGGCTTCCCATCATCTCCCTTATTCCCCTTTTCGTAGGAAATCTGATCCTTTGGTGGCAAGTGGATGGTACTACTTTCATAGCATGGATCCATGGCCTACCAAGTATGATGTTGTAGGCTGATGGGTAGTCTAAGACTAGAAAACTTATCATCTTGTTCTCTCCTGCTGCGAAAACATGAAGCTTGATCTTGCCAACAGTCGAGGTTGATTCACCATTGAAACCGGTGAGAACCGTCATCGACTTTTCGATGTTGGACTTTGACAACTCCATCTCTCTTAATGTCGAGAGGAAAAGAATCCTACCGACTTCACAGTTTGAAATGTTCAATGTTAGAACCGCGTCGTTATGTGGTCGGCTAAGGTTAGTTGCCTCACTGATGTGGAACGTGATCGAATATTTAGTGGGATCGTCAGGAAGGATCGTTGCAACCGGTTGTAATGCTTTTCTTTTATGAGACTTGATTGCTATTACAGTCTCTCCGTTATAAAATCGAATCCCCACAAATGATTCCTAACATCTTTCGAATGGGCAGTGGTGGAGGCATATCCTCGATTTGCTGAACTATCTTCCGTTCTTTGAACTCGTTACTAAGTCCATATGTCTCTCTTCCCTTCTCGATGAGGAACTCTCAAAGGTGTCTTTTCTTCAGTAACTCGGCAACTTCAGCTTTTAATGTCCTACAATCGATGGTGTTATGGCCATGATCCTTATGGAACTCGTAATACTTCGTTGTGTCTCTGGCCGAATTTTTTGGTAGCTTCTTCGGCCACGTAATGAAGTCTTGGCGCTTCAGGTGAGCGATCAACTCTGATAACTGATACCGAGTGCATATTTTGGCGGTGAAAATGGATACTTGTGATCATGCCTCGAAGTCCACTCTTCTCAATGCTCCGTTTGTCTTGTTGGATGTGTACATTCACGTCTAAAAGTCTTCTCCCATTTTCCCTTACTTTGGTTACTTCCTCCCTTGTTCATGCTATGTCTTGCTCGACTTGTTCGTTTTCTTCCTCCAATTCAATAAATCCTTTTCACTTAATGCATAACATCTTGGATGGTAGATGGATATCTCGCGTAAATCTCGTTCTTGAATAGTGATTTTGTGTCTAAGTCCTTTATTTAATGCTTCTCTTGTCGTTCCGTCATCGAGTCCCGAAATCTCGGAGATCGCTTTGCTGAAACACTTAATGTAAGCGCGTAGTGACTCGTGTGGTCCTTGGACTACACTCCATAGATCTTTTGTGGTCTTCCCAGATTGTATGTGGACGGAATAGCTTCTCATGAATTCGAGCGATAACTCGTCGAATGAATCAATAAATTCAGGAGGGAGATTGCAAAACCATCTCAAGGCTGCTCCTTTTAGGCTTTGTACAAAGAGTTTGCACATAATATCGTCGAGCATGCTAGTCAAAATATTCGTCGCCTGTATGACATATTTGTATTGTAATAGATGATCATGGGGAACTGACGTTCTGTCAAACTTTGGAAAAGAAATACTGCCAAACTTGGGGGTTATTGTGTTTGTTATTCGCTTTGTAAGTCGTGTCTCTCAGACTCCATGAGCGAGATCATCGAACCCCGACATTGAAGTAGTCGCTTTGTGTATCTGCGAAGAAAATTGTTGTTCCATCTGCGCTTCTAATGTCCTCATTTCTTCAGACATTATGCTTCGCATCATTTCTTCAACGTTCAACATCCCTGGTGGCATAGGACGTTCTGGTGGAGGTGGTAAGTCGGGTGTCGAATGCTGTGTTGAGGTGGCGTGTCTTCTGGAATCGGATCCATGTGCTGGCTGCAGTTGCTACTGTGCTCGCCTTTCATTTCCCAATGGTGTGTTCCCAAGTGTGGACAGGGGCTACATTGGGGCCACTGGGCTGTGTGTCCTATTTCGCACCCCCTGAGTGTAATAGGGCGTAGCATGCTGCCAGCCCCCAGTGCTTGCCCCTGCTGAATACCCAACATATGGGTTGTAGTAGGAGTAGGCGGCCTATGTGTTGATAGCCATCAACTGGTTCTTTAAAACTTGGTTTTCTACACTAATACTTTCCATTTGGTTCCGCTGGGCCTTGTGTTTTCGTGTGAGTTCTTTAACTAAATGCATCAGGTTAGCGATTTGGGCAATTCCTCCTGATGACGAGGGATCTGGTTGATTAGTAGGGCTATTCTGCAGTGGTTCCTCTTGATGTTCGCATTCGTCTGCCATAATTACTCTATGAATCTCCGGTGAATGATGGCTAAGAGCCCAACGGTGGGCTTCAAACTGTAGATGTTAGGAATCTACCGTCAAATTTTAATAGAAGTTAGTAAAAGAGAATGAAATAAACAATTGATTGGGCCCTTGAAATCATTCATGAAATTCATAAAACATTATAATATCAAAATAATCGAATCAGAAAAACAAAAAGAGAATTAATAACACCAAAATTTAGAGAGGTTCGCAAATGTATGCTACGTCCTCTGTGAGTGTGGTTTTCTTCATTATATGTGATTGTTCTCAAATACAGTAAATTATAATTTCTGAATGAATTTGGACAGCGTAATGGTAAGACAGAATCGAAAAAAAAGAAGTCCCCTATCTGAAGGGAGGTCTTCTTCTGTTTATAGAAAAAGAATAATGGGGCTGAACCTGTAATTAGTGGTGAGCGGTTTCTGCTTGATGTCCTTTGGAACACGTGTAAGAATGCTAGTTATGATCTAGACTTAACGGTTATTGGAGTGAACCTTATCACAGATCGTAGACTTAGTAGTTATAAGATATGGTGTCATCGTCAATCATGGGCTTGTCAGTTTTCATAAAAGGTCTGACACGTCATTATTGATTGTGAGCTTGACGGTTATAGGGAGTAGCCCTTATAATTCTTATTAAGCACGAGCGACAAACATGATTAGGAAACAAGGCCTAGTTCTTGCGAACATGCCATTCGTGGCTTATTTTAGATCAATGTACGTCCGATCATGTTTGAACTGAATGGTTCGACGTTCAAATGTGAACGATCATAATTCATGATGGAACGAATTAAGATCGTAAATTGGATTTGGCCAAAATATATAGAAATATCAAATAGATTTGAATATGAAGTTTGTTGTTCGTTCGATAAACAATCAAAAGCTAATGGTGTACAGGGAAGACGAAGTCTAACTCAACAGACATCATCGTATGGATGATACATACAAAATTATTCATAATCTTAAAATTTGATTTTCATAAAAAATAGTGCATTAAAAATCTATGAATGAAGGAAATATATAATTAAATGATAATAATTCTTGCGATCTAGTTTACGAATTTATGGGCGTCACACAACAACAAAAACTATCTTTTATTTTAATGGGGACGTGTATTAAAGTTTTACAAAATAGAATAACATAAAAATTGTGTCACAATTTTTTTTTTCCAAGAACTACAGGGTATATATAATAAAAATAATATGTTATATTATAATAAGTCATAGCGATGTTTTATATTTTGAGAGCGCTACATTTTGTTAACACGATAAAAATATGTCTCCTAATCACGTATAATAAAATAATTATTTTATAACTGTTTCTCTCCTTTAAAATTTTTTTTATTTTCTTTTTCCTTCCTTTTGTTATGACCAATGAATTTTGATTAACGACAAGAGTTTTAGGGAGGGTTTATATAGGACAAATTATTTTTAATAGAGATAAAATTGAAAAAGAAAAAAAAAAGCATAACATTTTTAAAAGAAAAGTTTTAAAAAAATCAATAAGGACGACAATTATATAGCACATATTTTTCTTTTTGTTGTTGTATCAATTATATCAAAATAAAACATATAAAGATCATATTATTTTTAACCTGTATCTATCTGTTGATTCATAGATGATGATTTATACCACTAAATGATCAAGGCTCAATGACTAACTTCAGAAGTCGTGCTAGTAGTAGTTAGTTGATCAACAGATTGATCTCACCGGTCGAGCTGACGTGAGAACAACAAAGTAAAAGTGTATAACTGTAAAGAGATAGCAAATATTCAACATTTTTAGAGAGATTCACTTGTTAATAAGAACAATTCTTCTATAGAGCTTGGAGTGTTCTTATGTTAAAAAAGAGTGCTTGTAAAGCAAATCGTGTTTTGATATTAAGATATTATTACGAAGTATTTTTGGCATTTCGTATAATAAATCATATGTAATAATTTTTCACATATTTATTAAAACTAGATATATATCCAATTTTTAATATGTATTCTTGGTTATGTATATGCTGAGAATGATATATAAGATGATATAATTTTGAAAATTAAAATATAAATTAGTTGTTCATCAAACGATGAATAAAAGTTAGAAACTTTATTAGGATGAAGCTGTGGTGTTGTCTACTTCTAAATTGGTTGTACGACTTCGAAATCATATTTAATAGTTTCCTACTCTAATCTTGTTTATTTCTTTTCTTTTCTTTCCCCCACTTTTTTTTTGTGAACTTTGCAAGTGTTCGCATTGTCCTTAGTTGAGGACTGTCACGACCCAAACCCGGGCCGTGATTAATTATGATTAAAAGGAATTAATTAAAATTAATTCAGGATTTATATGTAAAATCCATTAAAAATTGTTTGCAAAATAAATGATAACATATATTGCTCCGGAGTCTTCAAAATAATAAGTATTTATAAAATAGTCCATTTACAACTTCTCAAAAATTATACAACTCTGGGACATTACAGATTAAAAGAGTTTTTATACACCAGGCTACAGTACAACTTAGAATTAAAAAATAATTAATTATCGATAGAAGTTGACTCACAAGTCCTCAAGCAACTGCAATCGAACGCCTGCTAATCCTGGAGGGGAAAAAACATAAAAAGGGGAAATGACAATAAAACGACTTCAAACACTTAACAGTCAGAGCAATGAAAGAGGGCATAAACATATGCAAACAAATCATTTTCATGTAATGCACATGCCCAATGCAAAAATGTGCAAATAGTGCAAATAAACATACTTGTGATCAAGCTAAGATTAAAAGGTATAGTAAAATCATAATCCAAAATATATGAAACATATCAGTAGTATTGTATAACTACCCATGTAGCATGTATCGAATATTTAAATGAGATAAATCACATAGCTAAGAACCAAATTAGTCAATCAACTAATATGTACACCTATTCTATATGATACATCATATTTAACAAACCATATATCAAACAAATATAATCCAATATTAATAAGAGTGAATCAAGTGTCTCACCCTTGGATCTGATTTCTAAATTCTCTCTCAAACTATGCACTTGGGAGTCTTCTAGGTTCAAATGACATGAATCTTCTCATAGTGTTTATTCTGTCTAATTTTAACACTTGTGAGTAGATTTAACGTCCTGGAGAAAGAATATTCATGAAATATTTCTCATCATCATTATGAAAGAGAGAGAAAAAAAAAAAATGAGTGGGGCTATGGGATAGTTTGTATTTTTTATTTAAGTTATTGTATGAGTGATGTCAACATTATGGCATTTTGTGCTATAATTTTTTTCTTGTGACAAAAATCAACCCAAGACTTCAATTTATGGCATCTACCCTAATTTTCTCATTAAATATCCATTGATTGATCATTGGAGATAAATAGTAGCTGTTAATGAAAAAAAAACTAAAAAAAAAAAAAAACAAAGCAAGGAAAGAAAAACCACTAAGATACACAATCTAAATCTTAAAATTACAATATAATTTTTATCTTTTTCCCGCATTTTCACTAATTACATAAGTTTGTAATTCAAATTTTAAAAATCTATAAAATGCAAATGAGATATACATATTTTTAATTATATAAAATTTCAATACGAACAGAAACAAGTTTTATATTGATATTTTTTTCTGAACATGTTTTAAATTTTTAAATTTTTTAACTTAAATAATTCAAATAATTTGATAAGTACATAAATAATTTGAACTTAAATTTTAGGATCCAACTCTTTTAACAGCAGATCCATGATAAATATTTATACGGAACACCATCACTTTTCCAAAAAAGTCAAGAAAACACGGACCTCAAAAAACAAAGCCGTGAGCAGAGCCCACGAGGGAAAAAGAGGGGGAAAAAAATCAATCACATGAGGACAGAAAAAGAGAAAATGAAGAGTGGGCAAACGTGGAATGTTCAGATATATTGATTTTCAAGTCTTATACGGCTTCTGATCTGGCGTCCAAATTTCGTGCACTTCCAGTTTCATCTCATAATTCAGAAGCGAGAGAGATAATTAATTATTTATTTTTTAGCCACTTGCTTTTCTTTAACTTCATTCTCAGATTTTTCTCCTTTTTCCCTTCTGGGCACCTTGCGAATTGCTCTGTGTTTCACAATTTGGTAAGCAAATTTTTTGGGGGTTTTTTTTTATCTGAGCTTTATTATTATCGTTAATATTTTTCTTGAATTGCTGAGTCATACAGTTATGCAAAAACGTTAATTTCTTTATATAAGAGCATGCATGAATTCGTAAATTGCTTTTCTTTCTTTATTTGTGATACTGGTAATTTCTTTTCTTTTGTTTTCTTTTGTTTTCTCGGTTTTTTTTTGTTTTTTTTTTTTGTTTTTTTTTGTTTTTTTTGTTTTTTTTTTCCAAATCTTAGGGTAGTTTTTTAACTTTTGGCTTCTGGGTACGATTCAAATTCTATATTTGTGAGTATTTTTTGCTGGACAGTTAACATTTTGCATAATTAGTTAGGACATATACAGAAAAAAAAAAAAAAAACTGACCCTGACCCTGTTTTATTTTTAATAACTAAAGGGAAAGAAAATGGAATTTATAAGTTTTTGTTTTCATTTGTACTTGTAATTATTAATTACTTATTTACATATTCTTGGCTAAGGATTATGCTTTTTCAGGATTATTATGATGCAACTAAATTTCTCGGTTGAATGTAGATTCTGATTTATTTTTTTTTTCTCTTAAGAAGAAAAGTTTTCTGACGATGTGTGAATTACTATTGGAAATTCTCTGATTTAAGGTGTATTATATAGGTCTCTGGAACTGCTTTGATTCATTTCATAGTGGATTTGATTTGTAAGTTTGGTCCAAATCATACTTTGAAGCCTAACGTGTCATGCTAATGGGTTCTTCGGTAGCAGTTCTGCAAGTTTTTTCAGGAACTGTACCTCACCATTTTTTCACTGACTCATGCTTTAGAAAATATGATTCAATACCTTCTTCCAAGTACGACGTGAAATGTATAAAAAAAAGGGTCTCAAAATGTATGCGACTGGGGAGTGGTTTGTTTGGAAATATGACGATTCGTCGTCCATGGCTTCAGAGTTGCAAGTGCCAGCAGTCCGAAAGTGTTAGTCGAATAACTACAGAAGATGTTAACGGAACATGGTATGTGGATAGTGCGAAGAAGTTCAATACAACTAATGGTGTGGTTAATGGACCGAATGTTCTGGAGTTTCAGGATGCTCAACAATCCAAACAGGAAAAGGAGGGTTTGACATCTAATGGTGCTAATGGAACAGTAGTAAGAGACGAGTTTCGTAAGATTAGCGTCGATTCTGTTGAGGATGAAGCGTGGGATTTACTACGGGATTCCGTGGTTTACTATTGTGGCAGTCCTATTGGAACCATTGCTGCAAACGATCCCACAAGTTCCAATGTTTTGAATTATGATCAGGTCTTCATCCGCGACTTCATACCTTCTGGTATAGCTTTCTTATTGAAGGGGGAGTATGATATAGTTCGGAATTTTATCCTTCATACACTTCAATTGCAGGTACCATTAAAAAAAAAAAAAAGAACTGATACTATGCATTGCATAACAATTGATGCCGTACAAGTTAATGTGAAACATGATTTATTATGGCATGTCTAGTGAACGCTTAACAATTTTATTCATTTGTTCACAAAACTTTCATGTTGCAGAGCTGGGAGAAAACGATGGACTGCTATAGTCCTGGCCAAGGATTGATGCCTGCTAGCTTTAAGGTTCGTACAGTTCCTTTGGATAGTGATGAGTCAGCAACAGAAGAGATACTTGATCCGGACTTCGGGGAGGCGGCAATTGGCCGTGTGGCACCAGTTGATTCTGGTAAATAACTTATCAGATCGACTGTTTTTAATACAAAATACATGCTCACATTAGTCCATTTACAAATTTCAATCATGGTCATGATGAATTTCAGGATTATGGTGGATTATTTTGTTACGTGCATATGGAAAATGCTCGGGCGATCTTTCAGTTCAAGAGAGAATTGATGTACAAACAGGCATCAAGATGATACTAAAGCTATTGCTTGCTGATGGTTTTGATATGTTCCCTACATTGCTAGTTACGGATGGTTCTTGCATGATAGATCGCCGCATGGGTATTCATGGACACCCTTTGGAAATCCAGGTAAATTTTCTTTTTTGACATCATAGTTGTCTGATGATCTACCTCCTTACTATTCTCTCCAAAGTTATAGTTGTCTACCTGGAAATTGCATAAGGAAGGAAATGTGACTTGGAGAAGGATATTATTAGTAAATGTCAGTTTTTAGTTTTATTTTATTTTTTATATTACCTTTTCTCTATGTTGTAACTTAGATGTGTGGTGCAGTTAGTTTTAGGAATATAGAGCATTTAGTATAAATAGGTAGTTTGGAATAATCTGACATTAGTTTAGGAAATCTTGATCGAGAAAATATATTTTAGCGGCAACCAATAACAAAGACTATAAAATAGTCATTGTGGGGTCGAATCTGGAAACATGCTAATGATGGATAAAACAAAATTTCAAAGTTTTTGGGTTTCGGAGATGCTGCAAAGTTGGGTTTTATTTTTAATTAATATGATGTCAGCAATATAGGATCAAAGGAGTTTAGCCTTTTTTTAGGTACTGCTTCTATATAGCAGTTTTACTCAAATTTTTTTAGTGTTTTAATGTGCAAGAATGGGTTCAAACTTTAAACAGAACCTCTCCCCACCGTACACCCTGTTCCAATGAAAGGGTACGGTAGAGGGGAAGTTAAATTTCTTGTTTTCAGCTAATTGACATTGCTGATGTCTTCATTAGAATCAATCGATTCCCCACTTAATAATATGGTTTTGCCGATAGAAACTTGATAGTTTAGTTAGTTAGCTGTGCAAGCGGTAAGGGAGAGTTAGCTACGCACTTATGAGTAAGTGTTGGTAGTTAGTAGGAATTAGTATTATTGATAAAGAGAGTTAGTCGCTAATGAGGTTCATGGTCTGATTGGTGGGAATTTGAGGAAACCCTTTGGGAGATTTTGCAGTCTCTTGAACACTACAAGTTTATTGTTCTAGTATCTCTTGTGTCTTCAAATCATCATTTACTTTCAACAAAGATCCTTTCTTTCGTCAATCTCTGGTGTAATTGTGTGTATTTTCCTTGTATTTGCTCTTGTTTCTATCCTTTAACTACAATTTGCGAGTTTAACTTAACAGTCTACATGGGCTGACAATGAGTACAGATGATTATTGAAATCTGGTACCTTCTCTGGATCCGGAGTAGTTTTAATCAATTATCTATATTTTGAAAATGCTCAATACCATATAAATGTCCGGTGAAATTGACTCTTGGCTTCTTTCTTTATTAAGCGTGCAAACATGGACTTTGGAATTTCTGAGTGACTTGAACAGTTTTTCTCGGTTTGCTCTCTATGCCAAAAGAAGTGTTTGGAAGGAATAAACGGATGTGCAAACAACAAATCGAGTAGAAGAAAGTAGTGTCACGGGTTGGGATGATCAATGTGCTATTTGGCACTTTTTTCTTTCAGAATTGCGTGCAAGAGTTGCAATTTTTGTATTTGTTGTCCTCGCCTATGATCAAATAGTAGAAGAGGCAACTTTTAACTTTAGCAGATATAACGTTAGTAGAACATCCTAGTTTTTCAGTTTTAAATTCACTTTTCACCAAAAAAAAAAAAAAAGGTTCAGAAATTGACTGGTCATGTAAACATCTATAGCACGTGCTCTTTTCTGTTTTAGTTCCCTATTTTCCAATTACTAAATTGCAGCGTTAATTGTATTTGGTTTTTTCAGTCACTCTTTTATTCAGCATTACTTTCTGCACGTGAGATGCTAGCTCCAGAGGATGGATCAGCTGATCTTATCCGAGCACTAAACAATCGTCTCTTAGCGCTGTCATTCCATATCAGAGAGTATTATTGGATTGACATGAAAAAGTTAAACGAGATCTACCGTTACAAAACTGAAGAATACTCGTACGATGCAGTCAATAAGTTCAACATTTACCCAGATCAGATTTCTCCGTGGTTGGTAGAGTGGATGCCCAACAAAGGGGGTTACTTAATTGGAAACTTGCAACCAGCTCATATGGATTTCCGATTCTTTTCGTTAGGAAATTTGTGGTCAATAGTAAGCAGTCTTGCTACGATGGATCAATCACATGCCATTTTGGATCTTATAGAGACCAAATGGGTTGATTTGGTGGCTGACATGCCTCTAAAGATTTGTTATCCTGCTCTAGAAGGCATGGAGTGGCAGATCATAACTGGCAGCGATCCCAAGAATACGTAATGCCCTAAACTTGCGCGATCGATGCTCATCTTTGTTATGTTTCACTATTTTCCTCATTTCATAGCTTTTTGTTTCTGATGCAGGCCGTGGTCCTACCACAATGCGGGTTCGTGGCCGACTCTGCTGTGGCAGGTTAGTTATTTTAGCATTATCGGGTACTTATTTCATTGTTGGTATGTGTGCATTTCCATAGATTGACCAAAAGGTCACCGTTTAAAAGGTTGACATCGGATATCGTTATGTACAAATGAATAGTGGTAAATTTAGATAGTGTAGAAGGCTGTTTTCTTGTGGCAGATAGAACTAGTATATCTTTTGAAATTTTTGTAAATATCCGAATGTTCATACATGATGAACCTGTTTTTTCTCGAATAATTGGATCTATGTGTTTGACGCATTCAAGATACCTTTCGCAGCTGACAGTCGCATGCATAAAGATGGATAGACCGGAGCTTGCTGCAAAAGCTGTAGAAATCGCTGAGAAGCGGCTATCACGAGATAAGTGGCCTGAATATTATGACACCAAGAGAGCGAGGTTCATCGGAAAACAAGCACATCTATACCAAACTTGGTCAATTGCAGGATACCTTGTCGCAAAGCTCTTGCTTGCTGATCCTAGTAAGGCCAGGATTTTGATAACCGAGGAGGATTCTGAACTTGTCAATGCTCTCTCTTGCATGCTCAGTGTCAACCCAAGAAGAAAGCGCGGTCGGAAGACTTCGACGCAGACCTACATAGTTTGAGTTTTCTGCAACCACTTTGGTGATAGGTACTTAAGTATTGTTTATATGGGGTAAGTAATACGTATTCTACTGAGTTATTATTGGTTTTTTTTTTTTTTTTTTGGGGTACTATAATTGGAGAATAAGAGAAAGTTGACTAAAGTCTAAAATAGGTTGGATCTCTTATATATTTATTTGCATGGATAGGCCAATATGTTTCCCAGGCTTATTCATGTACACCAGAATTAAAGATGATAAAATACTCGTATGGGGTCTATAGATAACTATTCATGTATTGTCCACGGAGTGGACTCAGGTGTTTGCACTACACCTAAATCTTATACGTATAAATAGAATGAAAATATTTGCTTGGGACATTGAACTGTGGATGGAGAAGCTTAAGATTGCTTGCTAGCTCCTTTAATTCTGCTCTTTAGATTAAGTCGGGTATCTATTTGTAGTGCGTGTTTTTGAAAGTTATATTTGGCTAAAATGACCCAAAAAATAAAGTAGTATGAAGAATTGTAAATTTAAGTTCTTCGATTGGGTAGGAAAAAAGTATTCTTCTGCACGAGTACATGGATTTGACTTATATGTTCTCTTTTTCCTGTTCCTTTCATGTCCATTTAATAATATCATTTCGTGTAAGTAAACTGATAAGGTTTTATACCTGATGTGATATGATTTCTTTTTTTATATATATATATATATAAAATTTCAACTGAGGTGTCATGATATTAGTGGATGGACATGAAAGGGGATGCAAGAGTCGAATCCCAAGTCTAGAGACTTGGGGGATGTGTGCAACATGATCATGTTGCAAGGCCGCTCATTGATTTGCGTTAGTTTCAATGTTAGCTCTGAGAAATATAGGTTGTGTCATTTTGTCCCCGAAAACATAAAATGTTATAGACTATTGTCATCCTAGCTTATAAAATGTGCCTTTATTGAGGAAATGTTAAGTAATAAAATGAAGCACGTGACACTCAAGTGATGGGTGGGTAGAGGATAATTTGGTAAAATAAATGTTAGGTGGTTGATTGGTCGGGTGAATTGAATTGAATTCATGTTACCCAACTGCTCCAAAAGCGTGGTTTTCATATGTTTGATCAGTTAAATAACATGGACATGGTTCAACTCACCCGTTCAATGAACAGCCCAGGTGCGTGCTTCATCAGTTCATCGTGTCACTTATTTAATGTTTTTTGTTACAGAGAGAACTTGAAACAATCGATAACCTTGGGTGTCAATAATCTCGCTTTCAAGTATGGATTCTTTTGTGTTATTTTTATTGTTTGCAAGTATTTGGAAATGTAATGCTTGAAATCTAAAAGAAGTGGTGATCAGGAAAAGTCATGTCCGTGAAATATGATGCCGTAGGCAAATGAGTTAATAGTTAGAACTGTGCATTACTATTGTTATGATAATTGTGAGCTTCATTATTTATATATTTAGCTTCTTCTTTTTTTTTTTTTTAATTTAAATAAGGGGGCTAGTTGTAGAATGTATTTTGGCCTTATTGCAACATTATAGTCTGAAGCCCTATAAACTTGTTCAAAAGTATAACCTACATTGTTTGATACAAAGCGGCCAACATGTACTTTGGATGCTTTGTATTTGGACTGTTTTAGGTGTCTTTAAGTTGATAAGACGGCTAATTTTTCTTTTCTCATGCTCACCATACAATATGCAGGCAGTTGCAGAGTTTTATTTCCTAGCTAATTGTTGTTTAACGAAAAAAAAAAAAAAAAGCTAATAATTGGGGAAAAAAAAGAAGAAGATAAATAGGTAGTTTTATAATACATATTTAAAAAACGGCTGATCTTTTTTATTTAGGGACATAGTATGTGATAATTAAAATGTTGATTGATTCATATGGTAAATCAATAATTAATACCTAAAAATATATATTAATCATTGTTTAATCTTTTTTTTTTTTTTTAGAAAGGCGGTCAATTTTCTAATCTAATAAAAATTCAGACAGTTATTTGAAAATTATATTTTTTTTAATTAAAAAAAAAAGACCATTTACTCACATATTACAAAATTGTTGAAGTGCAAATTTTCTAACTCTATAAACATGGTCATAGCCATGCAAGTATTGTTATTTGGACCTTTTTTTCTTTTTCACATTTGGAGAATTAGATTTTGATTTGTACATTCTCTTTCTTTCTTGGTGCTTTGAGTACTTGGAATTTAATAGCCAGTTTGGATTGTGAGTTTGAACTAAAAATTTACAAAAATTAAGATATTCAAGCAATTTTTTAAAAAATTTAAAAATTAATTTATTAAGTAAATAATTAATTTACTAAATAAATAATTTATATATTTGTTCGTAAATAAACTTTTTATTAGCAAATATGCTATTTACTACAAATATATAAAGAATAAGTGGATAAATGACATTTGTTTTTTTTTTTTGTTAAATAAGTATTTTAATAAATGACTAAAGTTTTACAAAATTAGAAACAATAGTTATTTTTTTATATAAAAATTATGGATCACTAATTGACTGATTGATCAATAATAATATATATTTTTTTACTGATTGACGATGGTTAATCATTGATCAATGATTATTTAATATAATAAAAGGTTATTTACATTTTATACCCCATATTTTGTTTTTATACCCTGCATTTTAGACTTTTTAAACTTTATACCATCAGATTATGTTTAACGTACAAATATATAAATTTTCTTAATCAACTCATAATTTTAACCTAAAAATGCTCAAACGCCCAAAATTTCCTTAAAAAGAAAACTACAATTTGGATTATTTACGTTTTTGTACATTGTATGTTGCTTTTATTTATAAAGTATACGATACATTTTAAAGTCATATATATTATATCATTTTGTTATATTTAATATAAAAATCAATACTTTTCTTATCAATACTTTATTTTGACCTGAAACTGTCCAAAACACCCTTTAAAAGAAAATTATAAAAAGGACAACCAATTTAATTTTCTCAATAACAAACTCAGACTTCTCAACCCCACCTATATTAAATGTAATCTTATGATATAAAAATATAAAAAAACTCAAAAAGTAGGATATACTTTCTGAATAAAAATAAAATATAAAAAACAAAAACGTAAGTAACCCTATATTAAAACCTGCTATTTACTAATCGACATTTTCTAATTCGATAAATAAATCTATTTCATTTTTTTATTATTAAAATTAAAATTTTAATAATATTATTAATAATTATTGAAATTATTAATAATATTAGTAATATTATTTATTTTTAATAAATTTTATTTTAATTTGATTTAGTTTGGGAGAATCGCTTTATTTATTAATGATTCGTGGATTCAATTGTTCAAAAAAAAAAAAAAGGGTAAAAATGTGTAAGTAAAAAGTAATAGTAACGTAATAGTAATAAAGGCTCTTATTTATTAAACATGCGCAGATATAACTATAGCTATCTATATACGCCCCTCTTTTTATTATATTATAGCTTTATTCGTTATTCGGAACTGCACCTGTCATGTTTTATTGTAATATTTCATCTTAGGCAAGTTATAAACTGAGGGCATCAAAGGCAGGCGTTCATCAACTCAAAGCATCAACAGTCAAAATTGGAGTGCTGGCCTTATAAAAGACTGCAGGATTCAAACTTGGATAGATGAAAAAGTGATGCCTAGCAAACTCATCCTAATCACTAGATCACAACTTCCAGTGGTTACTATTTCATCTTACATGGTTCAAAATTTAAAATCCACATTTCAAACGGACATGTTCCTTGGGTGTTACTGGGAACGTGTCATTTTTATGGAACTATTGAAACATAACTTAACATTGATGGAACTTTGAATGCAGTCCATTAGTCTGTCTTCTCAACCAACCTCCCCCACAAAATAAATAAATAAATAAATTAATTAATCAATTAATAATGCAAAAAAAAAAAAAAAAAGAAAAAAGAAAAAGAAAAAGCTAGGAGAAAGAAAATCAGAGATTTGCTACACAAGATATATTCTGGCAGCTAAGGAGGTACAAAAGACTAGGTGTACAAAAATAAGGTGACAAATATGTGCAAGCTTTTTTTTATTATTATTATTATTGAAAAAATATATATATGCAAGCTGATTGAGAGGATATAGATTGTTAACCAAATGTTTTCTAGAAATCCATTTGTTGAATTATTGGGGGAAAAAAAAAAAAAAAACCCACGGACGAGGTCAATTTTTATTTAATTAAGAGACCTGAGGACAAAAGGAAAAAGCTAAAAGTTCAATTTTGTCCAAGCACTAAAGAAAGATTGTTAAAATGAACTCATTAATTTGATGTTTTTTTTCCCTTGATTATATCCACCCTTTTAACAATGGTTAGCTTCTTCTTTTTGCTTGTTATTGAAGCATCAAAATGTAATGAAGTGCTTGGATTCCAACTTTTTTGTAATCTTTTTGCCCTTTTAACTTTCTTGAGATAAAACCCCAAAAAAAAAAAAAAAAGGAAAAAAGAAAAGAAAAGAAAAGTCTCATATTTTATAAATGGTACATCCCCACAAAGAAGAAAAATGATTGGTCCAACTGAGAATTATTACAGTAATACTATTAGTTTTGACTGAAAAGCATTTCAGTGTTTTATTAGAGGTCACATAAAGTTTTGCATGTGACTTTACAGTGTTATTAAATTTTTTTTTAATTTTCCGATTTTTTTATTTCCCTTCCCCTTCTGAAAAGGGCTGACATAGTAAAAAGTTAAAAAGATTCAAAAATTATATATACATTTCCTCAAGAAAGGTAAAAGATTGCATATTGGCTTGCATGTTCCTTTGGCTCCTTTTCCTTCCTGTTCCGACAGTTAAGAAAGGTGCTTTCTTTTCCGGTTGAAGAACTATAAATGCAAGAGATACCATAACAAAAGTGAAAACATAAATGCAGTTACATATATAGTCAAACGATAATATCGTATCTAATTATATTTAAAAATATAAAATTTAAATTCTCGCACCTTTTGAATTATAAAAAGAAAAGAAAAAAACATAAATCATTGTAAATAACATTTTTACGAATTAAAATACGTGAATATCATGATTTTAAATATTTGAAATAAATAATAATAAATAGATAATTTATCATAAATTTACTATTTATCATAAGTAATTAAAATTTTTTATCTAATAAATTTATTCTTACTTTTATTTTTCTAAATATATTTAAAACATACCTTTTACTTTAATTATTTATTGTAAAAATGCTATCCGTTTCTTTCTCCATAATCCCATTTCTTTAACTTTTATTTGGCCATTTGATATGTTCATCTCTTTTCCTTCCCTGTCTTTTTTTTCCCAAAGTTTTAGATGTGATATATGTATATACATACAATAAGTAACATGGATTTTATTTTATGCTCTAATGACTTTAAAAAAGGTGTTCTATCTTTATAAAATTTTTGTGTTATACAATATAACGTAATATTACACATTTTTTGTGTAGATATAAGCTTTTCCTCAGTATGAATATATTTGTCGTTTTCAGATTATATTACTGGTTTTTTTTTTTTTTTTTGGTTGAAATATTATAATTCTGGTTGTTATTGCATCACTTGGCCGAAATGCAGGAGGCCTCATAAGGAACAGAATTCAGTATAAATAGACCAATATAAATATAGAGATAGGTACATAAATGTTGTTTTATATACATATTTGTTATGAAAAAAATAGAAATTCTTGTTTGACCAATTCTCTCTAATTGATTATGGTATTGAAGCAATAACAAATAGTCTACGGCAGTTTGAACACTAAGTAGGTATGAAAGCTTGGGGGAAAAGTTATAGTGTGTTTCAATCATTAAATTAACTTTTAAATAATCTGATCAATGTACGATACAGAATTATTCCTAATTAAAAATTAAATCATATAAAAAGTTAATTCAACGATCAACACACGGTTCTTATTATTGATGGCGATGAAAAGTACCTACAGTATCATAGAAATTCCTAAAGCATAATCTATAAAACTTACTCTCTTATTTAAGAGAACCAGTTTCCAGTATTTCAAATGTTTTTATTTTCCAACATTTCAAATAGGCGTTTGGAAAACAATATTTGAAATGGTATATATAAAATATTGTCATTTGTAACTTTTAAATAAAATTTTAAATATTAGGTAATATTTTGACCACTTTTAAGTATTTTTTTACGGTGCTAATATATTTCAATTCTAAATATTTCGATTCAAACATTTCTCATAAAAAGAGCCTTAAAATGGAAAAAGCCTCTCGAAAAAGGCAAAAGTTGTGTTAAATAGCTGCAATATGTGGGTGGTAGGTATTGAGGCAAGTTTATTTGGTAAACTTTCTGTGATAAAAGTAGTCACCAAACGTGGTAAAAAATCAGTGAATTTGTGCAGTCACAGCTAAGTGACCAAACAAAATTTGGGAAAAAGTCTCACTGTCTTTTTCAACCTCTTTAATCAAAGCTCACAGCCAGCCAATCAATGGCAGACTTTTAAAAAAAAACCCACCAGAGCCACCAAATTTTTATCATATTTATTGCAAAAATAAAGCTATGAGAGGCAGAGATCGATTAAAACCCCAATCCGGATTAGGATTCCAATTAAAGAGAATTTCGTACCACCCGAAAATGTCACAATCAACAAAATTTTTTTTTTTCCTACCCAACTAATCACTAATTTCCCATAACCAAATCTGGTAAACAAAAGCAAAACACAAGAAATCACTAATGACTAATGATAAGTTATGTTTAATAGGATATTCTTTTGGTAGGGTATGAAAATTTAGGAAAGTTTTAAAGCATCTGATTTTTTACAAATTCAGTTAAAAGTTTTATATTTTTCCTAATATAGGATGATTCTAATATAATCCAATGGCTAGAATTATGTCTTGTTAGTAGGATTTTTTTTTTTAATGCCTTCTGTAGAGCTCTCTTCATTAATATGGATTATATGGTTTATTTTTAATCAATTTGGTCAATGAAATGGCAAAGAATAATTAGATCTCTATCAAGCTTATTTAACTATACATTTATATGATTCTTTTTGCTTTTAATTTGATATGATTTTAATATTACCCGATATATTTCATATTTTCACATTCTATCACGTAATTCTTCTTCTTATTCTTTTTTCTTACTACAAAAAAAAAAAAAAAAAAAAAAAAAAAGGGTGATTAGTGTCATCTGCCAGTCATAGTCATCACCTATGTAAGAATCATGTACCAAATATTGTACATGATTCTTCTATTTGTTTTGTTGTTAGAAATGATACGCCAATTGTCACCAAATTCTTTTGTAAATTGACTGGATTGCTTGGTGTGTATCAATCGCCTTCCTTTTTTTTTTTCTTTCTTTCTTTTTTTTTTTTTTTTATACTTTTGTTTTTTTAAATTCATTAAGTTTGCGAGATTATCAAAGTTCAAATAGTGTTTTCTTTAAGAATTATGGTTAGTATAGTAATTTGGCATGATTTCATCTAGAATAGAGAAGCAGAATAATTAAAGGCAAGCTCCAGCATTTTTATCAACAATATCATGCATGCTGAAGAACCAATCAATTTTGTATGGTGTTCATGAAACTAAATAACGTTTCCGTGGCAGTTTTTTTTTTTTTTTTTTTTTTTTTTTTTTTTTTTTTCACATCAAGTGAAAACATCCACGTATTATTTTTGTTTTCCCAAAGTAATCATACTTTTCATACACGCGGTTAAACCATAAGTTTGATTTACACAAACACTTTTGATGACGTTCAAAATTTCTTTACAATATTCTACAGGACTATGCTTATAGATATTATAGTAATTTTTTTAAATATGATATGAGATTTGTAGTTTTTACTTATTAAAGAGAATTAATTGTACATTAGATTTCAAACATGTAAACTCTTACTCAAACACCTCACACCCTCATCATACTACATAATATCATGTAATTATTCGTTTACAGTGTATAAACAAAAAAAAAACAAATCTCTTTTATTCCAAAAATTTCATTAGATATTACATAATCCCTTACATAATCTAAAACTTCTATCTATATTCCTAATTATTTTCCTTCCTATACTTTTTCTAAGTGACCATGTGATTCCCTTGACCAGCCATATCCAGTGACCAGTAAGGAATAAAGAGTGATAAAAGCTTGCCCCAAAAAAGAAAACTCTTTTAAAATTATCGCTGGAGGACATTCAAAGACAACAAGGATATATATATATATATATATATATATATATATATATATTATCAACTTGCTCATAACTCAATAAAAGGAATGTCATGCTGAAGAGATAGGAAACCATAATCAACACAACTATCTTATATTCCTTATAATAGTAATCCCAAATAATATGCCTTACAATTATTACTTCCATATATAACTCTATATTTTATACATACATATATATTATATATATACTAGCCCTAGAGGGCTAATAAAAGTATATACATAAAAGAGGAAAACTACACGTAAATGAGGATTTAAATGCGATTCATTATTTCTTTTTCGTCCCGTTGGGATTAGCTAAGGAAGGATTTGGATAGGTATTCACATATTCGAAGCCAAGGAGGATTTAAAAATTTTAAATGCAATTTATTCTGGCCTAAGGAACAGAGGTGGAAATTGGTTTAGAGCTGTTGGGCCCATTGTGGGCCCTCATCAAATAAAAGCCATAAGAATGGGCCATCCCCCATTTCGCCGGCCCATGCTGCCTCTCCCCTCCTAAGTCCCACCCCTTTTTAAACCTCTTCCTTCTCATTCCCTCTTTTCCCACCCTCACATCCTCAACTCCTCTCTCTATCCTTCTCTCTCTCCGGCAGCTGATTCGCCGCCGTCCGATCAAACAACCGTCGCCGGAGCCGCAATTTCCGGCGTAATGGAGCAGAGCGCCGACGATCTCGCCGACGACTTGGACAGCCTGAGCTTCAACTCTACCACGACGACGGCGACCACCGCCGTCGAGACGAAGCGGAGCACGAGCTCCGGCTCCGAATCCACAACGACGCGCACGGCGTCGTCGTCCTCCCTCTCGAAGCCGCACGCGCCGTCGTGCGATCCATGCTGGGACGCGATCCGGCGCGTGCGGAAGTCGGATTCCGGCGATCTCGTCGGGCTCGGCTTCGGAGACCTCCGCTTCGTGCACCGCCTCGGGAGCGGAGACATCGGGAGCGTGTACCTGGTGGAGCTCAAGGGCGGGAACAATGGCTGTTTGTTTGCGGCGAAAGTAATGGACAAGAAAGAGCTTGCCAGTAGGAACAAAGAAAGTAGGGCTAAAGTAGAGAGGGAAATCCTGGAGATGCTGGACCACCCGTTCTTGCCGACACTCTACGCCGGAATAGAATCGGTGCGGTGGTCGTGCCTCCTCACTGAGTTCTGCCCCGGCGGCGACCTCCACGTGCTCCGCCAGCGTCGACCGGAGAAACGTTTCGACGAAGCCGCCGTCCGGTGCGTACGGTTCCCATTACTGTCTGATTGATAACCATTTCTGTATTATTGGCTTCCTTTTGCATGTTTTGATTTATTATTTTGTAATTTTCCACTCTCTATCTCTCTCTATCAGTCCATCTCTCTCTTTTTTTTTTTTTTTTTTTCGATATCTGTTTTAAACTGCGATATGATGCATCGTAATATATGGGTCCATGTTAGTTGCATTTTGTGGGGTCCACGGGATTTATTAATAGACGACGCGAAGGCATTTGATATGCGAGCCCACCTTGCTTTTGGTGGGTCTCTCGTGCACTAGATCATTTATTTACAAATACTTGCCATTTTTGTTATCCTATTCCGCTTGTTTTTCCATTTCTAAATTCTACGTAATTTCAACTTTCCAATTTTTCTTTCGCGGGATTCTTGGGTGTTTTTCAGCTTTTCCCTTTTTTTTTTTTTTTTTTTTTTTTTTTTTTTTTCTGAAAAATAGTTTTTTTTTAGTAATGAAAAAGAGTTTTTTAACATAATATTTATATAAAACAGTTGGCTTTACCTACGTGATTCTTGTGCATTTCATCACGGTGGACCCTATCGTACGCGATCACTTTCTTTACTCTTTCATTACTATTAATTAAATTCCCATTTTTAATTTTGTTTTTTCTTTTTCAAAAGTAACTAAATACTCTAGTTGGGCCAACCGTACTCACAAGTGGGTCCCACCTCCATTTTAAAAGCAGACCCCATCTAATTTTTTGTGTCATTTGATTGATTGAAGGTTCTACGCGTCGGAGGTGATCGTGGCACTGGAATATCTCCACATCATGGGAATAATCTACCGCGATCTGAAACCAGAAAACGTCCTCGTCCGATCCGACGGTCACATCATGCTCACCGATTTCGACCTCTCCTTAAAATCCGACGGCTCTGCTTCAACGGCTCACCCTGTCTCCGAGCACTACACACCCCTCGCCTCCGCCGCCGCCGCACCAAATCCCTCAACCTACTACTACCCGGCGGACCAACCCCCTTTCGCCACGTCATCGTGCATCCTCCCGAACTGCATCGTCCCGGCCGTCTCGTGCTTCCGGCCGAAGCGGCGGCGCAAGAAGAAGCTTTACTCCGGCCACGGCGGCCCGCCGGAGATCGTGGCGGAGCCGATGGACGTGCGGTCGATGTCGTTCGTCGGGACGCACGAGTATCTAGCTCCGGAGATTGTCTCCGGCGAGGGCCACGGCAGCGCCGTCGACTGGTGGACCCTCGGGATCTTCATCTTCGAGCTCTTCTACGGAGTGACGCCGTTTAAGGGGTTCGACCACGAGCTGACGCTGGCGAACATCGTGGCTCGGGCATTGGAGTTCCCGAAGGAGCCGAGCGTCCCCGGCCCGGCCAAGGACCTGATATCGCAGCTGCTGGTGAAGGACCCCACCAGGAGGATGGGGTCTACCACAGGAGCCACAGCAATCAAGCACCACCCCTTCTTTAACGGCGTTAATTGGGCCTTGTTGCGTTGTACTTCGCCGCCGTTTGTCCCTCGCCCGGTGAACTACTCCGATTTTGTAGTACAAGCCGATCACCAAGGAGCTGATAACTCAGTAGAGTATTATTAGTTTAAGTTACAATGGGTGGATACGATTAATTGTGATTATATAATTTACGTGGGGTATACCGGCCCGGTAGTAGTGAACGTTTCTGAACCGTCAAATTTTCATCTCGTAATGTTTGTACATTTTTTTTGCCTTCTCTTGGATGTAAGTTCGATAATGTTTAGAAACGTCCACTACTAGCTGGTTTGTTTTACTATAATTAAGCCTAATATTTTTAGAGAAGAGCTCGCCTTGGATGCCAAATCTGAGAGAGAGAGTATTGATTTATGGTCCTGAAGGTTGGGTCTAGTGGTTAGGATGTGTTTAATTAGTAGATATCTTTCCTTCATCCACCTAGATTCGAAACTTATAATCTTCGTAATGCCTTTGCTTCATCTTTGATTGTTGATACTTTGGGCTAGTGAGTGCGGGCGGTATGTTCTAAATGGATGACTAAGAAAAAATAGCATTGATCTTTCAGCGTCCGGTGACTATAACTTAATTGCTAAAGGGAATGGGGGGTGGGACGAGGAACCACCAGATCTTTTTTTCACTTATATAAAAAAAAAGTATTAATGTATAGTGTCTCACACTAATTTGTTTTTGTGGAACACAAGTTCTGGGGAAGAGTGGGATTATATATATATATGTATATTAATAGGTTAATTAGTTTGTTAATTAAGCTAAAGTAGCAAAAGATTTGGGGAGGGTAAGAGCAGTGCCAAATAAGCAAAACTGTCTATGGGTGGTCCGGAGCCGGCAAGGCACATGGAAATGGGCGTGGTCCGGGAGTGTTGACCCAAATTATTAGGCTAGAATTGAGATTAGTTGTTCCCTCTTGGAAAATCAAGATTTCTAGCCCCACCCACATGCACTTGTTTAGAGTACGTCGAGGAAAAGGGGATTAAACAAAAGACAATTTCATTTGTCTCCATCTCTTTTCTTTTGGACTTGTGTCTCCTCTCTCCATCACTTGTAGTTAAAATGTGCCATTATGTTTCTCCTTTTTATTTGATTATTTTACTTAAGAAAATATTTTCCATTTCGGGGGTCTTCAAATAATTATTAAGGGTAAAATGTTTCATGCATGAACCCTCCCAAACTTTTTTATTCTATTTCATATTACACTGGTATAAATAAGATATTATAGCCGAATAAGTACATAAACATAAAACAAAATAAAAAATATCAGATTGTCGCTGAATCTATTACATTAGTCTTTTTTTTTTTCAACTAAAATTAGTCTTATAGTATTCATGTCCAGTACTGTAAGATAAAATCATATATCGGGTTGAATCTCAATTACTTACAAGAGACGGATCCAAGATCTATGGATCCCACTATTTTGTGAGGTATATGGATTTAGCCCTTGCTTATACTATAATTATACACCGTACTAAGTAGTTGGACTTGCTTTTTTAGCATATGCTTGATATAACAACTTCAATTAAAAAAAACTCAATTCACTACTTTTGTCTTTTTCCGAAAAATTATCTAGTTTTTTTTGACTAATTTCTGAAAAGTCCAGCAACTCTAACCCAAAATTTTCAACTTAAACCTATATTTTTTATTGTAGATTTGAGTTGAAATCTTTTTGGAGTTGTTCGATTTTTAGAAAATTAGTTAAAAATTTGTTGACTTTTAGAAAAAAAAAAAAAAAGATAAAAATGAGTTGAAAATTTTAAATTTAAAATGGTGAATCAAACATAGGTTTAATGGTTTAAGGATAACATAACTTTTTTATAAAATGGTCCGGCAAGGTGAAAAACAAGTAATTCTTCAAAGTACAAGTTGTAATTTAATTCTTATTAAAAAAGTTGTAATTTAATTATCCGTGTTTTTTTTTTCCCATGGGGTGAAATAGGTCGAAATAGGTTTATCCGCGATCAGATCATGTAATAGTAACATTTCAGAAATTTCAGGGCAGTACTTTTGTTGTTTTCTGCAACAATTGAACATTTGTAATAGTCATTTTTTTTTTTTGGGAGACTAGTGGATTATTTAGCTTTACAAATTTAGGAGAGTTCTAGAGCTATTTTTATTTTATTTTATTTTTTAAAATTTTGAATCCTGAAGATTACCTTCAGACTTCAGGTACAGTGGACAAAGGTTTTTTTTTTTTGGCTGGTAAAAATTCGTACACACTACACAACAAGCAGAAAATAGAAAAGAAAAAAAAAAGAAAAAAGGAGAGAAAAAAAGAAAAGGACCTAAGAAAGAGAGGGGGGGAGAGAGAGAGAGAGGGGTATAAGAAAGAAGTCAGACTCAGACCAAAGACAAGAACATCGGACACAAACGCTGCGACACAAACAGCAGACAAACAAACCACAGCGAACTCCAACAGATAGCTACAAGACAAGACACTCAAAGCTGAAGTTTAACCCACCCAACCCCAGTTGCCAATCTGATTTTTCCTTTTCCTTCTTCTTTTTATTTCTTTTCTCTTCCAATGAAATCTCCTAATCAGCTCAATATATATCAGGATAGTGTTTTGCTATTTCTCAATGTCATGGAGAGACATGGACCAAATGTTTTCAATTTTGAATTCCTCATCTATTCACTTCAGCCCCACTTTTGGTCAGTTCTCAACTTCTAGTTTCCTTCTAGTTCAATTCCCACAGAAAAGAGGGAGAGAGATAGAAAGAGCTAGCCCCATGTTTGGCTGCTTCAGTGGGCCCAGGCCCAACCAATTTTTGGGTTTGAGTGAACTAGTGAGTGACAGTTGGTCACCACATGTGTTGGTTTCTCAAGTCACTTAGTGGAGGTTTGGTATGTCGGATTGGATTGGATTAAGGAATTTTTTGTTACAGTGGCTTAAAATTTGGATTAAGACAGAGTAATGGGACAAAATGTTCCATGAATATTTTAAAAAGTGATGATATAGTTATTTATTTTTATTTTTTTTTTTGTCCCAGCGCACCAAAACTCTTAAAAAGTTTACAATCTTAGTCCTTTTCATTCATTTATATTAAACTTTTTGAGAGATTCAAGCATGTGACCGATCATGATGGCAATAATTAAATATTGAACATTCAAAGATCAACATGCTTAAGGCCTAAAACAAATGGGGGACTTGTTTCAACATTGCTTCCTCGCGATGACAGTGTGCAGAGACAAGAGAGAGGTGATAAATGACGCATTGAATAGCTCGGACAATGTGTTCGTGGGAGGTTAAAATCTTGTAGCGGCAAATATCTAGCAACAAAATTTCCACGAGTGTGGTTTTTCAGTCATGTACTATGACTTTTATTCCAAGTTTGTAAGCTATTTCGCCAATATTGAGTGTATTTTGTTTAATGATTTCATGTCAATGATGTATAAACTTTTCTAATAACACATTCATACTCAAAGCCAATATTCAAGAAAGATAACAAAAACTCAACAAAGGGTTCGATAGAATAGGCCGAGTCTCCAAATATCTATCGAGCGAAATAAATATTTTCGTTCCAAGAGACAAGTTAAGAAGCTGTACCAAAGCTATAGATTACAGAAATCAAGAATAAAAAACGAAAGAGAATAATAATAATAATAATAAATAATAAAAATAACGACAAGGCTTTATCTCTTAGCAATTTTAGCGACAGAAGTCTGGTTTCAAAGGAGAAGCATAAGAGATTATCTCCATGCTTGAGCAAGTACTACCTTGTACTATCGAAAATCGTCTTCTCTTCCTCAGAGCCCTCACTGCGAAAGACAGCAAAGAATATATATAAGATCCTTTAATTTGTGAAGCTCGAGATATATACCTTGCACTTAAAAAAAAAAAAAAAAAAAAAAAAGGAAGGAATTCTATCAGGAAAATAAAAGGCCATTTCTAGCAGAAGGAACTTCAGTTTGGTATTGGAAGAAGCCTTTCAAATTTTGCCAAAACAAGACGCCTTGTGACTCCCGTCGTCCGAGGGCTCTACTATCTTCCTACAGTGCCAACTAGTATAAGCGAGCAGAACCATCAAGAAAATGGTCAAAATAAAAAAAAAAAAAAAAAAAAAGAAAAGAAAAGAAAAGAAAAAAGACTGCTGTATTTGGGCGAAAAGATAACCATATATGAATACCACTCCGTTTGTGCAAGTGTAAAATAGACACTTTCTTATGAAAAGTGCTTTCGGTGCTCTTTGCGAAAAGGATATCAAAATTGGCAGTAGGTCGCCATGGGAACTGGTAATCCGTATTTGTAATACTTGCAAATTTGTGAGTAGAGTTGGCAGATAACCAAGTTTAAGCAGTGCCTGTGGCATCATTGTTAAGGCTTACAATATTAAAGCATGAAATAACGAATATTTGTAGTACAGCTTAGACATTCAAAAGCAAACATTCGAAAGAGGGTTTCGGTTCCGTTGAATGCTCAACCACATACGCAAAATGTTCAAGCTTCGAAGCGGAAAGCTGTAGCTCAGTGCTGTTCGGTGAATTGAATATAAACCCAAATGAGCAAGTTTTTCTGCAGAGATGTGAAGAGGTAATAGACCATGAGCAAAAGAAATGTACAACACTTTCACAGAGGAAGTGGTGATGGTGATGCTTTTTTGTCCCCGTTATGTCTGTAAGTGATAATTCCTCGAGCGATTTGCAGCACGAAGAAATCAGTTCGCCAAATCGCTTGTCAACTCGAACGGATATTATCTTTAAGAACTTGAGAGAAGAAAATCCAGAAGTACTATTGCCAAATAGATGGCGGTATCTTCAGAATTCCGGTTTCATTGCTGAAACACATCATAAGAGACTCCAAGGATTTAAAGCAAAAGAGACGAGACAGCAACGGAAAATCCGATCCACGCTTGAGGTTGACATCAATAACAAGCTGTTTTAAGAAGCATGTCACGGCAAAATGCGACCACGAGAGAAGGCGATACTCCGCTTGAGCAAAATCAAAGCTGCTTTCCAGACACCATCGGATGCGAAAATCTAGAGTATCCACTTCGTTGCGTAGAAATTAAACAAAAGCCTTTCGATGTGGTTCATTAACTGAGCTCGTTTACGTGCATTTGTTCGATATGGAATGACATTGACAGACAAGGACGGGGGTCGATAGGCAGAGTTGTCTACATCTTTTCGAAACAATGCTTAGTCAAGAAATGTCTTCCAATTCCAGAAAGGAGACAACTTTACAGGCAACATCGTCCGGAAGACTGCTGAATCTGTCGATGCTTGTCATTGGAGACTCGGACATAGTTTCTATATTCCTGCAAAACAGATATTGGACAGAAAGCTTCTCTTGGGATTAATGTTGAAAATTGAAAAAGAAAACAATCACTTGAATATTACAAACACTTGAAGAAAGTCACCACCAAGAGACATGAAGAGCGCACTCACAAAAGCTAATCTATTATTTCTGTGAGGATGTATATTAAATAATAAAATTTTTAAGATTACTTACGTAGGTTAACGTGGAAAAAGTGAAAAAATATAAATTTTTAAAAAAAAAATGATAAAAAAAAGAAGTTTATTGGCGTGGAAGCCCCATTTGGCTTTGAGTGACTCCACCCCTAGGAAAATGTCAATGTGAAGAAATTCTAAACCGCCGTCCAAAGGTTTCTCTTTTTTTTTTTTTTTTTTTTTTTTTTTTTTTTTTTCTTTTTTTATACATTTTTTATGACCTCTCTCTGCCTTCCCCCCCCCCCCCCCCCCCCCTTCTATGACACTATTTAGCAGAGTGGCAATGTAACAGGATAGAGGTGAGTATACTTCCGTCGTCCCTATATCCTATCCCTTTTTTATCTCTTGTACCCGTCCCATATCCACCTAGTTTGAGGCAGGGGCAACTAATCCCCACTCGGATGCTATACCTATACCCTATACATTTAGTCGTTAAAAGTTAACAAAAAAAAAAAAAAAAAAAAAAAAAAACTCAAAGCAAATTGTATTAAAGTTTTCATGAAATTTAGCAGCATAATCACTAATGTAAATAACAAAAAATTGAAATCTTAAACCAAACTTAAACCCTAATTCATTATGTTTCTCCTTTTTTTCCCCTTCTTTGTAAAGGTGTTTCACTTCTTACACTCCTTTTAAATCTGAACGTATAACATATATAAAACTATGTATGCAAATTTTATAAGAGTGTATACAATGGGGGCGGGGACTGGTGTGTGGTTGTGGGAGCTTCCTCCATCCCCACATTGCACCCATCTTGGAGGATAATTTTGACCTCTGTACGCACCCTGCCCTTACCCCTTACAATATCTCCATCTGTGGGTTAAAATATCATCCAAATTACCTAAACAAGTTGGGATTGCAAAAGCATAGGCAAAAAATTAGATGCGTAAAATATATTCTAAAAAAAAAAAGAAAAAAAAAAAAAAAGAAAGAAAACAAACAGACAAACACATTAGCCAAAAGAAAAAAAAAAAAAAAAAGAAAAAAGAAGAAGTATAACCGTTACATTACAAAACACAATTCACAGTACTAATCTTACCAAAATCCGTCAATCCAACAGAGAAAGTTAAGCCCAAAAATCAAACTTCATGGGAAAAAAGTTTGTATTAAAATAAATCTTATGAATACATTGAATAAAAATGAAAGATTTTTTCTTTTTTGGTTAAAAGAATATTTTTCCTTTGATTCTTAGCACTAGGCAACCTTTTTCCTAAGCAGAGTTGTGAGGTTTTACCTTCCTAGAGACCCAGAAGGCTAGTTGTTTCGACTATATATCTCATTCTTTATTTCTTTGAAAACATGTTTGCTGATTACAGTGACAGCAACATTGGGCATAAGCACCCCCAAATTGATAGGTTGCCCTAGAGGTGAATAAAAAACCCGTAACTGAAATTAATATCTCCCCAAATCGATGATCTCTATCCAATTTAACTCAAGATAGCTAACCTAAACTAACTCGACCTCATGATTGAGTTAACCCACTCAACCAGGATTTTCATTGGATGAGTTTCGGTTCAAATTTTAACACCACGTGGTAAATCAACCCACTAAATGAGATTTTATTTGTTTTAATTATGGGCAGGAGATGAAAGTGGATGGTGGGCTGAAATATTTCAAAAACAGACCAACTCATCCAATGCTCACCCCTAGCCCCTTTCCCTTTTTTTTTTTTTTTTTTTTTTTGCCAATGCCCCTTTATTATGCGGGTTATTCCAATTAATTCTCCGTGAATTTTAGATCATATTCATTTACATGCCAAACTATAAAACTCTTACTTCACCCTTCTAATTTTGAATAGTCTCACTTAATGTCTTTCATTAGATTCTGTTAAAAAAACAAAAGAAAAAGAAGAGAGAGATTAAGTCAAATCATGTACGGTTGTGTTTGGGGAAACCGTTTGCCTCCATTGAGCTATTTCACTCGGCACCCATGAGATTGAGTTGAGTAAATTAGAATTCTTGGTCAATAAACTAGGAGAATTAATTGGTTATAATTAGACAAGAAAAAGATATATGTTAGCTTCCATTCCTTGATTTATTATTCACAAGCCATTCGATTTTATTTTCAATTTTGTAGTGTAGCCTTTATTTTAATTTTGCATCTATTATATTTCTTTAATTTTATAAATAAAATTAGGTTATTTTAAATATTATACTTAGTAAGAATTTGATAATAATCCTAAGGATGACATTCCTTATTCACTATGTTACTATCAAAACTTGATACCGTGCGCTTGCGGTTTGCACTCGACCAAGAATCAAAAGCAAAGAACACAAAAGGTTAGTGCGTGCTCATACCAAATTAATAGAGATGCTCACAAGTCTGTTGAAGTAGTACCGAGAATATACATGAAAGACCTAAGATGTTTTGGATCTTAAATTGTCTATCAATTATTGATCTAATTAGATAATGGTAAAACTCTTATTCTCGTACATACTTTATAAATTAATTAAATGTATCCACATAGAACGATAAGTTTTATGAAAAATTTTTGTTGTAGCTATCCAATCATCTACAATCCTCCTCTAATTATGCTTTTTCGGTTTTGTGAACCCAAAAAATATTTCTCTAAGTATCATTAAGTTTCAATCTTTATATTTATTTAATCAACGAATAAATTATTGTAGGATTCTTAAATCATATTTTTAAGACATGAAAATCAGTAGGATTATATTACTTAATAAAGATTAGTTTTGATTAAATATTAATTATAATAATTACGGCCGGTCAGGCACGGATTCAATGGGGAAGTGTGGGCACGTACCCCCCTCAAGTTTTTTAAATTTCAAAAAGATCCCAATATTTCTCTCAATAGTTTTAATATGCCCTCATTCAAAAGTTTTTTTTTTTTTTAAATATACCCAAACTTAGGATTTAAATTATATTTCATGTTTTAATACCATATCTAAATTTAGAATATCTTTATATTCTAGTACCATAACAAACGTTGGATTCTTATTAACTCTCCCAATTTCTTTATCTACATTAATTTTTTTTTGTTTTTTGTTTTTAGTTTCTTTGTTTTCAAAACATTGACTTTATAATTATCAGCATATAGAATACTGATGCATATAATTTTTTATTTATTGAAAAGAGTATTCATCTTAAAAGAAAAAAAAAGAAGTGAAACTTAATTTTAGTAAAAAAGGAAAATAATTTATAACACATGGTAGACTAAAAAACTCTCATTTTTTTAATCATAATTGTAATATTTATAATAAATTTAAAAGAACAAATTTTGGAATGCTTCTAAAAATTATAATATGTTGATCAATATTAAATAAATATTATTAAACTTTTTATCCATATAAAATCATCATTTTTCTAAACATAAATATAGTGTCCTCTTATATATTCTCACTGAAAAAAACATATAAGTCTTTTTATTTCAAATATAAAAATTATATCCTCTTATGTATCCCCACTGAGAAAATTTCTAGATCCGTCATTGTGGCTGGTTGTAGATGCCAGTCATCAACCCTGCAGAGAAAATAAAGAAAGGATAATGGAGAGGGGAGTGGGGAGAAAGAAGAGGAAAAATGTTTACGGACGTGACCGATGTTTCATCAATATTGAATACTGCTATTATAAAAGGTTGATTTATTTACGTTCTTATATCATGCCCCATTGTTATTAATGAGCGTTTATTAATATCAAATTCTGTAATTTTTAACTTATGCTATCATTTCAGTTTATGCTATCCTAAAATATTAGAAACACGTTTTAATGTTAATCCTGTAATTTCCGTAATTTCTTTAATGTTTCATAGATATCTTTAATATATATCTTTCAAAATTTCTCTAAAATAGAGTTCTGATGTTTACACCTATACTAATATTTTCGTCTTTGGCTGTGAAAGAGAGGGAAGGACAGGGAAGGAGAACGAATAGAAATTATATCATTATGCCACAATTACGGCAAAACTCAATCCACATTTTATTTTTAAATTAAGTGGTATAATTGTCTCACAGAAGAGTGCTAGAAATTGATAAGTTAGCTTTTTTAATGGTCATTTTACATATCTTAATGAAAAAAAAAGCAGCTTAAAATTCTAATGACACAAGATGTATATGAATAAGTATATTTAAAACTCTCAATGAATTTTTTTTTTAATGAGTAAATTCTTCTCTGTTTAAAATATGCCAATTCTTATACAAATTCTATCCTATTCAATCCTTGGTTCTCATACTGTACCAAAGAACCTTAATTAAATAAGTTACGCGTAGTTTCCACAAGGTTATATATATATGTGTGTGTGTATATATATATATATATATATAACTTATAATACTACGCTTTCATTGAATGTTTTTATTGATCAGTTATAAAATGAACTCCGGTAGAATTTGGTAAGTGGTTAGAGTAATTAAATGAAATGCACAATTTACTCAATTAGTCACACTAAAGGGAGGTGAGGAAGATGAAAAATATGACAGGGGCTTTAAATCCCATTAGTCTTCATATGCAAAGAAAACATGTTGTTTAGGTAACACGAGCAAAGCATTTACGTTTTGAAGACTAAACCTCGTTTAAAGATTCCCAATAAACGACCGTTTTCTTTACAAGGTTGTTTTGAACTCTGTTGAGAGAGAGAGAGAGAGAGAGAGAGAAATGTACATCATTTTTGCCTGTAAGGTTCTTTATATATATGTGTATATTCCTTCAATTTCTGCCAAATGTACATCATTTTTGCCTGTAACGTTCTTTATATATATGTGTATATTCTCAACTCTCATATTCACAGAAATTCTCTCTGTGTAATCTATGGAGCCTGCCAGGAGGCAGCTCGCTGAAGTCATCCGTTCATTAGAACAAGAAGTACTTACTCTCTCTTTTTATCTCTCTCTCTCTGTAAAAGTATTTATGTATATATAGATCTAAAAATGTGCATGTGGATTGGCATGTTTGGTTTGCTGTTAAACAATGTATACAGAAGAAGACATTTTCAATTTTCAATTGTAATAAGCATGTCCTTTTTTTGGCTTTCTGTTAGCAATTGAGCAAGTAAGAATTCTAATAGGAATTTTTGTGTTATTGAAAAATACACACATTATTTGAACATTTGAGCAAGGATTAACTGCGGGTTTTGTAAAAGAGGATTTAAAAAATCTCATATATATTAATTTTTTTAAAAAAATTCTGTGGATGCAGGGCTTCTTGAGTTATCATTTTAGGATGGCTCAATCGGTGAAGAAATTTGACGGTTCATTCGCCTTTTTAGAGCTCATTGCGAATTTTCGTGTCGACTGCCAATCTACTTTTCGAATTTTGACACAAGAACTGTACTATTTTGTATCCATACATGTCATCTTTCTTGAATTTTGAGTTAATATCTTTTGTGGGTTTTAGGTTGATGATAATTATTTTGCTCGTTGTTCTCGATGTGCAGGGATCAACCTGTTATAAGTTTTCAGTACATGGAACTACAGTGTTTGAAACTGAAAGGGGCCTCGTCAAGGTAATGACATAAGGTTTTTTTTTTTTTTTTTTTTTTTTTTTTTTTTTTTTTTTTTTTTTTTTTCCTATGCCGTCATCCACTGAGTTAAGATCTATCTATAATTTTCATTTATTGAGGTTGCACACAATGGATAAACTTGACAATCATTGATGTTTTCGAATATACAAGATCGGCGAATCCTTTCGCTACACGTGGTGTGCTAGTGAAAATTTTATTTAAGCGATCAATCATTAGCATTTTGTCTCTATCAACAATAAGTTTTGTCGTTTGCGAGGATGTTCGTAACCGATCAATCACTAGTTTTTTGGTTTAATCTATGACTAAAGTACATGTTTGTTGTATGCAGAGAATGTCGTAACGGATATTTGATTCATTAATGTTGCCAAGCCATAAAGAATTTTCATCACAAGTACCAAATTCATAGTAATACACGATTTTTCAATCTTTCCAAGTAAGAAACATGTTTGTTACATGCATGTTAATGATCGTGGAGACAACTTTTCATGCTTCCATCTTCTTCCTTGAATAGAATTTTATTGGAAAATTTCATGTCATGGAACTACCTATTGTATCGAAATCGATGCAAGCACATCATGGTAATTAAAAGATTATTATTATTATTATTATTATTATTATTATTATTATTATTAATTTTTTTTTTTCATACACCATGTTGAGAACTATGATCGGGTATTTAGTTTCGGAACATTCTTGTTATGTTTTTACTGCTGTGTTAATAACAATGTGAAATTGGATTTGAGGTTCATTGTTTTGATGCAGCCTTGGTATTCCACGCATGGCGCTAGCATGTGGTGATCTTAGGCAGGCTATATGTAACAATTCTAAAGACGAGTAAGTACTACTATTTTTCATTAACTCAATTGTAGTTGCATGATCTTTTTTTTTTTTTTTTTTTTATCTCATTTCAATTTGCCTTTTGACTTACAAGAACTCTAGATATACTCACCATACACACCAAGGGTTACCAATTCGATGTAGAGAGTGATAAATATTGCTTGAAGTGAAAACTCTCCTTTGCATTGATTTTAAAAACACTAGTTTTAAATTAGTGGCATCCAAGGCTTTTTCTTTTTCTTTTTTCTTTTTTCTTTTTTATTTAAATTTTATGGAAGAGTATCAATAGCAAAATGTGTGATGTTGGCTTTAAGAAGGGGGATAATAGACTGGGGAGGCAAGAGAATTCATAAAAAATTTAAGCTTGTGTTATAGTGATATATATATATATATATCAATTGTGTACAAAAATTAGTCAAATTTTCATTCACACATAGTTCGTTACTAGTGTTAAATGTATTCTTCAACTATAGACTAGTGAACGAATAGTAAGCAATAAATAGAACAACTAATTGGTAAATATTGTGCGCTTATCCTTGCCTACTAAACTTTATGTTACCAATTTTGTACTTTCTTTTCATTACCTACATTGCTTGACCACATGTTACACATTCTCTTAGGTGTGTCTTGGCGCTGAATCGAGTCAAGCATGAATTCGAGGGTATGCAAAACAAGTTGGATCTTATTTGTCAGGTACTACAACTCGCGCAATTTACTCCTTTTCCATTCTAGTACTCCATCACACGCCTTGTCTCCCCAGTTTTGTAATAACTTTTTAGACTCTCTCTCTCTCTCTCTCTCTCTCTCATATATGAAATTACTTCTGTCGAATTTCCAAATTTTAGTGATTAATTGTATGCAAAACAATTTAATTATGAGTGCTTAAGCGATTAGAATTCCAAATCCTAAGACTAATAAACATTAGAAAAGGAACTCTTGAATAAACTCTTCATAAGAGGTAAGTAAACTCTTAAATAATGCTTCATGCCTTTTTTTGTTTCAAGTTTCACTTCCTTTCTTCTAATAGATCATGGTTGGCAATTCATGTTCTTGTGGAGCTTTATGTGTTGCAGCTAGAGAGGAGGCTCGTCAATCTTCATTTCCAGATGCCATGACAAACTGACTATTGGTGTGTTTTAATGTAATGGTGTCGATTGAATTTGGGAAGATGATCAATGTTATGTTTTTAGATCAAATAAACCCGTTCCTTTCATGTCCTTAAATTTAAATTATTGTTTCTTGTTTGTATTGGAATGACAATTGGTTTCTCTTGTACTCTTAGGGTGCATTTACTTATCAAGAATTTATATAATTGATATTAAAATTTCCAAAAAGAGAAAAGGAATTCAATATATGTAGAACTAAACTCTAAAATTCTATTTAATTAAATTGCTACTGTTTACCAACCGAAGAAATGAGAGAGTATTAGAAGTGATTAGAAAAGTACTTTTTATAGAAGAAATAACTAAGTTAGAGTAAGGATAGATTTGGAAAAGAAAGGGGAATAAGTTGGCTCGTATTTATTATGAAAATGGGAAAAAAAAAAACAAAAAACTTTAATTCCAAAAGTAGATGTGGTACATCAAATTCCCTCTTACCCAATAACTTAATTCCTGATTTGTAGGTGGAGTCTATATTTTCGACTGAAATAATTACACAACTTCGTGCAAAACAAAACAATATGTACAATTATTAATAATTATCTTAATTATTACTTTTTGAATAAAAATGAAATTCAACGACACAATAAAAAAAAATCACAAGTACAAATTTAACTTTCTTTTCTTTTGAAAAGTTTAACTTCAATAAACCAAAATATCCAAATAAAAAAGCGGTTAACAAACAAAAACACCAAAAACAAGCTAACAACACTGAAAAGGATAAAAGACATAACACAAAAACAAAGACAATATACAAAAGCCTAAAAATGACCAATACGTTCATAAGCTTTATTTTTAAATTTAAGTAATTCAAGAAAAATGAAATAAAATGAAAGAAACTTGCATATTCAGAAACCTTGAATTTTGATTGATTTTTAACATTGTTTTTGTTGTGATAAATGAACAAAGTTATAACCGGGGCACAATCAAAATACCCATGGATGGGGCACGGTTTAACTAGTAATGGAAAAATTCAATCCACACTTTATTTTTATGACTGGTGTCTAAATTATCACACAGAAGAGAAATAGAAATTTAGAAGTGGGTTCTCATTTTGTCATTTTACATTTTTACATGAAAAAAAGCTACTTGTTAAAAATCTAATGACATTAATTGGATATGAAAGTGTATATTTAAAACTCTTCAATGTTTGTTTTTAAAGAATAATTCTTCTATGTTTAAAATATGCCAATTCGTCAAATTCTATCCAATTTAATCATTTGTCCTCGTACTTTACCAAAGAGGCATTAATTAAATAAGCTAACATGTCGTTTTTATAAGGTAATATAACTATAGAATTACACTTTTATTTGAAGTGCATTTGGTGCACTTATTGTATTATATAATATTATATTGTATCCTATTATATTATAGTATGTAGTATTAAGTTTTAATTAACTTCATTTTAAATAATATAATATGAAATGTTAATATGGTATACAAATATGTCCTTAATTAATGTTTTTATTTATTAGTTACAAAGTCAACTCCAGTAGAATTTGGTAAGTAGCTGGAGTAATTAAATGAAATGCACAATTTACACAATTAGTCACACTAAAAAGAGGTAATAGTAAAGAGAAAAATATGGCAGGGACTTTAAATTTAATATCGATTAATGCTAAGAAAACATGTATTTTTTTCTTTCTTTCAAGTCAAGGAAACATGTTTAGGTAACATTGGCAAAGCATTTACGTTTTGAAGGATAAACCTCTTTTAATTAAGATTCCCAATAAACAACCGTTTTCCTTACAAGGTGGTCTTGAACCCAGACAAACTCATCTATGATGAGAGGTTACCACTTAAAAAATAAAAAATAAAAAAAAAATAAAAAAAAAAAAGGCCAGAGGGAAATATTCGTCTCTATCCTCTCAAACTTTGCAATTCTCAACTCCTTCCATCTCTCTCTCTCTCTCTCAATAATGGAGTCTTCCAAGAAGCAGCTCTCTGAAGTCATCCATTCTTTGGAACAAGAAGTACTTTACACTCTCTAAACATATATATATATATATATATATGTATATATTGCTCTAAAATTGTGTATGTGTATATTCTATTTGCTGTTTCTGTACAAAAACGAAGATGACCTTCATTTGGACTGCAAGGATTTTATCTTCATGTCTGATTTCTACTAAAATATGCACACTATTTGAGCTTTCAAGTTTTGGTTGACTGGGGTTTTGTAAAAGAGGATATAAAATATCTCATATATATAGAATATTATACCATTTAAGCCATACATTTTTTTATATATATGTTGTTGTTGTTTTCTTTTTATTTTAATTTTCCTGTTGATGCAGGGCTTCTTGAGTTATCATTTTAGGATAGCTCAGTCGGTGAAGAAATTTGACGGTTCATTCGCCATTTTGGAGCTCATTTCGAATTTTCGCATCGACTGCCAATCTACCTTTCGAATTTTGGCACAGCAACTGTACCGTATATGTGATCTTTCATGAATTATGAGTTAACCTTTGGTCGGTTTTAGGTTGATGCTAATGCCTTTGCTCCGTTGTTCTCAATTTCCAGGGATCAGCCTATTATAAGTTTTCAGGACATGGAACTTCACTGTTTGAAATTAAAAGGGGGCTCGTTCAGGTAACGACATATTGTTTTTTTGTTTTTTGTTTTTTAATTTAATTTAATTTAATTTCTTTTTTTTTTTCTTTGTCGTCATCCACATTTTTAATATCAATAATTACATTAATTGAGGTTGCACACAAAGGATAATTTTAACAATGATTTTCTAGTTTTAGAATATACGAGATCAGCAAATCCTTTCTTTACACGTGGTGTGCTATAGTGAAAATTTATGAAAACGATTGATCATTAGCGTTTTATTTCATCAATAATACATTTTTGTCGCCTGCAAAGAGTT
>CM046364.1:4864918-5009122 GCA_025413025.1 Ficus hispida | reverse complement strand
AAAAATGAGAAAGTCAAAAACAGTAAACTAAGTCATTTTAAGCAGAAGCTGGCGCAATTTAACAGCAGCATATGTATATCATCAATAATGGACCATCGTCATTAACAGTTAATCTAGAGCATCGATGGCGCTTCTTCTGTACCTATGTGAGAATAGCCAGAGGAAAACAGTAAAAGGAACACATTTCCTACTGAAGCATTGTTTTCAACAAATGGCCGTGTGTAGACATCATCGCAAAAACCAGACCAGATGGTTTTCCGATGGCCAAATCTGGGCTCAAAGAATGCAACGAGCGTCACCCAAGACGCAAAGAAGGCGAGAGAGAGCTTCAGTACTCCTGAAAGATTTATGTGCCTCTTGACAAGAGCAATGTTTTACAGGCGAAAATAACAAGAATGTCTACTTGCTATCAGTGATGGCCTTAAGAAAGATCAACGAGCGTCTAGTCATCTATACATGTGCTTTTCTAATTTTCTTTACGGTCGCTTTTCCCGGGAGGGGGGGGGGGGGGAAGGCATGCCTTTTCTCTGCAACTTCGTGTCCTCTGTTTAAAGATTACATGTTATCTGGCACGTCTCCTATCCCTATATTGCTTTCTTCACTTCCACAAGGTTTAAAGACGATAAAAAAGCACAAAAAATCTTTATTACATAATATTCCGTAGGGGAGAAGGACAAACTAAGACAAGTGTAGAATATTAAGTTGCATAATGAAGATTTTCCTATAAACCGGTTTTTCATCGATCCGAAAACCATATCTCAGAAATTTAAAGACTTTATTCTACAAATCAAGAAAAAGGTATGGCATGACATCCATAATTGGATAGAAACAAAACCAAATAATATAAAGGAAACCGAAAATGCTTGGTCTCTATTCAATTATTTATATTTTATGCAGGAGGCCATTCAACAAGCCACCGGATGGGATAATGTAGCTTATAAACAAGAAAGAGCCCACGGAATAATCCACAATTGACAAACATGTCCATTAACTTTACGAATATAAAACACAATAAGAGATCCGCATCAGACCTACTTTCACAAAGCAAAAGTTGTAGGGAATTCAAGCAGCAGCCACAGTTTCCACAGGCTTTGATTTGGTCTCTGCCAGCTTTGTTTGGGCTTCTGCAGGCTTCACTTCACCCTCCGCGGGCTTTGCTTCGGCTTCTGCCTCCCAGTAGGCAGTCTTCTTTCCAGTTTTGGAAACGGTCTGTAGAACTGTCTCTGGCGGCACATTACCTTTAACCGTCACCTTCTGCTGCTCTATATCAATGTCATATGACTCCACACCTGTTGATGATTGCCAAGAAAATTACATTCATATGCATATCAATATGATACCACAAGACTGAATATTTATATTTTTGATTCAGTTCCCTATTAAGTGAAAGAATAAGTTGTACAGGCATACCAACATGTAAAACAATTATTATTACAATTACATGAAAGAGAATTGGGAATTATTAGGTTTGTATACAAACATCCAAACAGGGCTTCGAGAGATGGGATGCAGATGACATTCAGAGCTAAACTTCAATGACAGAACTAACTGGAGGAACTTTCAGTGAAGCAAATACATTTTACAAATAAGAACGTTGACCAAACAGAGTTATTCTCATACAGATAATAGCGCAGGGGAAAATTGCTCAAAGATAATATCAAAAGTATAAAATGAAACGAATAAGGCAAAAAAAAAAGGGCAATCCAAATTGAGAATTCTCGCTGTTTTTGGCCACTACAGAAATTCTTGGGGATCATCAAACCCCTCGTGAATCAGAACTCTTTGACACAAAACAAGTGCTCTCTAACAGCCCTATAATATAACAATTCAGAATGTGAGAAAAATTCAAGGGCCAAATGACCCCAAGTACCAACCTTCCAATTTCCCTAAGACCCTTTTCACGGCCCCGACACAGCCTTGGCATGACATGCCAACCTTAAGAACCACGGTCTGCAGCAAAACGATCAAAATCTCGGATTATAGATTGAACAACAAAAGCAAAACAAATACCCAAATCAGAGTATCAGGAAAAATAAAGAAATTAATTAATTAAAACATTCTGCCAAGCTTTGAGCTGAAATTCCGAAAATATACAAAATTAGCATTTTCCTAAAGACTTGCTATGGACTTCAAAACAGAAACCGAATCATCTTAAGGCTCAACAAGCCTACTCAACAAAGCTTAGGCCTTGGTTTAAATTTGAAACCTAAATTACTACAAACTTTATCATATTTATTGCAAAATATGTAGTTATTACACAGAATATAAATCCATAGGGGGGGGGGGGAAGTGAGTTAGACAAAAAGAGAAGAAAATTGGGGGGGGGGGGGGGGGGGGGGGGGGGGGCCAGGACAGTCAAAACAAAACAGTCGCAACAGTCGCGCCCACTAATGAGAATATTTGGATTTTTATTTAAAATTAAAAAAATAAAAATAAAAATAAAAAAAGAGAGAAAAAAGAGGTTGAGTGGGAATTATTACGAAACGATTAGTTTTGGTCGGCGAAATGGGCTAGTGGAATCAGAGTCGGTTACTTTGAAGCCACCATCTTACCTTCGAGTTGATTGGGAACAAAATTATAAAATACAATGCTAACAATGAGAAAATCATCAAAATAGCTTATTTTTTTCATCCACCTATCAACATGACATAAATACTCTTTTTTGATCAACATAATAAAAATTTTAACTTTACTATTATCTAATTTATATTATATTAGTCTTGTAACGCCCCAACCTACGTAGGACTGTTACCATACATACTTGAGCTTACATAACTACTTAAACCCACTTAGAAAATTTAGCATAAATTTTTTTTTTTAACTTACATATAAAAATAGGGTTGCTCATATGGTAAACTTATCATGCATACATACTGGGATAAAACATACATAAATCTTATAACTTGTTTGAGTCTTGAAATCTTCATATTTTTGTACAATGTAACTTACTTTAAAATACATATATATATGTATTAAAACTTAACAACACTTGGGGAAAAATTTGCGTAGTGGTATCCCACACCGCCTTTCACCCTCTGCATCATCCACCTGGCCCACCAATTAAGCTGCAGGCCTCTTACCTGTAGTATGAAATATACTGATGAGCTTTCGCTCAGCAAGTACAAACATAATTCTCACAAAACTTAACAAATATCATGCAACTTATGCATGAATCAATTATGAATCTTTTATAACCAATTATTGACTTGAACTTATTATCTTGCTTAACATTTGGGCCCCTAGTGTACGTACCAAAAGCGCGCAATCCTCAGAATGTCAGGGTTTGCAAGGCCCTTAACAATTCTGGAAAACATAAACATAACCCTTCACGCATCAACGGAAGGTTGATTATCATTATACCCTCACGCATCAACGAGAGGTTGATAATCATAAATTTGAACTTGAAACATACATGATCCTCCCACATCAACAGGAGGTTGGTATGACACCTTACTTGTCTTGGTTTAGTCTTAGTCTTGTTATATTTCCAAGACTAAGAATCTTTACATGTGATCTTAATAGTCATGATGCACATGAGACTAGACATGACATAACCATAAATTCATGGCATAACTTGATGTATCATGGCTTAACATGACTTAACATGACTTATCGTATCATAACATGGCATGACATAGTATAACATGGCATGATATAGCATAACTTAGTATCATAACATGGCATGACATAGCATAACTTGACATCATAACATGGCATGACATAGCATAATTTAGCATTGCATAGCATAACATGTAATCACGTCGTACACTTGAAAATAGTTTACTATTTTCCATACTGCATGTGAGGTTTGTACTTACCTCGTTTGCTATGTCCGTTAATGTGTCGCTCCAAGTCCGGACACAACAGCAGGTTATCTCCTGCTATAATAAAAGACATAGGTAAGGATTAAAAATGTTGGGGATCTAACCAACATTCATGCATAACCTGAGTTATATGTCCCCCCATACATGATATCTTACTTGGTTACAACAAGTAACCCTAGGTCTTAGCCCATTTTTAAACTTGGTGTCTTGTTAGGCTACATTGGGTAACCTCGGCTTTGGCCCAGTCCAATAATCTGGGTATCCTTTCCAGATTACCGTTGGTCATCATCTCGTCTCCCTATCTTGGGTCCAAAATTTATTGTGGCTTTCTTTGGGGAAAACTTAACATTTTATGTTCTTTTAATACAAAAATCCTTTGTTCAACTATGAAAAATTATAACTCTTGAGTAGGATTTGTAAAATCATTAAGTATTGAAAACTGCCCTTGAAACAGCTTTTCACAGTCAAATCATCAGTGTATGTGCAGGAATATCCTTTTCCTGCACTGTTTTTGAAAATCCTGAGCAGGAATTTCTTGTTTCCTGCCCAGTTTTAGAAATCCAATTGTATTTAAAAATCTGGGTCGAATCTGAAAAATTATTCTCCATTAAAGTTTTAGATCTTGAAAAACCTTACAACTTTCATGTTTTACTCAAAACCCAGTTCGGACTCTATCCTACTCTTATCTCCTGTTGAACCCACCTGGCCGTGCATGAAGTCTGGGCACAGTCAGACTCGGATTTTTGTAAAAACTAAGGCCCGTTGGAGTCTTATTTTGTAAAACGGTTCATGTTATCCACTAGGAAAAACCCTTCTCTACAACTTTTATGTTTTAAGTTTTCCCAAATTCGGCCTCAAAGGACCTCAAAACTGGCTTTCCAAAGAACTGGCTAGTTTGTACCCGAACTGGCAGTTTTCTTGTTTTAGGTTGGTTTTACGTCCTAATCGTGTAATCTAACTCAACCAGTCACCGTAGGAGCCTAAGATCAACATGCAGCGTTTTCTAACGTACCATTCCATCATTCACATAATCATACGTTCACATTCAACATACTTAAGTATTTAGGGACATATAACCATGCAAACCCTAATTTCCATGCAACCAATCACATAAGCATGCATACTTTGAAATTTAAAATCACCTAAACACCAATATCAAGCACAACCCTAAAATTTCTAAACTAGGGCATGAAAATTAAATTGAGCTTATGCTCTTACAATTCCAACATTGAAATACACTTAAATTCCAAATTGAAACTTGAATTGAAAAGCCTAGAATCCAAGGAGGTTTACCTTGCTCAATTCAAGAGATTGGCTCAACTTTTCCACTTTTTCCTAGCACCACCACAACCGGCCTACTCTTCTAAATAGGTTCCAAAAATTTTTCAACCCTTGCTTGCTGTTTCAACAAGAAAACCGACCTCCCCTAAGTCTTTTCCCTTTGGATTTTCAATTTTTTTTCTCACTTCTCCTTTCCTCCTTATGCTCGGTTTTTGAGAGAGAATTTTGCATAGTTTGGCTAGATTTTACAATTTTTTTTGAAGTGAAATGTGAAAATTCATTTAATTTTTGGATTTATTTTTAATCCAAAATTTGCTTAGATACCCTTGGGACAAGAATAATTGCACAAAAATTTACACAAATACCCTCCAAGTGGCCGGTCATATTGTGCTAGGTGGCATCCAAAGATTTTTTCCAATTTTCTTTAATCAAGAATGATGTCATAAATCCAAGATAAGGTGATGTCATCTTAAGACCTTGTTTGGCTTGTCTCTTAATATGCAGTCCACTTTTATGCTAACACAGATATTTTCAATACTGTTATTAACTAATAACAGTATTTTATACAGTACTGTAGTCCAAAATTTATCTGTGTAAAAATGGACTGTATAAAATTTTTCTTATTTCTTGAAACCCTTTTTGCCCTTAATATCCTACTTGGTGTGCTTGATTTTTCTATGGTGGTTTTAAATCTTATTCATGCTATCTTGTCCGTAAAGATGGTTTTCGCAGTATATTTTCCATACTGCTTATCATCTCTCGGTACCTTCATCTATTTGACCTTTCTGGTCAACCTTTGACTTTTTCGGTCAACTTTAACTTTTTCGGTCAAACTTTGACCAACATGAAATCATAGAATTTTTCTTCCCTTTTTGCTCAAAGGTCACTTGCTTGGCTAAGCAAACTGTTTATTGAGTCTCATAGCTAATTAAATGAGAACTCAAACATTTACTGATAAAATTATGAATTTCGCATTGATATTCACAATTTTCATGAAACATCACAAAAAACACATCGTACGAACTTAAATTTCTTATGTACGAGGAAATCATGAGTCCGTATAAAATTTTGGTTATTACAAGTCTAACATTAAATATTAATATCATGTTTATACAATGATCTTTAATTTTATATCACTCAGATATTTTTCCCAAAAATAATTAATTTGTTTGGCTCACGTATTCATTTAGTATTATAATCTAGTATAATAAATTTATTTCAGAATATATTTAGCTTTTGTTTTGTGTTCCAATTAGAACTCAAATTTTCATCTTAATTTTTATCTTTTTTTTGAAAAGTCAACAAAAATTATAACTATTTTTTAAAAAAGAACCTAATTCCAACTTAGAATTTCATCTCCAACTAACGAACTAAACAGATGCTTATAAGCTATATTTAATCATTGTATTTAAATATAATGTATGTGTAGTTTGTTTATATTTAAATTGTCATTCTAATATATAATATTGAAAGAGAAAGAGTATGTAAATTGATTGATAGAAGTATAGATAATAGAAAAAGTAAACGGATAAATAGCAAATAAGTGGGTGTCTTGTTTTCTCGAGGTGTATACAAATAAAATACATTAAAAAACCAATTAAGTATTACATTTGTATTGGAATTGAATGTATGATCCAAATAAAGTAATAATGCATTGAGAAATTGTACTACATGACAAGTTTTCTATAGTTAATTAAAATATATTAGCACTGATGCCCACCAAATTTGTCACCTTTAGGCAACATGTCCTTCAAAATTTTAATGTTGATAATTTCTGTTAAAATTTTTAAATTAATGCATAGTACCCCATTAATTTTTTCTAAATCGGTCCCAGAAAATCCACATATGCCTCCCATGAAGACATAAAAATCTCATTTCCTACAAAAAAAAAAATCAATCTAATAAAAACCATAATAAAAATCTTTCAAATTTAAATATTCAATTCGATATCAAATTAACTAAATGGGACACATTACAATAATTTAAAAAATTTAGGGGTCTATTGTCAAAATTAAAAAAAAAATGACAAATTTGGTTAACAATAATGCAATATACGAAAAATTATGTAGTGAACCGGATGTATCACGTCATCATACTTATGTAGTACATCCATCTAAACAATTTTTGACATTTGGGTGTTTTTCCCATGTCATCCATTTGTTTTATTTTTCTCTTTCTTAATGTGCATTATCTTAATTGTCAAATCAAAATTATCATAAATATCTTACTTAAATCTTTTATCATAATCAATTCAATTTAAATTAATATCATCTCTTTTTTTAAAATAATTTAAATAAATATCCTCATTCAAAAAGAGAGTTCAGCAAAACAAAGAAAAAACAGTGATAAAAAAAAAAATTGAAGGCTCTGAGCTTTCCAAAAAAAAAAAAAAAGAAAGAAAAAAATTGAAGTTCCAACATCCTATGTGACTATTTGCAAGGTTGTGATCAACTTTATATGTTGTCTAAAAGTCCTTACCTTGGCTGCCAGAATATCAAAAAATATTGAGAAATTTTAGTGAATTTTCGGTATATAATTCATGATTGGAAGTATTATAAGCCCTATGCTGTTAAAAAACATGGAATTGTCAGTCATTGAAGGCTGAGTTTTTGTTGTGGACATTGCTGAGTTTATCCTCCACTTATTAGAATGGGTTAACACTTTTATCACAACCAAGTCTCTTACGGTTTTTTGTCGGATTACCTCGAATGTAAACATTAATATCAATGTTATTTTAGTTTTAGAAAATATATGAAAATGAAAGTGACGATATGTTATTCAAAAAAATTAATTCAATATATTAAGTGATATCAGAAAATAAAAATATTATTCTTTAAAAAAGAGATGATATTTATTTAAATTGAATTGATTATGATAAAAGATTTAGGTGAGATATTTATGATAGTTTTGTTTTGACAATTAACATATTGCACATTAGAAAAGAGAAAAAAAAAAAAACAAAAATGATGACATAAAAAAAATCCCCAAATGTAAAATTTTTATTGGATGGGTGTACGACATAAGCACAATGACGTGGTACACCATATCCACCAAATAATTTCTCGCAATATCTTCATATGACAAAATGAGTATGATTAATACTTATATCATCAAAATCTGAAATGAAAACGTCATGTCGATAGAGTTGTCAAGGTTTCAATTTATAAATAATGTCATGATATTGATAGATACCTCAGGAATATGTTAATACGCGACAACACCTAATCTAATGCTTGAGATCAAACTGTCATGAGTTAGCAGTCTAGATTTGAGTACTTAAGCTTGGAATTTCTGCACATTCCCAAGCATTTAGATTGTGTTGAACAGAAGAGGAAAATGCATGCTTTTCCTAATTTTTTTATACACAAATCCTTTCCATGCTTTTGGACACTTTCTGACTCCAGCGTCCGAGAATTTTTCTTACAGAAACAAAATAAGAGCAAGTTTTGAGAATTGGAATCAAGGGAGTACGTAGCAATTATAGGGACACACAACATTTTTTTTATTATGTTTTTTTTTTTCATGTCGTAATGTACTTATAAGATAATTCTTTAATTAGTAAGGAAAAATATATATTTTATGTGATAACTTTGTTAAATAGATTTGGCAGAACTCGTTGGCAAAATCCAGTTCAAGAGGAGATCGTGCCCAGTCTTTATATAAACACAAAGTAACTTAGTGATTTACAAATTCACATTCTAATAAATTATATATATATATATATATATATATCAAGAAGAACTGTGTTAACATTCCTTAAGTTTTGTATAAATAGAGATCCGTTTGTCCAAATTGTTTAACATCATAAGGTCTCTGATACTAACTTCATTTACTTTTGATGTGCTTTTTTTTTTTTTAGAAATTGGGTGGGGGTATTTGAACTCTTTATTTTTTTAGTAGAGTTAGATTTGATATTACCGTTAGATTACACCTATAAGTACAAATGATTTTTCGCATCTTAAAATATCTTAGATATTGATTATATTGTTGTTTTAATCGTAGTCTCTAAGATGTAATTGAACTTGACCCGATTAATGTTAGCCAAATGAGGGCAAGAATTCTTACCCCTAATTTGACCGAAATTAGACCAATATTAAAAGGTTCAAGTTCCATACTCTGCCAAAAATAGATTTGTTATTTTGTTTTTATCCTGCAAAGACAGTAGAGTAAGTAATGTTTTCTTTTTATTTTATTTAGTAATTACTATTTTTGTTGTGTTTTGTTTTTTTGTTTTTTTAACTAATTGGCTAGGTCAGAGGAATAAGCAGATGACATTTTGTCCGGTTCATACCACACCAAACTCTAGTACATATATCATTTTTCGGCTTAATTCGTTAGTTCATGCTTTGCGTACAGAGAAAAGAAAGAGATGATGAGAGAGAAATTGATATGGTCGTTTGTTGAGAGTTGATACCAGCCACTAACTAAATCTTGGAGAGCATATAACACAATCTCTCATACCAAATATATATAAAATGATTTTTTTCCCCCTTCTTTAGATAATGTGTAACCTACTCAACCAAAACTCATGTGTTCGGTTAGATTTGAATCCTCCCTTTCACGAGCTTCTTTTATTATCATTCGAAGTACGAAATTCATATAGTTGGCGGTACATAGTACATGGACTTAGAAGTTTGCAGTACGTACAGGTACAAGTCGTACTTCTATTTTGTTTTTTTTTTCCCCTTTAAATAAAAAACATTGTTTTCATTAACATTAAAAAAAAGGTTAATATTGTAGATCATAGTTTGACGAACATTAAATCATGTAAGTAAATCAATGTAAAAGCTTTTTCATAATAGCTAATTAAACCGTTTAACATCAATTTGGTGCACGTTAACTTATTTATCATGAAAGTTTCTGTTAATTAATTATTATAAATCCCTAATAACTATTAGTACTTTATTTTGGGGGTGGGTCTTTTTTTAATCATGATCACTAATTGTGCCCATATTTTTGGTTTACAGGCTTCATATGGTTCATGAACTTGTCACTTCCTTTTTTTTTTTTTTGAAAGAGGAAAGATTAAAATTTTATACATTTACGATAAGTTTGAGATATAAAATTATCATTATATTATACCTATATCTATACTAGTTTCTAATTGACTGGCATGTTTTGATCTCAGCCCAACTTCCAAATTGGCCGTTTTTCTTTTTCTTTTAAATTATTTTTAAAAATCTTATTTCTAGTTTTCTTATATATACACTCTTTTTTAGTGCTCCTCGAACATATTTTTAATACAAAAGATTAATGAAGATAAAGCTGCCGATCCATGCTTGATGTATTTATGTTCCACTACTGGGGTGAGTCTTTCTATTTTTGCCTTTTTTAAGGGCCATTAGTGGAACGAAAATTTTAAATTAAATTAGAAGTACAGAAAATGTTAGAAACACCATGTTTTTTTTTTTTTTTTTTTTTTCCCTTTTTCTTTTGCTCGTTATTGTTTAAACTTTTTTTTTTTTTAATAAAAAGTTATCATCCATTTAAAATTGAAAAAAATAAAATTACAAACTCTTCTTCTGACATCGAAAGAAATGTTAATTCAACCTTGCATTTTTAATCTAAAGGGATATATTTGTATATTTGGTAGAAGGGTGAAATTCTAATTGAAACCCTACAATGAACGATTCATAATTTTTCGTTTAAAGTAATTGTTAGAGATATAAAATAAACTACACAATGAGCTACGTTAACATTTCAAATCTAAATTAATTAACCGTAGTATCTAATTATATATTTCTTTAAGTTGTAAGTTTTGGAAGTTTGCCAATGGCTCGACAAGGAATTTCATTTTCCAGTAATCTCTAAGTTTTACATAAGCGACACCACACTACTATCACATGAAATTTTTTTTTTTTTTTAAATCAAAGTACTTTTGCAAAATGACAAGAAACATGGAAAATAAAAAAAAAAAATAACTTATGGTTACTTCTTTATATTATCCTCGGATGACAATACAAACAAATTAGCATCACAAAGATAACTGTCATGACATATTAGCCGGCCGGCAATTAATTAATTTAATGAAAATGATAGACAAAATAGAATTTTAAATGTTAAATTATACATATTTATAAGTTATGTCCCTTGATATACTATGGGTTAAACCAAAATGGTTACAGGTTGGCTTAAATATTTGTTGGGAGTATGACTTGAAAATTATGGAGCGTGGTAAATAGATGTAACGCCCGACCATCTACGTAGGGCCGACTACGTAAATTGGGCCGTTACTTTACTCACTTAACTTACTTCTCAGTTTCTAATACTTGAACTTTCAGAAAATAATATAATAATTTTTTTTCTTCGTAACTTAATTAAACTTATCCATATGAGTAAACTTCACCATGCCTATCTATTATTTGTTAAGCCGATTAAAAATCACACATAACTTTTTAAACCGGACTTTTGAAACATCACATACGTAATATGGTACATATTACTTAAGCATACAAGTACATAGTTTAAAGAATTTGCGGAAAATTTGCATAGTGATATTCCACACCGCCCTTCACTTACCTATAGTATGAAATAAACTGATGAGCTTTCGCCTAGCAAGTACAAACATAATCTCACAAAAATATAACAAATATCGTGTATTTATGCATGAACCAATTATGATCAATTATGTATCTTTTATGATCAATTATGGACTTGAACTTATTATCTTGTTTAACATGTGGGCTCCTTGTGTACGTATCAAATGCGCACAATCTATAGAAAGTTAAGGTTCACAAGGTTCCTAACAATTCTGAGAATCATGCAAGCCTTCATGATCTGGCGGAAGGTCTTAGTATATTGAACTTGAAGCATGTATAATCCTCCACGATCTGGTGGGAGGTTGGTACGACACTTTACTTATCTTAGTTTAGTCTTAGTCTTATTATATTTCCAAAACTAGGAATCTTTGTGTATGATCTTATTAGTCATGATGTATATGAGACATAGACATGACATGACTTAAAGATGAATAGTATAAAATAACTTGTGGCATGTTTATTTATTAAAACATGACATTATCATAAATCATGACATAACTTGACATATCATGGTATAACATGGCATATCTTGGCATGACATGGCATAATATGGCTTAACATAGCATATTATGGCATAACATATAAATCATGAAAACATGTCATATCACATAAACTATAGCATACATGAAAACATATTATACTTGAAAGTAATATTTACTATTTTTATACTGTAGACGATGTTTGTACTTACCTGATATCCTACGTTTTTGGTCTAATGTTCCAATAAGGCACATCAACAGGTTTAATTTCTGTTCTCACAAAAGATGTAAGATAAGGATTATCTTATCTTACCGTAAATCATTACATTCATTACTAGTACTTAACCAGCATTTATTAGTAATCCTAGTTATATGTCTCACACATACTACAATGATCTCTTATTCGGTTACTAAATGTAACCCTAAGGTACCTGAAGTAATCAAACAATATATTGATTGATTACTTAATGGAACCTTGGGTTCAAGGTCTAATCATACATGAATAGTAATTGGTATCTTATTAAGTTACTATTTGTAACCCTGGGTATAAGCCCAATCTTATTTAGATATTAGACCTATACCTTATTAGGTTATTTGACTAAGGCCTAATTATATTTGAATGATACCCTATTGGGTTACTAGGGTCCAATTACTTTCAAAGTACTACCCCATTATGTTACTATTGGTAAACATAGGGTAAGGCCTAACTCGATAACTTGGGTATCTCATGTGGTTATTATAAGTAACCTAAATTATTTTGCCTATTAAAAGTTGGTAACTTTCTCGGTTACTATTTGTCTTATAGTTGTTTACCATAGGACTTGGCTTATTTTATTTATTTCATTCCTTGTTTGATAAATTTTAACCCATTTTTATAAACTGCTTAAACAGTCCCATAAACTTTGGTTATCAGTGCATGCGTAGGAATTTCCTACTTATGCACTGTTTTTTTTTTTAGAAGTCTTGTGCATGAATTTCCTGTACCCTGCATAGTTTTTGAAAATCTGCTTGTACTTTAAAATCTGTTTAGAATTTGAAAAAATTTTCTTCATGAAAGTTGTATATCTCGAAAAATCCTACAACTTTTGTTCATACTAAAAGTCCAGTTTTGTCTTTAACCTACTCTTTTTCCTTGTTAAACCTGTCTAGCCGTGTATACTGGGTCTGGGTAGACTGGGCTTGGATTTTCACAAAAACGGAAGCCTTTGGAGCTTATTTTTCAAAATCTGTCTATGCTACCCTTTAGGATTTTCAATTTTCTACAACTTTATAATTTTTACTTTCTTCAAATTCGACCTCTAAAGGCCTCAAAATCTTATTTCTAGATTACTGCACAGTCTTGACCCGAGACTGGCAGTTTTTGTTTAAGTTGGTTCTTATGTAAAATTACGTGCACACTACCTAAAACGATTACACTACTACCAAAGAGGGATTACACGAAGGAGGTTGTATGATGGTTTCGAAAAACTGTCATGTAAACATATGTTTACATAACGGTTTTGCTAAACCGTCGCTTAAACCAAGGTTTACATGACGGTCCCACGAGACCGTTGTGTAAGCCCTCCAAAAACAGGGGCTTACACGACGGTCTCGAGGGACCGTCGTTTAAGCCCTCGTAAACGGGGGCTTAGACCATGTAAGCCCTAGTAAACCGAAGGTTTACATGACGGTCCCACGAGACCATCGTCTAGGCCCTCGAAAACCAGAAGGCTTAAACGACGGTCCCGAGGGACTGTCGTGTAAGCCCTCGTAAACCAAAGGGCTTAGACAACGGTCCCACGGGACCGTCGTGTAATATCTATGATTGCACGATGGTTTTATAAAAACCCATCGTGTATTCCTAATTTTAGTATCCCTAGTAGTAGCTCTCATTTTATCTTACAGAACTGTCGTGTAGTCACGAAAAACATCACAGAAATCTGCGAAACCACATCTCGCGTATAGTAATTATTTGTAAGTTTAGTGATTATTACTTACTCTTCTTTTTAGTTATTTGATTTTTATTGACGAATTATTATAGATATCTAAAATGGTATATATTCTCGTTCGTTTTTCTTCTTTTAAGTATGATTTGTTGAATTTTTTCAATAGCTTAATATGTTGTATTTTTAAATGCAAAAACTTGATTATTAAATGAATTATATGATATATTTAATATCGATTTAGGTCGGGTTCTTGGAAATGAATCAAAAATGGATGTGGGCTAATAGATTGACTAGAAAATATCGAGATGGTATTGAAGAATTTTTGTCATTTTCCAAAACTCGCATGAAGAATGATAAGATTTGATGTCCTTGTGTGGATTGTGGAAATCATAGATCTCATTCAGTTGATGAAGTTAAAAGACATTTGCTTGCCCGTGGGATTATTTGTTCATACCAAACATGATATGTACACGGTGAAATGTGTTTTAATCCATCATCGAAGAACAAAGCGAAAGAACCTATTGTTGAGGAAGATGTAGGAGATAATTTATTTGATATGGTTAATTATTTGGAAGAACTGTTTGTGCATCGTCTGGAGTTATTTGAAGCAATGATGAATGATGTCGATATGCCCTTGTATGACGGGTGTCGTAAATATACGAAATTGTCTGCATTGGTCAAATTATAGAACATGAAGGCATCGGGAGGGTGGACAAATTCTAGTTTCACGGCTCTTTTAGAATTTCTAAAAGAAGTTCTACCGGTTGATAATAAAATACCCGCTAGTATGTACGAAATTAAGAAGATGTTGAGCACTTTGGGAATGGAATATGAAAAAATTCATGCATGTCTAAATGATTGCGCCCTTTACCGAAATGCTTATGAGGATTTGGATGAATGTCCGGTTTGTAAGGAGTCGAGAAGGAAGAAGGGCAAGAATCCAACGATTGGCAGCAAAGGTGTGCCGGCAAAGGTGTTATGGTATATTCCTCCGGCACCGCGTTTGCGGCGTTTATTCTATAATGACGATAATGCCAAGAATTTGACTTGGCACTATGATAAACGTGTTGAAGATGGCATGCTTAGACATCCAGCCGATGCACCACAATGGAAGACCTTTGATGCCGATCATCCTGAATTTAGTGCTGAACCACGGAATCTACGTCTTGGTTTGTCGGCGGACGGAATGAACCCATATGATAATATGAGTAGTTGGCATAGTACTTGTCCTGTCATACTTGTCAACTACAATCTCCCTCCGAAGTTGAGCATGAAGCGGATGTTCTTGATGTTGACTTTATTGATATCTGGTCCTCAACAACCAGGGAATGATATTGATGTGTACGTAGCACCACTTATCGATGATCTAAAGAGCTTATGGGAAAAGGGGATCGAAGTTAGAGATGCGTACCGTCAGGAGACATTCACACTCTGTGCAATGTTGATGTGGACAATTAATGACTTTCCTCCTTATGGAAATCTATCTGGTTATTCAGTCAAGAGTTCTATCGGCTGTCCCGTTTGTATAAAAGAAACATCTTCCATCCTATCGAAGAATGGTAAGAAAACCGTTTACCTTGGTCATAGGAGATTCTTACCACAAAATCATCGATACCACAAACAGAAAAAGGCTTTCGATGGTAATATGGAAGAAGAATTCCTCCCCGGGTTTTGACGGGTGAAGACATATATGAGATGGTTAAGGATTTGAAAGTGGTGCTCGGGAAAAGAAAACGGAGTAACAATGATCCCGTGGTTGATGGACCTTGGAAAAAGCAGTTAATCTTCTACGAACTTCCGTATTGGAGGAAACATTTTGTTCATCATTGCTTGGATGTGATGCATATTGAAAAAAACGTTTGTGAATCAATAGTGGGCACGTTGCTAGACATTTCTAATAAGAGCAAAGACGGTGAAAAAGCACGGTTGGATATTAAGGAATTGATGATTAGACTTAACTTGATCCATGTAATAACTAAAATTTTACGACATTACGATTTCTTGTAAAGAAATTTAAGTTGTACCATGAAGGTATTTATGAAAGAGCCCGATTAAGGGTTTTTATTGAGTTTTGTGAGTTCTTATGATTTTATAAGACTCAAAAATGATTACTTAGCCAAGCACGTGACCTTTTTAAGTAAAAAGGAAGAAAAAACTCTATGATTTTATGTTGGTCAAAGTTTGACCGAGAAAAGTCAAAGTTGACCAGAAAAGTCAAAGTTAACCAAAAAAGTCAAAGGTTGACTAGAAAGGTCAAAGATATGAAGATACTATAATATGTTAAGTAGTATGGGAAATATACTGTGAAAACCGTCTTTACGGACAAGATAGTAAGAATAAGATTTAAAATCACCATAGAAAAATCAAGCACATTAAGTAGGATAAAGGGCAAAAAGGGCTTTAAGAAATAAGAAAAATTTTATACAGTCCATTTTTACACAGATGAATTTTGGACTACAGTATAATATAACAGTACTGTGTATTAGTGAGCACAATATTGGAAATATCTGTGTTGGCACAATAATGGATTGCATATTAAGTATAAAGGCCAAACAAGCCTTAATGATGCTTACATCATCTAATTCCAAAATTATGACATCATTATTGAATTAAACAAGAGATGGAAAGAAATATGGAGTGTTCTAGACTATGTGTTGGCTGGCCACCTAAGCTCCCCTTTGTGCAAATTTTTGTTTCTTCAAGGACTTTTTGACAATTTTGAGAAGTTTTCTATCACCTATAAATAGGTGAGAGGGGTTGGCCATTTTATTCACAAAAATTGTGAAATCTAGCTAAACTTTGCCAAAATTTCCTCTCCAAAAGCCGAACTCAAGGAAGGAAAGAAAGAAAAGAGAAAATCAAAAACTCAAAAGAAAAAAACCTTGGGGGGAGGGGGGGTCGGATTTCACATAGAACCAAGCCAAAGTTGGAAAAAATTTTGGAGCCCCATTGCTAAGGGAAGGCCGGTTGTGGAGTACCAAGGAGAAAGGGAGAAAAAGTGGATCAAACCCTAACCTAGCCATGTGTTGAATCAAGGTAAATTTCCTTAGCCCTAAACTTTTAAATTGAGTTTCAATTTGAAATTTAGGAGTATTTCAAGTTGAATTTGTAAGAGCATAAGCTCAATTTAATTTTATTGCCCAAGTTTAGAAATTTAGGTTTTATACTTGATTAGGTTTAAGGGTGGTTTGATTTATGAGCTTTGCATGGTTATATACTTATGCTTGCTTGATATTTATGGTTTGAATGCTAGATGTTTGATAATGTTGTATGTCCCCAAATATGTTTAAGCATGATTTAGAATGGCGCGATAGGTTGCTAGGTTAGAAGTTTGAATGGTTTATGCAATCTAGAATCATGCAAATTTTGGTTGATCCAAAATCAATAATGGTTTGCATGGATATGATTTATAAGTGTTTAATGAAACCTCACATTAGAAATACGCTGCATGTTTGATCTTAGGCTCCCGCGGTGGCTGGTTGAGTTAGATTACGCGATTAGGATGTAAAACCAACCTAAAACAAGAAAACTGCCAGTTTAGGTACAAACTGGCCAGTTTTCTGGAAAGCAGATTTTGAGGCCCATAGAGGCAGAATTTGGAAAAACTTAAAACATGAAAGTTGTAGAGAAGAGAAATATCTAGGGGGCAACATAAACAATTTTTAAAAATAAGGCTCCAATTGCCTTTGTTTTTATAAAAATCCAAACCTAGTCATGTCCAGACTTTATGCACGGCTAGGCAAGTTCAACAGGAGATATGAGTAAGTTAGAGACCGAATTGGGTCTCGAGTAAAACACGAAAGTTTTAGGGTTTCTCAAGATCTAAAATTTTCGTGAAGAAAACGTTTATGTATTCAATTCATATTTTTAAATAAAACTTAGAATATAAAACTGTGCAGTAAACAGGAAATTCATGCACAGGATTTTCTAAAAACAGTACAGGAAAAGGACATTCATGCACATACACTGATAAAGTGGTAGTGAGAAACTGTTCTAAAGGCAGTTCCAACACTTAATCATTTTTACAAGACCCACTCATAAGATTACAAATTTCGATAAGTTGAACAAGGATTTTTGAAGAAAACGGACCTAAGACACTAAGTTTTTTCAAAACAAAGAAATTGAGTTTTTTGATCAAGATATAACCAACTGTAACCGGGAAGGATAACCGAGTTATCGGATTGGGCCCAAAGCTCAAGGGTTACCCAATATAACCCAATAAAATACTAAGTATGTTGGTTGAGCCTAAAACCCAGGGTTACTTATGGTAACCTATTGGGATCTTAATTAAATTAATAAGGCTTAGGCCCAAGATTAGGAATAGTAACCTAACACTATTCATTAGTAACCAAGGTTACTTTAAGTAACCTAACAAGTTATGATCCGAGTTTGATAGGCCCTAAACCCTAGGGTTACTTGTAGTAACCAATTATGTTGTCATAAGGTAGGTATGTGGGGGACATATAACTAAGGTTAGGTATGAATGTTAGTTAGGTTACCAACATTTCATAAGTATTATTTACAAGATCCTTACCCTATGTCCTTTGGTATAGTAGGAGATAGTCTGTTGTTGCGCTTTGACTTGGAGCAACATAATATTGGACATAGTATACGAGGTAAGTACAACTCTGCCTACAGCATAGACTTATTGTGGTGTTATTTGCCAAATGTATTGTATGCTATGATATGATGTGATATATGACATGTTTAAGTTTATGATATGACTATGATATGGTTATGGTTCAGTTATGATTTAGTTATGTGTGACATCACGAAGCATGTTCACAAATCAAATGATCAGAGTAAGATCAAAAGTATGACATGATGAAAATTAAGAATCATGGCTAGCAAGCTTGCCTTGTGTCGTATCGAGCCGCGTCAGGTCGGGTGTGGTCTATGGTTTGAATTAGATTGGGTTGGCCGTCCCAACCACTCCATAACAGCACGCCACGGTACGTACACTCATGACAAGATAAGGGCCCAATGGTAAGATAAGCTAAGAAAACATAAATGAGCATAATTGGTTCACGCATTGTTATGATTATGTTTACGGATGTCATAGTTGTACTTGTTGAGCGAAAGCTCACGTCTTACATCTATGCTATAGGTAAGCAACCTACGGGAAATTTTTTTATGCAAGATGGTGGAGCATGGCAAGGCGAGCTGTGAAATGTGGGAATGATAACCGCTATGTGTTTTTTTATATTATATATATTCCTTTCTATGTACAAAGGACTTTATTTAGTAACATTTCTAAGTACATATTTTAATCGTGTGAATTCGCACCGTACAAAAAAAAAATATTCCGCTAGTTTTGCTAAGTAAGTAAGTACGTTATGTGAGACAAGTAAGCATGTATGTATGTACGGTAACGGCCTGTGCTCAGCGGATCGTTACAAAGTTGGTATCAGAACAGGTTCCTGCCTTCCAATTTCACAGTCTGCCTGCCATCGCCACTATCATTGTAAGTTAAGTTTAGTTTCATTATGCATAATTATTTATTACGCAATTATGGTATGATAGATTAGACGATATAGACCCGGATCAAATAGACGATGATCGGGACGCAGCGTATATGTTTCACATGATGCAGCCTATGCTTTTTGATGGGACATGCCGAATAACGTCATTAGCATCATGGCTATACGATATGCAGTCAATATTTCGTATCTGCCATATCAAGGCTCGCCTTCAGGTTTCATTAGCCAGTAGATGCCTGGCAGTGGACGCCAGATTATGGTGGAGGAGATTAGGAGAGCAAGCGTTGCCGAGTCGATCATGGGTAGATTTTCGTGCCCTGATGATTGCACGTTATGGGCCTCTACCAGATGAGGATGCCGATATGCCTTACTGTGATCCCAAGATGTACCGCGACATGTACCTCGAGCAATATTTTAGTTATGTAGCGGATTGACATGCTTACCCACACGAGTCGATGGGTCACTACTGTAGGAGGTTTCAGGAGGCCATGTTACCCCACGTTCTTCAGGACTTAGCTAGCCCAGAGTTGAGGGCATTACATGTGCTCTGGGATGGGCTACCTTTCAATATTAGAAGATTCGTTCCAGCACCTATGGCTGGAATGACAGTAGGGAACATAATCGACGACATCATGGAGGCTGAAATCATCGCCCACACGATGCAAGCAAATGCCGACGCTGACGACTATCAGGTACCCGACAATGATGTCGAGATGGAGGATCCGATTCCAGCAGTTCCACTATAGGAGATACCACCCCAGGAGGCAGAGGTTGATTTAGGCGCCGATGATCAGGACCCAGCTAATTTTATGGTTGCTCCGGATGATCAACCCGAGGATCCCCTAATAATCATCATCGATAGTGATGATGATGAAGAGGAGTTTGAGGAAGAATTGGATATGAAGGATATGGAGGATGACACAGATGAGATTTTGTTCGACGATGGAGATGGAGATTCCGACGCTTCTTCCGTAATTACGGCCGAGTTTATAGATTAGACTTAGGATCAACTTTTAGTAGTTATTCTTTTAACCTTAGGATTATATGTATGTAAGATGGTCAAGTAGTAGCCACTTCCATCTTGACATTTTGGCCATGTATGTATAGTATATACAATGTAATAGAGATGTACATTGTATATTACTATGAAAGTATAATGTACTTTTTGTAAGTATACAAAAAGACAGTTCATGTATGAAATGTATGTTATGTTATGATATGATCATGTATGTTATGTTATGATTACGAATGTTATAAATGTTATGATAAGAGTACGATGTGATATGATACAATAAGTCATGTATGAAGAAGAGGGTATTAATAGTATGATAATACCTTTCCTTATAGGAAGTATAGGAGATGGTACGCATATGTAGACAAGTGCCCCTAAATCCGCCTGAGCCGGATTTTGCGAATGTTATAGCTAATCTACAATGACAGTTGTTTGAACAGCAATAGGAAACGGATAGACTCCGTGAGCAGATGCTTCGTATGAACCAGAGACGTCAAGTTAATGAGGTTCCACCTCAAGCCAGTCAAGTATCCCCGGTAGCGCCTCAGGTACCGGAGGTTTAACAAGAGGTTCCACGGAATGTTGAGGTTTCATTAGCACCCGCTGGAATCCCAATGAACCCACTGCTAGTACGGGAAGATCTAATGTATGAGCGATTTAGGCAAATGAAGGCGCCTGAATTCGAAGGACCAATGGATCCAATAGCTACTGACAATTGGCTGATTGACATCCAAGTCATCTTGGATTTTATGAGGCTCTCGGAACAGGAGAAGGTTCTCTGTGCTTCCTTTGCACTCAAAAAGAATGCGAGGCACTGGTGGATGATAGTCCAAATGCGCAGAGATGTCACGACTATGAGCTGGCAAGATTTCGTAACCGAATTTCGTACTATGTACTATAATAAGGAAATCCTTGCAACTCAACAGGATGAATTTACAAGTTTAAGACAAGGATCGATGACAGTAATGGAAGTTGTTAAGAAGTTCGAACAACTAGCTCGCTTGTGCCCAGAATTGGTGCCAAGTGAAACAGAAAAAAGTCAGAAGAATGATGAAGATGTTCCGGACCGATATTGCTAAGCAAGTTAGTACTGGCAGTAGCCTTACTACCCTGGTATCCGTTTGTGTAAGTCGGGCGATAAGAGCAGAATATTGGATCAACCAGGACAAGGAAGCAAGGGCTCAATTTTTTTAAGACTAAAAAGGAGGAGAAAGCCATAGTAAAGCAAGTGCAACCCCATCAGAATACAGAATCATCCCCGAAAGGCCAGAACAGTAACCCTGCCCAAAGTTCCAAACAATCTGGGAGGAACAAAAGGAAAGGGAATTTCTCGGGCCAGGGTCAACAAAGGAACTACTCTCAGAAGAGTAATGATCGAGGAAATGAGGGTAATAACACTAGCTACCCAGTGTGTGCTAAATGTGGAAGGAAATACCCAGGAGCATGTAGAATGGGGACGAATGCTTGCTACCTTTGTGGCAAGGAGGGGCATTATGCAAGAAACTGCATTATGAATAACCAGAACCCTCCATACCCGAGCCGGAATGCCAACAGTCAGTTACATGCAGTTCAAGCAAGCATCGAAGGACCAACGATCATACAAGGCAGATTAGAGGCTCCTGAATCCCAAGCTAGGATCTATGCCTACACCAGGGGAGATGCCGAAGCTGGGACTTCGCATGAGGTAATAGGTCAGATCTCTATTGCCACATATGATGTTATTGCCTTGTTTGATTCTGGTGTAACTCACTCATTCGTATCTTTGGAGTTTGCCCGGAAATTAGGAAGAGGTGTAAATAGTTTAGAACAACCTTTTAAGACCTCTCTGCCTTCCGGAGAAATTTTGTGGTCCAATTTTTTGGATACGAAATACTTTCGTAGGTATTTGTGGCAGAGAATTGTATGTAGATCTCATCGCAATCAAACTTCAGGATCTCGATGTGATCTTAGGAATGGATTTCTTAGGCAAGTACAATGTTAAGATCGACTGCCGAAAGCGTTGTGTTACGTTTAGTCTCTACAGCAAAGAAAAGTTTAATTTCTACGGACAGTCTCGGAGCTCAGCGACTAGACTAGTTTCAGCAATGAAAGCTCATAAAATATTAGCTAATGGATGCCAAGGGTATTTAGCTAACATAGTGGACAAAGGTCAGGAAGTAGAGCTAACACCCGACGATATCCTCATTATAAAGGAGTATGTGGATATCTTTCCGAAGTACTTACCAGGACTCCCGCCGGAATGAGCAATTTCTTTTGAGATCAAGTTATTGCCTGGAGCCGCACCGATATCGAAAGCGCCTTACCGTATGGCACCAGCCGAGCTCAGAGAACTTCAAGTGCAGTTATAGGAACTGCGTGACAAGGGATTCATCCGGCAAAGTCATTCTCCGTGGGGAGTGCCCGTCTTGTTCGTCAAGAAGAAGGATGGATCGCTGCGTATGTGTATTGACTATTGCGATCTGAACAAGATCATAATCAAGAACAAGTATCTCCTTCCAAGGCTTGATGATCTTTTCGATCAACTTAGGGGAGCTGTCATATGTTCGAAAATCGACCTGCAATTAGGTTATCATCAACTCAGGATCAAGGAGTCTGATATTTCCAAAACGACTTTCCGAACACGTTATGGACATTATGAGTTTTTGGTTATGCCGTTTGGACTAACCAATGCCCCAGCTGCTTTCATGAACCTTATGAACCGAGTGTTCAAGGAGTATTTAGACAAGTTTGTTATTGACGATATTTTGATTTACTCAAGGTCCAAGGAAGAACATGAGCATCACCTTAGGATGGTGATGGAGACATTAAGAAGGACTCAGCTTTATGCCAAGTTCACAAAATGTGAATTTTAGCTGGAAAAAGTTCATTTCTTAGTCATGTGGTGTTAAGGGAAGGAATTTCCGTAGACCCTGCAAAAGTGGAAGCGGTCAGTACTTGGCCGGTACCAAAAAATGTTATGGAAATAAGGAGCTTTCTTGGTTTAGCTGGTTACTATCGACATTTTGTCGAAGGATTTTCCAAGATTGCTGCACCACTAATGGCCCTTACTCGAAAAGGGAAGAAATTTGCATAGACTCAAAAGTGTGAAGAGAACTTTCAAGAGCTTAAGAGAAAGCTTACAAGTGCCTCGGTGTTAATAATTCCTGATGTAGATGCAGGAAATTTCGTGGTTTATAGTGACGCTTCTAAAAATAGATTAAGAGCTATCTTGATGCAGGATGGGAAGGTAGTCACCTACGCTTCACGACAACTAAAAGTTCACGAAAGGAACTATCCCATGCATGATTTAGAGCTTACAACGGTAGTTTTCGCACTTAAGATTTGGAGGCATTATTTATATGGAAATAGGTGTGAGATCTATATTGACCATCAAAGCCTCAAGTATATTTTCACTCAGAAGGAGCTCAACATGAGGCAACATAGATGGCTAGAACTTGTAAAGGACTACGATTGTGAGATCCTTTACCACCTTGGAAGGGCAAACAGGGTAGCAGATGCTCTAAGTAGGAAGTCAGTGGGGATGCTAATGTCTATTGGAATGTTGCCTAAGCCACTACAAAGGGAAATTGTCTGTTTTGACTCTCCAGTCAAATCTTTCAGAGTCCATTAAGTCGCATCAAGGAAATGATTCCTTTTTGCTGAAAGCGCAACTTTTTGATGGAAAGAACAAGGAGTTTAAGGTCTCTGAAAATGGTGTCATTTATTTAAAGGAAAGGATTTGTGTTCCTGACTTTGAATTTCTTAAGGACCAGATTATGCTAGAAGCACATAAGACACCATATTCCGTACATCCAAGAGTTTCCAAGATATACAAGGATCTCCGAGAGAATTATTGGTGGCCAAACATGAAGAATGATGTAGCAAAATTCGTGTCGAAGTGCCTAACTTGTCAGAAAGTTAAGGCTGAACACCGACATCCTGGTGGAGAACTGCAGAAAATAGAGCTTCCTGAATGGAAATGAGAGCAAACTACACTGGATTTTGTAGTAGGATTACCCAGGACAGCAAGTGGGAATGACACGATTTGGGTTATTGTTAATAGATTAACCAAATCAGCCCACTTCATTGCTATTAAGGCCACATTTTCAGTGGAAAAATCGGTAGAAATCTATATATCCCAAATCGTTCGACTACATGGAGTACCAAGATCTATCAATTCAGATCGTGATGGATGTTTTACCTCGCGATTTTGGATAAGTGTTCATAATGCTATGGGGTCGAAATTAAAGTTCAGTACGGCTTTTCACCCTTAAACTGATGGTCAATCAGAACGAACCATCTAGACACTAGAAGATATGCTAAGATCATGTGCTCTGGATTTTAAATGAAACTGAGATCAGAACTTGCCATTGATCGAATTCTCATATAATAATAGTTATCACGCTTCGATTGGTATGGCTTCATTTGAAGCGTTATATGGATGGAAATGCCGATCTCCTATCCATTGGCAAGAAGTTGGACAGAAGCAACTTCAAACTACGGATTTTATCAAGAAGACCTCGGAGGATACCAAGATGATTAAGCAAAGACTCGACATAGCTTTCAGTCATCAGAAAAGCTATGCCGATAAACGTAGAAGGCCTTTGGAATTCCAAGTTGGAGATTTGGTTTTCATTAAGATTGCTCCGATGAAGGGAGTAATGAGATTTGGTAAAAATGGTAAACTTGGTCCCAGGTATACGGGACCATTTGAAATCCTTTAAGGGATTGGAAAGGTAGCTTACAAACTTGCCCTACCACCAGAATTAGCTTCGATGCATAATGTTTTCCATGTTTCGATGCTAAAGAAGTATGTACCAGACCCTTCCCATGTGTTTAGTCAAGAACAAGTGGAGGTTCAGACGGACTTAACCTATGAAGAAAAGCCAGTTCAAATTCTGGATCGGGAAGAGAAGGTCCTAAGAAACAAAACCATTCCCATGGTTAAAGTGTTATGGCGGAACCATAAGGTTGATGAAGCAACCTGGGAATTGGAAGACGAGATGAGAAAGAACTACCTCAGTTTGTTCTAATTTTTTAGGACGGAAATTTTTAAGGTGGGTAGATTGTAATAACTAAAATTTTACGACATTACGATTTCTTGTAAAGAAATTTAAGTTGTATCATGAATGTATTTATGAAAGAGCCCGATTAAGGGTTTTTATTAAGTTTTGTGAGTTCTTATGATTTTATAAAACTAAAAAATGATTGCTTAGCCAAGCATGTGATCTTTTTAAGTAAAAAGGAAGAAAAGCTCTATGATTTTATGTTGGTCAAAGTTTGACTGAGAAAAGTCAAAGTTGACCAAAAAAGTCAAAGTTGACCAGAAAAGTCAAAGATTGACTAGAAATGTCAAAGATATGACGATACTGTAATATGTTAAGCAGTATGGAAAATATACTGCGAAAACCGTCTTAACGGACAAGATAGCAAGAATAAGGTTTAAAACCACTATAGAAAAATCAAGCACATTAAGTAGGATAAAGGGCAAAAAGGGCTTTAAGAAATAAGAAAAATTTTATACAGTCTATTTTTACACAGATGAATTTTGGACTGCAGTATAGTATAACAGTACTGTATATTAGTGAGCATAGTATTGAAAATATCTGTGTTGGCACAATAATGGACTGCATATTAAGTATAAAGGCCAAACAAGCCTTAATGATGCTTACATCATCTAATTCCAAAATTATGACATCATTATTGAATTAAACAAGAGATGGAAAGAAATATGGAGTGTTCTAGACTATGTGTTGGCCGGCCACCTAAGCTCCCCTTTGTGCAAATTTTTGTTTCTTGAAGGACTTTTCGACCATTTTGAGAAGTTTTCCATCACCTACAAATAGGTGAGAGGGGTTGGCCATTTTATTCACAAAAATTATGAAATCTAGCTAAACTTTGCCAAAATTTCATCTCCAAAAGCCGAACCCAAGGAAGGAAAGAAAGAAAAGAGAAAATAAAAAATTCAAAAAAAAAAAAAACCTTGGGGGGGGGGGGGAGGGGGGGTCGGATTTCACATAGAACCAAGCCAAAGTTGGAAAAAATTTTGGAGCCCTATTGCTAGGAGAAAGCCGGTTGTGGAGTACCAAGGAGAAAGGGAGAAAAAGTGGACCAAACCCTAACCTAGCCTTGTGTTGAATCAAGGTAAATTCCCTTAGCCCTAAACTTTTAAATTGAGCTTCAATTTGAAATTTAGGAGTATTTCAAGTTGAATTTGTAAGAGCATAAGCTCAATTTAATTTTATTGCCCAAGTTTAGAAATTTAGGTTTTGTGCTTGATTAGGTTTAAGGGTGGTTTGATTTATGAGTTTTGCATGGTTATATACTTATGCTTGCTTGATATTTATGGTTTGTATGCTAGATTTTTGATAATGTTGTATGTCCCCAAATATGTTTAAGCATGATTTAGAATGGCGCGATAGGTTGCTAGGTTAGAAGTTTGAATGGTTTATGCAATCTAGAATCATGCAAATTTTGGTTGATCTAAAATCAATAATGGTTTGCATGGATATGATTTATATGTGTTTAATGAAACCTTACGTTAGAAATGCGCTGCATGTTTGATCTTAGGCTCCCGCGGTGGATGGTTGAATTAGATTACGTGATTAGGACGTAAAACCAACCTAAAACAAGAAAACTGCCAGTTTGGGTACAAACTGGCCAGTTTTCTGGAAAGCAGATTTTGAGGCCCTTAGAAGTCGAATTGGGAAAAACTTAAAACATGAAAGTTGTAGAGAAGAGAAATCCCTAGGGGGGCAGTCTAAAACAGTTTTTAAAAATAAAGCTCTAATGGCCTTTGTTTTTATAAAAATCTGAACCTGGTCATGCTCAGACTTTATGCACGGCCAGGCAAGTGCAACAGGAGATATGAGTGGGTTAGAGACCAAACTGGGTCTCGAGTAAAACACGAAAATTTTAGGGTTTCTTAAGCTCTAAAACTTTTGTGAAGAAAACGTTTACGTATTCAAATCATATTTTTAAACAAAACTTAGACTATAAAACTGTGCAGTAAACAAGAAATTCGTGCACAGAAATTTCTAAAAACGGTACAAGAAAAGTACATTCCTGCACATACACTGATAAAATGGCAGTGAGAAACTGTTCCAAAGGCAGTTTTCAACACTTAATCATTTTTACAAGACCCACTCATAAGATTACAAATTTTGATAAGTTGAACAAGGATTTTTGAAGAAAACGGACTTAAGACACTAAGTTTTTCCAAAACAAAGAAATTGAGTTTTTTGATCAAGATATAACCAACAGTAACCAGAAAGGATACCCGAGTTATCGGATTGGGTCCAAAGCCCAGGGGTTACCTAATATAACCCAACAAAATACCAAGTATGTTGGTTGAGTCTAAAACCCAGGGTTACTTATGGTAACCTAATGGGATGTGAATTAAATTAATAAGGCTTAGGCCCAAGGTTATGAATAGTAACCTAACACTATTTATATATGTAAGGCTTAGTAACCAAGGTTACTTTAAGTAACCTAACAAGTTATGATCCGAGTTTGATAGGCCCTAAACCCTAGGGTTACTTGTAGTAACCAATTATGTTGTCATAAGGTAGGTATGTGGAGGGACATATAACTAAGGTTAGGTATGAATGTTGGTTAGGTTACCAACATTTCATAAGTATAGTTTATAGGATCCTTACCCTATGTATTTTGGTATAATAGGAGATAGTCTATTGTTGCGCCCTGACTTGGAGCAACGTAACATTGGATATAGCATAGACTTGTTGTGGTATTACTTGCCTAATGTATTGTATGCTATGATATGATGTGATATATGACATGTTTAAGTTTATGATATGGCTATGATATGGTTATGATATGGTTATGGTTCAGTTATGATTTAGTTATGTATGACATCATGAAGCATGTTCACAAATCAAATGATCAAAGTAAGATCAAAAGTATGACATGATGAAAATTAAGAATCATGACAAGCAAGCTTGCCTTGTGTCGTATCGACCCGCGTCAGGTTGGGTTTGGTCTATGGTTTGAGTTGGACTGGGCTGGCCATCCAACCACTCCATAGCAGCGCGCCACGATACGTACACTCATGACAGGATGAGGGCCCAATGGTAAGATAAGCTAAGAAAGCATAAATGAGCATAATTGGTTCACGCATTGTTATGATTATGTTTGCGGATATCATAGTTGTACTTGCTGAGCGAAACCTCACGTCTTATATCTATGCTGTAGGTAAGCAACCTACGGGAAATTTTTGATGCAAGATGGTGGAGTATGGCAAGGCGAGCTGTGAAATGTGGGACTGATAGCCGCTACGCGTTTTGTTTATATTATGTATATTCATTTCTATGTACAAAGGACTTTATTTAGTAACATTTCTAAGTACGTATTTTAATCGTGTGAGTTCACACCGTACAAAAAAAATATATATATATTCCGCTAGTTTTGCTAAGTAAGTAAGTACGTTATGTGAGACAAGTAAGCATATATGTATGTACGGTAACGACCTGTGCTAGGTGGGTCGTTACAATCCCTATGAAAAAAGGAAATGCAACTTACTTACCTCCGGCGAAGTACACCTTATCAAAATAGGAAAACAGAAAGCTTTGTGAGTGGCTCGCTTCTGTAAAAGTGCCCAACGGGTATTCTTCCAACATCAAAAGGTTGGTGTCTATGAAGGATCTGAGGCTGATTGGAATGAAAATACATGATTGTCATATCTTGATGCAACAGTCATTACCGTTGGCCTTGCGAGGAGTTTTAACGAAGGATGTGAGATTCGCAATTACCAAATTATACTCATTTTTCAACTAGATATGCTCTAAGGTAATTGATCCATTGACACTAGATTCGCTACAATCAGAGTTGGTTAAGATGTTGTGCTTGCTTGAGAAGTACTTTCCACCCTCATTTTTTGACATAATGATTCATCTAACGATGCACTTGGTCTGGAAAGTGAAGCTATGTGGACCGGTTTACTTGAGATGGATGTATCCTTTTGAAAGGTACATGAAGGTTTTGAAGGGTTATGTCAAGAACTGAAATAGGTCAGAAGGATGTATAGTAGAAAGTTACATTGCAGAGGAATCGGTAGAATTTTGCTCCGAGTATTTGTCCACCGCGGAAGCGATTTGGTTGCCAAAGACTACAGACATTGACTGGAAAGGACTATCCATCGGCATTCCATAATAGGGTTGTCTCTATACCTTACATAATAGGGTTGAAGTTGAGCCTTTTATTGAGGTTCACCTACAGGAATTAAGAGATAGAAATCCAAGAAGAGGAAGAAATGAAAAGTTGCTATACGATGAACACAGTCGGACGTTTTGTCAGTGGCGACGAAGTCATGTCTTTCATAAGGACGGCTTTTCCCAGGAGTTAATGAACCTCGCTAGAGGACCGTCGACCGTTGTTACACGGTATACATTATATTTCGTCAATGGTTATACATTCTACACTCGAGAAAGAGATGAGAAGCATCCTATTCAAAATAGTGGTGTTACTATCCGTGCCAAGTCCATCCATATTTCATCTGCAAAGGAAAAGAATCCAGTTTATGGAACTATGAACTACTTCGGTTTCATTGAAGATATTTGGGAACTCGATTACTGTGGTTTACATGTAGCACTCTTTAAGTACAAATGGGCCGACAATAATTATGTAAGGATTGACAGTGATGGCATCACAGTTGTGGACTTTAGACGATTGTGATACAAAAATGATCCATTTATTATGGCATCACAAGCAATCCAAGTATTTTATACAATGGATCCCAGCAATTTAGAGTTGTCCTTAGTAGTGCCGATGAAGCCAAAATTGATCGATGGTCAAGAAGATAAGGAAGATTGCTTCGACATTCCTCCTTTCACATAGAGATTGTCACCAGTTGAGAAGATTGATGAATTCGATGATGATGTTTCCCACTTGGTTCGACCTGATATTGAATGGACCCGTGTTGAGGAAGCAAAGAGAAAAAAGAAAAAAACTTGAACATTATGTCATTTATTTTGTACAACACATGACTTTATTTTTATTATAATTCAAGATGTATTATATATTTATGTTGTTATGTTCATTGCTTTATATATATATATTGAACATTAATTTTGATCCGAGCCGGATCAATACTACAGTATATAAGAGTAAATTTTGTAAATAAGACAGGGTTATTAGGCCGTCGGATTGTGGTGACAAAACTGGATTACAATTACACGACGGTTTTCTAACAAAACCGTTGTCTAATCCACTTTCAGAAATTAGACGACCCATTAGGTGATTACACGACGGTCCACTGGAGAACCGTCGTCTAAGTCGCCCAATCAGGGGAGATTAGACGACGGTCCACGGGGGACCAGTTAATTAGTAATTAATAAAATAAATAAATAAATAAAGTGATAATTAGTTGTCTAAGTAAGATTATTATGTTGAGTAACTATATAATTATAATACATGATTAATTAGAGATTAATTGATCATTAATCATTGATATAATTGTTAATATAACTATGGATGATTAATTAAAAATTAATCAAACATTAATTATTAGAATAATCAAATTATTAATTATTAATATGAGAATTAATAATTGATAATTATTATATGAGAAAGAATATTTAAGTAACCTAATCAAATTATTAATGATATAACTATTAATTAGTCAATTAAAATTATGTAATTTAATTATAATTACTCAATTAAATAAAGTAACTACTACCTAATTAATTAGTTAAATAATTAATTAATCAATTAAATTAAATAATAATTAGTAGAAATTTATTTAACACTTAATAATTAATTTGAATTAGTTGTTAAGGTTAATTATGATATAAGTAAATTAAGCTCACTTTAATTTATAAAATAAATAAATAAATGAATAAAGTTATATAACTATTATTCTATCTAATAATGATATATTGTTAAATTAGGACAATTTCTCAAATTTGTATAGTATGAGGTATAACTCAGGAAGTTTAAGCACATAAGACAAGTAAGTGCAAACCTCACCTACAGTATAGAACAAAATACTTTTTTTTTTTTTTGTTGATGTTCTATGTTTACTATGATTTGCCTTGATGATATGATAAGTATATGAGTTATATATATTGGTTTGATTAAGCATTTGTGAGCATAATTTCTCTTGCACCAACATGATCGACATACCTCACAGATATTTATGTCATAATGATATATGCATAGTGATATGTAAATCTACACATTGTCATAATTAATAAGAATAAGGCTAATGAAAGACAGGATTAAGTATCGTACTAACTTTCAATTAGTAAGAGGATATGATAAGAATGAAAGTTATAAGTTATGACCTAAGAGGTTATTGGAGGGTTGTTCCCCCAACTTACCATTAGTTGCGCGCATATTGGTATGATATAGGGGCTCTTAAGTAGACAAGACATGTATATAATGAAGCATAATTGAACACACATAGATCACATGAATTTTTGAACATTCATAATATTACGTGTGATGATATGATTTCATGAATGTAACGCCCCAACCTATGTAGGGCTGTTACCGTACTTACTTAAACTACATCTTGGTTTTAAATACTTAAACTTAGTTGAAAATTTGAGGATAAATTTTCTTTCTCTTTTTAAATTCAAGCTTAAAAATCAACTTAGTCTCCTACTTATATGTGTGTACTTATATATATTTGTTTCAAAAAAGGTTGTGGAAAATCTGCGTAGTGGTATCCCACACCACCCTTCACTTGCTACATCGTCTCCATGACCCACCAAGTAAAGCTGCAGGCATCTTACCTACAGTATGAAATATACTGATGAGCTTTCGCCCAGCAAGTACAAACATATTCTCACAAAAACATAATAAACATCATATAACTTATGCATGATCCAATTATGATCGATTATGAATATCTTATGCTCCATTATAAACTTATTATGAACTTATTATCTTACTTAACATGTGGGCCCCTTGTGTACGTACCAATTGCGCGCATTCCACAGAAAGTTAAGGTTTGCAAGGTTCCTAACAATTCTGGGAATCATGAAACATAACCCTTCTGCATCAACAGAAGGTTTGAGAATTTTCTTGAACATACATGATGCTTTACGCATCAATGGAAGGTTGATGTTGATTATATCCTCACGCATCAACGGGAGGTTGATAATCATATACATAACCCTTCACGCATCAACGGAAGGTTTGAGAATTTTCTTGAACATACATGATCCTTTATGCATCAATGGAAGGTTGATGTTGATTATACCCTCACGCATCAACAGGAGGTTGATAATCATATACATAACCCTTCACGCATCAACGGAAGGTTTGAGAATTTTCTTAAACATACATGATCCTTTACGCATCAACGGAAGGTTGATGTTGATTATACCCTTACGCATCAACGGGAGGTTGATAATAATATACATAACCCTTCACGCATCAACGGAATGTCTGAGAATTTTCTTGAACATACATGATCCTTTACGCATCAACGGAAGGTTGATGTTGATAATACCCTCACGCATCAACGAGAGGTTGATAATCATATACATAACCCTTCATGCATTAAAGGAAGGTCTGAATGTCTTGAACTTGAAACATGTATAATCCTCCACGATCTGGTGGGATGTTGGTACGAAACCTTACTTGTCTTATCTTATAACTTAAAACATGTTCTTACCATGTGGTTTAATATTAGTGAACATGCTTCATGATGTCACTATAACGTAACATACAACATAACATAATATTAATCACAACACATGGCATATTATAGCATAACATAGCATATTAAAACATATCATATCACATAAACTATAGCATACATGAAAACATGTCATACTTGAAAATACTATTTACTAATTTTCATACTATAGGTGAGGTTTGTACTTACCTCTTATGTACGTCCTGAGTTTGTTGCTCTTACTGATCGCTACAACAGGTTAACTACCTGTTATAAATAATGACATAAGATAAGAATCATCATATCTTATCTTAAATTATTTCATTAAATGTTGGTACCCTAACCAACATTTATTAGTGACCCTAGTTATATGTCCCCCACATAAGCTTTAATGATATCCCTTTCGGTTACCAAGTGTAACCCTAGGGTACAAGTCCCAATAGTAATCAAACAGTATTCTATTTGATTACCTAATGAACTTTGGGCTCAACTAATAGTACTTGGTATCCTATTAGGTTACCTTAAATAATCTTGGACCCAAGGCCCAACATACAATATTTGTTCTTAAATAACTAGGCCCAATTACAATTAGGTAACCTATCTGATTACTATGTGTCTTATGTTAGGTTACCAATTATCTTAGCTTAATTTGCTTAATTATTTCTTTTCTTACTAAACTGGGTTTGATTAACCATTTAAAACTGTTTTCTAATAAAACTATCTAAGTTTTGAGGGATTTGGCTGAAAACAGTGCATATTTCAAATTATTAGTGCATGTGCAGGAATTGCCTGTGCATGTACTATTTTGAAATTTCTATGCAAGATTTGTGATTTATTTTCATTTTGAAATCTGTTTAGATACTGAAAAAGTTTTCTTCATGAAAGTTTTAGATATTGAAAAACCCTACAACTTTCATGTTTTGCTCAAAACCCAGTTCTGCATTTAACCTATACTTTTTCCTTGTTGAATCTGCCTGGCCGTGCACATAGGTCTGGGTGGTCTAGGCACGGGTTTTTATAAAAAAGAAGGGCTTTGGAGCCTTATTTTTAAAAACTGTCCATGTTACCCCTAGACTTTTCCATTTTCTACAACTTTGTAGTTTTGAGTTTCTTCAAATTCGGCCTCTAAAGGTCTCAAAATACCATTTCCAGAATACTGCCCAGTCTTGACCCGAGACTGGCAGTTTTGGTTTCGGTTCATTCTTACGTAAAATTATGCACACACTACCTCAAATGGTCACAACCGTGAGCCTACATCAAGCATGTAGTGTATAATCTAACATTCTCATGATCATTCATTCATTCTCATAGATTCAATCATAATCAAACCCGTTTGGTGATTTTCACCAAATTTAGGTTTTCTAGGGTTTTTTTGAACCCTAAAATCATCATACAAGCATCCATTCCATAATCATACATTCAACATCAGTTCTAAGCCTATGGGGACATATAACAAACAGTTGATGGTCACACACATAAGTCACATAATTTCTAGAGCATACATTCCTAAACATACACCAAAACGTAACATAAGCATATTAAAACCTAAATCAAGCACATTCTAAGCAAACCAACTAAAATAAGGACATAATTAGTGAGCTTAAGCTCTTACATCCAATATGCAAATACACATAGTTTTGCTCAAAACTCACTAAAAAACTTAGGGTTTTGAGAGGGTTACCTCTAACTCTTGAAGATGAATCACAAGCTTGGGTTCCGAAATTTTTTTCTAGCTTTCCTTCACTAGAAATCCGACCACTCTAGCTTGGTTTTCTCTCTTATGGGGTTCGGCTGCTATGGGGGAAAGTGAGAGGAAAAATGGCCAAAGTTTTGGGGTAATTTCCAATAAAATGAGCTAAAAAGTCACCCCCCTCCACCTATTTATAGGTGAAAAATGATTTAATTTTTGGATTTATTTTTAATCCAAAATTGCTCATTAGTCCTTGAACCAACAAAAAATTTTCTTCCAATCCCTAGTGAGGTGGCCGGCCATTTGCTTGGTGAACAAGAAAGGAATTCTTTCCTTAATTTTCAAAAATTCCTTAAATCCTTAATTATCCAAATGGTGAGGTGTCCTCCTTCTTAGGCCTTGTTTGACTTTTCTCTTAAAATGCAGTCGATCTTCATGCTAAAACAGATATTTCCAATACTGCTCTTATTAATGACAGTACTATTGTATTGGACTGTAGTCCATAATTTATCTGTGTATATCTGGACTGCGTAAAAATTTTTCTTATAGCTGTAAGCTATTTAGCCCTTAATATCCTAAATAATGTGCTTGATTTTTCTATAGTGATCTTGAACCTTATTATTACTATTTCATCCGTGATGACGGTTTTTCGCAGTATAAATCTCATACTGCTTGCTATACTACAGTACCATCATATTCATACCTTTGACTCTTTTGGTCAAACTTTGACCGGTCAAGGTCATAAATTCTAATTTTGCCTTTTTACCAAAAGGCCTCGTTCTTGACCTAATAAACATATTATTGAGTCTCATAGTTAATTACACGAAAACTCAAGCATATACCGATAATAAATTATGAATTTCATATTGATATTCATAATTTTCATGAAACATTATATAAACACATAGTACAGACTTAAATCCCTATATGAAATCATGAGTCCGTTCAAAAATTCGGTTATTACAATGAAAATGTTTTGTGAGATATTGTTTGTGCTTATTGAGCAAAAGCTCATACGTGTGTATTCGTGCTGTAGGTAACGCGGGTAAGTAGCCTACCATTTAGATGTTTTCTAGACTGATGAAGCTATGTAGAGGCGATGAAGGAAGGGAGTGGGATACCACCACGAATTTAATTTCCACATTTAGACTTCTTAAATTATTTTGTATCGATTATATTTATAACTATGTTTTCAATATTTTGGTAGTACCAAACTAGTAGGAGTACTTTACGAGAAAAAGACTTTAGGGTCTTTTTTTTAACTCACACGACGTTATAACTTTTTAAATATTATCTAAATATGAATTTGAATAGGATATTTATTATCTAGAGATTTTCAATTTCCTCAGTTAAAAATTTTAGTTTATTAAACTCTTTAAGTATATGTATAATCTATATGTAAAAATATATATATATATATCTGTATTTTTAGAACCCAACATAAATAAGTGTTAAGACTAAATGAATTAAAAATAAGTAAGTTAGTTAACGGTCCGAAAAATCTGGTCGTTACACAATAAACCTTTTATTATTTTGTAAGTTACTGCACTTTATTTGCTTGACCTTGCATGACTAATTGAATGTTTGCACAAATACAAACGAGATAGTTCATTTGTTAAAGACTTTCAATAAGAAAAAGTGTCGCAGAAGGATGGCGACGCACATGGGCTCTGTACAATTTAGCATTTGGATAGCTTAATTTGGAGATAGTTAAGAAATGTTTTGAGACAAGAAATAAAGTTGGGGACTGTTTTCTAAAATTTGACCAAGACGAAAACTAGCAGGACCAAGTTCTTCAGCAAAAAACCGAAGTTATAATCAATGATATATATTGATATTAATAGAAATATGGGGTACTATAATTTTATGGAAAGTTTGAAGATATTATTGATTAGTAATGGAAATATCAATATATATATTTATATATATACACAAATAGAAATTATAGAAATTTTCAATAAAACATATTTCTAACATATATGAGAGCATAAATACATAAACAAACAAATTTTATATGAGAAACTTTTTATATCATGCACATATCAGTACCAAAAGGAAGTCCTATGATACTCAAACAAGTTGGAATGCTATCTTGACTTAAGTAATATTGATATCATAACATGTTATTTGAATAATTTAAATACATAATAGTTATTTTGGTTTTTGAGGCCAATATTATCCATGTGCATGTGGAGTTTCACTGATATTATCATGACAAAACTCAATAGTTTGCACACACACACTACAATGAGTTTTTATCGATAATTTAATGATATTTAAATCAACATTTACCAATATACATGTACTGGTATCCGTATTTTGACATAAACAATATTATGCCCAAAAAAATTTAGTTATCTCTTCAAAACCAAAATTTCGGGAAATGTCGGCGATATTTACATCCATGGAATAACTTGTGTATATCAACAAATTTAGTATTTATTCACAAAAAAAAAAAAAGAAAAAGAAAAAGAAAAATTCAGTAAGTTTAAAGTAAGTTGAAGAAAATGATGTTACTTCATACTTCGAATAGATTTCTCAGAGTGGGATCCATGGAAGGGCTTTACGCTGTGCTCTACTGGAGATACTATTCTTAGAAGAGGTTCGAAGAAAAGTACATATTTTCTCAGAGTGGGATCCATGGAAGGGCTTTATGCTGTGCTTTACTGGAGAAACTATTCTTAGAAGAGGTTCGAAGAAAAGTACAGATTTTCTCAGAGTCGGATCCATGGAAGGGCTTTACGCTGTGCTTTACTGGACATACTATTCTTAGAAGAGGTTCGAAGAAAAGTACAGATTTTCTCAGAGTCGGATCCATGGAAGGGCTTTACGCTGTGCTTTACTGGAGATACTATGCTTAGAAGAGGTTCGAAGAAAAGTACAGATTCAAAAGCAAGCGTCAACAATAGAAACACGAGGGCAAGGTCTTAGAAATTTAACATATTGTAATTTGTTAAAAGAAACAGAGAAAACGGAAAGAAAAAAAAGTAAACTTTGAAATGGAAATCTAGGACATTCGAAATAGGCGGGCACTCACTAGTACACCATTCCCACGTCCAACGTCAGATGTTTGATAAGCTCAAATACCAATAGTGTGATATTTTCTGTTGTAACGGGTGAAGTGAGACAATATTCTAGGGGGGTTAAAAGTACAAGAGTCAAAAGAAAAATAATTAAAAAGTAATATTGAATTAACAAAGTACAACACTTGAGAACATTTTCTTTAAACACATGAAGAGAATTACAATATTGAGAAGTAGTTTTTCATAAGTTGATCATTTCACAAGTGAAGTAAGAGAATTAAAAAAGGTCATTCTGTCGGGTCCTAGAAACACTGAGAGCCAGCTATACCTCAATTCAATAATATCATAAAAAGTGAAAACTAAGTTGTATCATTTTTAAATGGGCACGTAGAACCTCATTCAAGATTTTAAAATTTTCAGACTATAAAGTCGGAAGAGGTAGTTCTGTTGAGGCACACAATTCTCATCTCGTTTATCAAGGAGCATTCTGAAAAGATCTTCCAGATAAATGATGTATGTACTCTAACTGTAGCTTCATTATTTCTTTATTACTTCTTTTCTGGATGTTTTTTTTTGTTGACAAGTATTCTTTTCTGGATATTGAATATATGTTATTTTGCGATCTTATAATTTATATAGTCAATAACACCTTTAATCGTCTCCTCTATAACTTCCCTTTTCTTGGAGTGCTTGGAAGAGATATAACAGTATACATTTATAGTAAGCTTTTTCGAAGCCTTTTGTAGGGAAAAATTATAAAAGAAAAAAAAAAACAAATAAATTCTGTAGCTTTTGATCTTTAGGGAAATTTATTTATTTATTCTTTAACTTAAAGGAAGATTAAAGTGTAAACAAGTAACTGGAAGAAAATTTAAGGACAATATTGACCGGAGAGATCAATTGTTTCTCAGAATTTAGGAAAAACAAAAAACCGCTAAAATTATTGTAGAAGAAATTAAGATTAAGTTGGTTTATTATCAAAAAATGCTTAGGCATAAGCCAATATATCTAGCTAAGTTATTTTAATTTAAATACACATATGTTTGGAGAGATAATTTCCTTTGTTTATTGTCATTTTTAGGTTGGGATTTGCTTTTACTTGGTGTTTGTTTACGATTTTTTGTTGCAAGACAAGCGTATACACTTTTTTTTTCCCAATGGTTTTACAACAAAGTTTTTTAATGAGGTCTATTCTAGAATTTGGTTTTGAAAAATATGGTTTCGACTATTAGTTATATTAGTTATTGTTTTCAGTTGTTTGGATTATTTCTGTCGTGGATAAAGGTGAGATTAAGGTTAAACGTACGAAGTGAACATCTCTGTTTTTTTTTTTTTTTTTTCACCTCAAGTAGTCTAAATGAAATGTATCAATTATGCCCTAACAATTATGTTGGATATATAATGAAACTTACACAGGTCAACAACGACGGCTGTTTTATCAAATACGGTTGTTTTCGAACTTCTTAACAAGTATAACTACGACGATTGGGTTGAAATGGTACAAAGCTATTTGATTTCTCAAGATCTCTGGGATTCCGTGGATCCCGACATTCCACTCGATGCAGCAGAAGAACTCGATGCGGATCATGATCAAGTAGTTGAAACATCAATGGACGTGAAAGGTAAACGTCTAAAGGCGTGGGAAGATGTTAACTGGAAGGACAAGAAGAATGCTGCAGCTCTTCATGCAATCAAGATTTCATGCGGTCAGGACGCTCTCCTTGCTATTAGGGGGATCGTTTCAGCTAGAGAAGCTTGGAAAGCTTTAGCACTCAAGTTTACGTCCCATTTCATCCTAGAGTTGTCAGATTTCCAAGGTAATAATTATTTTTCCTTTCTTGAAGTGGACTGCAAGGTTTTTATCTATATATTCTCTTGCATAAATCAAGAAGTTTCTTTTTCCTCCCCTAATTAGTGACAAGTGTTAAGAGTAGCAAAATGCAAATTCTACAGCCTCATGTGTTAAACCTATAAAAAACAAACTGAAATTGATCAAAGAAAATTATCTGGCATATCTGCGAGTATCAATATATCTGTATATATTATAGATATGCACACGTATATATATAAACCAAATAGTAGCTCTGAATGTTTCAAGGGAGATCGAGCAAAATAGCATTTTTAAAAAAGAATAATAGTAAATTATAGCATAAAATTTTAAATATAATAAGAAATAACATAATCGAATTTATGATGACATAATATTAAATACATAGACCTATAATCCATCTTCCTTCTTCCTCTATCTCTCACTCCTCTATTTTTCTCTCTATAACATGAAACTGTGTACATAAAAATTTGTTATTAGAAATTAACCGTAAATCCATTAATGTCTAGAAAATCCAAATAAATACAAGGATTTAACAGATTATACAAGGATTCTCCTGAAAATCCAAGGATTTACCCGAAAATATATATTATAATTTATTATCTTTTAAAAAAAGAAAAAACACCTAAATGACATAAATTTAAAGACCATTTCACCTACGTGACATTAAAAATTAATACTAGCCTAACTTGACATAAAATCAAACTAAAGTGAATTGAAATTTATGTCATGTTGGTCAAGAATAGAAAATTTATGTCATGTTAATCAATAGATAAAAAAAAGATACACTAGTAAAAATTGTGGATTACACGACGGTTTTTTACCGTCGTGTAAAGTTTACACGACGGTATACCAACCGTCGTGTAATCCAGTGTCGTGGTATATAACACGACGGTTCCGTTACCGTCGTGGTATCTCAATGTTATACCACGGTGCGTCGTCATCAAAATCACATTACACGACGGTTCGGCCAAGAACCGTCGTGTAATAAAGACATTACACGACTGTTCAAGATCCGTCGTGTAATGTATTTATTTAAAAAAAAATTGGGTTTTTTTGGTGATTTCCCGTGCAAGCCTAACCTGCATGTTATCCAATACACAATCCAAGATAGTAACTTCAATTATCAAATTAAAAATACATACCAATTTTTACATTACAAGTTCACATATCATAATTAATGAATTGTATTACATGGCTAGCTCATTCTCCCCTAATCAAATCCAAATCCTCATAAGTATAAAATTCTTTACTTTCTAGTACGTCAATTCCATTCAACACTATGTCCCTCATAAAACCTAAAATAAAATAACTACATTCAACACTTCCCTCTTGGAGAGGACAAGGACGATCCGAAATTATGGTTTTATAGTCTTGTCTCCTTCTAATCCCTTGACCGGCCCTAATCTTCCAATCCGATAAGGCCCTAGCAAATTGGTAAAATTGAAACTAATTAATTAAGATACATATAATAATTAAGATTAAAAAAAATTAACATATTAAAATTGACTTACATGTAATCTTGCTAGAAGACTTCATGTAATATTGCTGTAGTTATGCTTTGAATATTGATCAAACTCTATTATCTTTTTCGAAAAGGAAAACTCATTGTGGCATTCCGTCGAGCATGTTGTGTGCGTAAAAAAAACATGTTCATAAATGTGTGTAAAGTGTCAAAATTAACGATTCACAATCATTTTTCCCCTCTACAAAGAGAAATATTAAAAACAAACACACTAATTTGCAACAATGGATCTTTAGTGACAAACAACAATACAAACAAGCAAATGTGGTTTAGTTTATATATGAAGTCACCTTACTTTTCTTTGAAAAAGAATAGTCATGGCCAAAGCAAGAAGGAAGTGGCGGCGGCGGCAACGGCGGATTGACTGGAATTTAAAAGAGAGGTGTCGGCGGGTTGGTGAAGTATGTGTGGGTACTTGAGAAAAGTAAAGAGTGTGAAGAGAAATAAGGAGATGCGAGCGAATATATTTAGAGAAATGAAGAGGAAATTGTATTTAAGTAATTAGTTTTCGCGCGGAATTCGAAAAATGAAAACTTAAAATTTTCAAAATTTTTGAGCATTACACGACGGTTCGGAAAAAACCGTCGTCTAATCGGAGGATTAGACGACGGTCAATTGGGGACCGTCGTCTAAGCCCCCAATCTGGAGGATTAGACGACGGTCCTGGGGGACCGTCGTGTAAGCCAAAGGTGGCTTACACGACGGTCACCCAGGTGACCGTCGTGTAATCCCCCTGATGGGGGATTACACGACGGTCCCCCAATGACTGTCGTGTAAGCCGCGCGCCCCCAGCCAAACCAGAGGTGAGAGGCACCAGAACCAGGCGCGTGCCCGCGTGACCCACGCGCGCCCGCTCGCTCAATCAAGCCGAAGCAGGCTCCAGGTGCGCACCCGCGCGCTTCCCCAGCCAAGGAGGGCAGCACGTTTCCCCAGCAAAGAGTCCCTATACTTTACACGACGGTTCCTTGAAACCGTCATGTAAAGTGGGTGCGAAGACCACTTTACACGACGGTTTCTTAGAACCGTCGTGTAAAGTCCGTACTTTACACGACGGTTTCAAGAAACCGTCGTGTAAAGTGGGTGCGAAGACCACTTTACACGACGGTTTCTTAGAACCGTCGTGTAAAGTCCATACTTTACACGACGGTTCCTTGAAACCGTCGTGTAAAGTGGGTGCGAAGACCACTTTACACGACGGTTCCAAACGAACCGTCGTGTAATCTCCGTCGTATAATCTACCTTTTGTAGTAGTGATAGTTAGTTAGGTAATTTTTTCTAAAAAACCTACCATAAACGTTAAAAATATCTATAATATGCTATTTACTACAATTTTCTATGTATTTTTTTAATTAACTAGGCTTTTATTGAGGCCCGGCCCATGCTCTACTGGGGGTTTTTACCTAACAGAAATTCTGAGCGTCGTACCTAGGACGACCGAGGCTCTTCGGCACCATCATCACTAATTGACTGGATGATCCACTCAATATTTTAATGTCCATGGGTTGTTTTTCTAAATAAAAAAAATTCAAATAATTTGTTAAGTAAATGTCTAAAAATTACATATCAACCTAATTTCTCCTTATTTCTTTCAAAGGTGTTCTATGTTTAATTGAGTTGCAGAAGATTTTATAAATATCATGATACAATCAGATTTTTACTTTGTAACAATGAGGATATACTTAAAACTTATACAACATAGTAGATGTAGCTAAATTTTTAGGGAATAAAAAGGGATAACCTTTTTTAAGTATTTTATTTAAATAAACCCTAGTTAAAAAATTGAAATCATTTCACCTCATAGATCAAAAGTTAATGTGGCATACTACATAAAGGGTGCAAAAGAAAAAAAAAAAAAAAAAAAGCTATAGCGACACGTGTTAAAAAAAAAACTGAACAATTTTTGTCCTTGCGCATCACTATATCCTATTAGTTTGGTCTGTTAGTCAACATAGCTGAGATGGCATTTCTTGTTTCGGATGCTTGACACTATCTAATCTAATTTTTAAAAGGATTAATTTTAGTGGTTTTGTCATATACAAAAAATTATGTTTTTAAGATAACATAATTCATATATATTTATATATACTTATACGAATGAATGAATGAGTGGACGTAGAAATTAATTCACTCACTTACTATTTTAGTATTTTTGTTTTAAATCTCAACACATGGAGAACTCTTTTCTCTTAGATTTTCGATCAACAAGTCTACTAACAAAAAGTCTTCTTCTATCTTGATATAAAGTCTTATTTATAGAGTAGGGTAGATTATCAAAAATCCCATTTTGAAGTTTCAATATTTCCAGTATTTAAAATTAAGATCAGGTTAAAATATTTATTTATTCAAATTGCAACAAAGTTATAACATAGCATGCTTTATTGGCACCACTCTCAACAATTATTGCTCGAGTTCTATTACAGTCTTCATACATGTTTTATACCTGTTGCCAAAACACAAAAGTTTTTGACGATCAAATATACGCCTGCTTCTATATATATTATGACTTACTATACACGGGAATTTCGTTTCCAGGACAAAAAGGTCGTACTATTGAATATTATATGAACTTCTTTCAAGCTATAGAGCGAAGTGATTGGAGAAAAGCACAGGAGTTGTATAGAATAAATCCTGGCCTGTTGAGAGCAACATACAAAAGCGCAAATTATACAGCCCTTCACTATGCAGTGAAATCTAAGAAAAATGAGGAAATTGTGGAGGATATGGTGGAACGCATGAGTGAGGAAGATCTGGAAATGAAAGAATCCAGTTGTGGCCGGACAGCCGTTGCACAGGCCATAGAATCAGGAACTACCAGAATGGTTGAATGCATGATCCAGAAGAACAGTAAATTACTCGGGATTGCCGATAATGTCGGCGTCATTCCGGTTGTACTGGCTCTTTACAAGCGCATGGACTTGGTTCACACCCTGTATTCTGCTACTCCAAAGGATGTTCTATTAAGGGAAGGAGGTAAACATGGCGCCACAGTCATTTCAAAATGCATAAAATTGGAAAAACCCGGTAAGATTAAAATTATTATTATTATTGTTATTATTATTATTATTATTATTTTATGGGTACCGCTCTAATAAAAAAAATACATTGATATTAAAGCAACTAGAGCTGGTCTTAAATTTGGCACCAATTATTTACTAATGATGTTCATGGTGAAAACTACGAGTCATTGAAAAACATAACTTTGTATGGCTAACGATGTCACTATTCTAATTTCATTACTATAAATATTGAGTTGTGAATTTAAATGCTACAGGGACAACATCAATTGCCTTGAATTTAATACGTTATGAACCGGGTTTGGCCATTGCTAGAGATATTACTGGAAAATCTCCCGTGTACACACTGGCATGTGCAACTGTTCTATTTCGTGAGCTCAGATTTTGGGAGCAATGGATATATGCTCAAAGGATGCATGACCGTTAGTACTCTCCCTCTCTCTCCCCTCTCTCCATCTCTCTCTCTCTCTCTCTCTCTCTCTCTCTCTCTGAGAGTGTGTTTGTTTCTCTGTTATGTTTTATCTTTTCAATACAGACACTCAAATTAGCTTCTATTATTCTTGTTTATAATCTTATTACAAACACGAGTTGGGAGCTAAGGGTGAGATGGGATCGTTAGTAAATGCCACTTTAGTTAGAATGTGCTAGTCTCTCCAGGTATTAACTGTTCCCTTTTATCATTATGTAAAAAATATCTTATAAATGTATAACAGTCACAAAAGTATGCATACACTTCGTAAAAATAACAAATTAAAAGATAAAAGATGACAAAAAAACAAAAACAAAAATAACATTAAAAATATTATAACAATGATCTCTACGCCTCATAATTTTTTTTTTATGAAACCTTGCAAAGCATATGACTATCACTAGGCAACAAAAACTATAGCGTTTTTTATAGCTTAATGGCCTTTTTTTTCTTTTTAAAGAACTTTTTATTAATTAATGAAATTTTGTAAAATTAGAAAAATAGCGATTTAAAAAGAAAAATGATCTATCGTTGATTTATTGATTGACTGATTAACTATAGTGAATTAGTGATTGATCAATATTAGTATGTATTTTTCATTAATTAACTATAATCAATCATTAATTTTGATCACAATTAATCACTAATTAATGGTTATTTTTCTTAATAAAAAAAATTAGGCCATTTTACTTCAATAAGTGTTCAGAAATTTCATATTTACCTAATTTTTTTTCAAAATTATATGACATTCCTAAAATTGTTATTCTTTTGAAGTATTCTACGTGACATACATAAAATTGTAACTATTCAGAAATATTCTAGGTGACATTTATCGTTATAAATTTAAATATTTCAAAGATGGTCATTATTGATTCCAAAAGGAAAAAGCTTATGTTCTTTTTGCCCGAAGTGGCAATTGATTTAAGTTATGAAAATAATGATCAATTGTTACTTCTATGATATCATACACTCATCATTTATATGTAACGAGACTTCATGGGTCTTAACGAGACTTCTTTTGGTACAGGCCCTCCGGTTGAAAGCGGCATCACCAGCACATATTATTCAGGTTTTTTTTTTTGCTTTGTTTTGTTTTGTTTTGTTTTTTGTTTTTTGGTTTTAAACCTGAAGAATGTAACATATGATTATTTCTGTCTTTTATGAAACCAGTTTTTAATCTTTCGTTGTTGCAATAAAAGACAGAAGCAATTAGGTTATATCGTTACTCTTATTTTAAATATATTTGAGTGAGGACTTGGAAATTCAAGAAACTTAAAAGAAGGTTGTATAATTCTTGTTTATAGTTTTATTATTATTATGAGTTGGGAGGTTAGTATGAGATGTGGTCGTTAACAACCAATCTATTTAGAATATGCTAGTCTCTCTAAATACTAGTTATTCCCTCTCATCATTATGTAAAAAAAAATATTACATATGCATAAAAGTCATAAAAGTATGTAGACTCTTCATAAAAATAAATAAATAAATAAAGGAAAAAAAAAATAAAACTAAAAATAAAAACAATAATGTCTATACCTCTTAAAATATTTTATGAAACCTTGCAAAGCATATGACCGTTATTATTCAGCAAAAACTATTGGGGTTTATAGCTTAATGGCATTCTTTAATAAGTTTTTAATTATTAATAGATAAAATTTTGTGAAATTAGGAAAATGATATTTTTTCAAAAAAAAAAGGTTAACCACTAATTAATCGATTGATTGATTGATCAGGATAAATTAATGATTGACCAATATCAATATATATTTTTCACTAATTAACTATAATCAATTACTAATTAATTATGGTCAACATGTGATTAACTATAATCAATCACCTTACCTAATTTTTTCAAAACTACATGACATTAGTAAAATTGTAATTCTTTAAAAGTATTCTATGTGACATACGTAAAATTGTAACTCTTAAGAAGTATTCTATGTGAAATGTACTATAATTTAAATTTTTTCGAATACGGTCACTATTGATGATCCAAAAATGAAAAGGCTTATTATGTTCTTTTTGCTCGAAGGGGTAATTGAATTAAGTTCTGGAAATAATGACCAATTGTTACTTCTAGGAGATCATACCCTCTTCTTCATTTATTTAGATAAAATTATGTCAATCGAGGGTCTTAATGAGACATCTTTTGCCACTTTCGGGTAGAAATTTGATATTTTTAACTTGAAAGTTTAATTCAACCAATTATTTAAGATTTTCTTTTCGTTCTATGGAGTGTCACTTTTATCCTTCTCTTTCTCCGGCTGTTGTTGTTTCATATCATAATAATTTCCATACACTTGAATAATTGAAAACATTCCAATATACAATATTATTCGACTGCTGCTATTTGAAATCTTAATAATTTGTATATACTTAATAATTTAACATATTCTAATATACAATATTCGAAAATCTAAGATAACCTATTGAGTGACAAGTGGTGTTTTAGTTTATACATCCTTCATTAATCATTTTAGTTTCTTTTGAAAATATAGGACTTTTTAATAACTAGATTATTTTATTTGGAAATCTTTATCACAAATACTGATACTCTTTTGTTGATAGTTGCACGCACAATATCAGATCTTGGGATGAATGATTTCGGAGATAGCGACACCTCCAACATAAATTCAGGTATTTTTTTGTCAACGTGAAGAATATAACATATGATTGTTTCTTCCTTTTATTATGAGACAAGTTCTTATTCTTTCCTTGTTGCATAAAAGAAAATATTTAAGTGAGAGACTTGGAAATTACATAATCTTAAAAGAATACATTATTTGATCTAGAAATTAGGTACCACATTATTCATATAGCTGCTTATTGTTCATATATCCAATTTCATATGAATGAAGAAAGATCTTCAATTATTCTTGACGCTTGTGGTAATTATATGATCATTCATTAAAAAAAGAAATAATAATAAAGATTGTCATGAAAATAGAAGAACATTTCATTAATAAGGCAATTCAACTAGTGGTCCTTTCCAATTTCTCACTATTCAATACTAATATAAATTCATGATCAATCACAGCGCCAACTCCCTTGAGACGGCTAGTTTCAAAACTGGTTCAGCTTTCAGGTATACTTTATCCACTCACTTGCAGGGAAAAAAAAAAAAAAATCTTCTTTTCTTATATGATCTAGAGTACTAACAAATCTTGTCCTCATCATAATTTGCGTTTCCCAATTAAGGAGTTTATGAGCGTATAGAAGAACATAAATTGGTCCATGAACATTCTATTGAACTGCTAGAAAACATGTGCGAAACGATTGCGATTATAAAAGATGAGAGCACGCTGAATGATGGTTTGGTGTTCGAGGCACTATTCGAAGCAGTGGATACAGGGAACATCATGTTCGTCGAGGAACTAATGAAGGCGAACCCAGTATTTGCGGCCAGCAGTACTGATCAACAATATTCAAGGGACATTTACGTGCGTGTGATTCAATCTCGCCAAGTAGATCTGTTGAAGCACATCCTTGAAAAAGTGCCTGGGAGTCAATATGTGTTACAAATCAGTGCCATGCGAGATAAGTTCGGTAATAACTTGCTACATGAAGCTGCAAGGGTACCGCCTTCTTTAAGTATTCGCGAAGCTGCTTTGCAAATGCAGAAAGAGCTACAATGGTTTGAGGTAAATATATATATATATATATATAAGTATATAATATGTACACATCGTACTTTTCAAAGTTTAATAATTAAAGCAGTATGTGTGTTGAAAGTATAGAGTGGCTATACTTGTGAACAAATTAGCAAATATTGCTAGGAGCTTCCAGATATCATGACTAATTAGCAAATATATGGATTTAAGAATTTCGAGAATATGATACGTGTTGTTGATAAACGAGGCACAAATATTTAGATTGAGCATTAAATTAATAACGTTGATTGTCTTTACTAACTTCATAATTAAGATGCTAATTTTCTGCAACCTGAGTCCCTACCTTTTACAGTAGAACTAAAATAATCAAGCAAAGAAAAGCAAGCATTTACTTTTCCCATCTTGACCTAAATCTCCAAGCGACCTCTTTACTCCTAGTAATCATGAAATGATCATATATAAGTGTATAGTATATCTCATGATTTCACTCAAACCATTAATGCAGGAGATGAAGAAACTTTTACATCCTACGGCTTCAACAGACAAAAATGTAGATAACTTGACACCGGGTGAATTATTTACTCAGAGCCACAAAGATTTAAGGATAGATGGAGAAAAATGGATGAAAGACACGGCAACTTCTTGTTGCGTCATAACTACTGTTATTCTAACCATGGCGTTTACTGCCGCGTTCACAGTTCCTGGTGGAGATGATCATAAGAGAAATGCGGAGTTGTACAAGACTTTTTTGATTTCCGATGGATTTTCTCTCTTTTCTTCCACAACTTCAGTGTTTGTGTTCTTGGGAATCCTCATGTCTCAATTTCGTGAAGACGACTTCCTCGTATCCTTGCCGAGGAAATTGATTATAGGACAGTCCATACTTTTCTTGTCCATTGCCTCCATGTTGACAACCTTTTGTGTTGTCCTTCTCATTATGCTTCCTGGATCATTGGTTCCCATACCGGTCATTTTGCTCGCAGCCCTTCTGGTCACCTTATTTGCGCTCATGCAATATCCTCTTCTAATTAGGATATTTCGGTCTACTTATCGAAGAAGCTTTTCTTTAACATCTAAATAATAAAAATAAAAATAAAAATAAAAGAGACAAACAGATATTTTCATTATATTTATGTATACATATATGTATGTCTCTTTGTGTGTGTATCAAGTACATGCTGGCTAGCTAATTGAATAATGGCGCTCCAGCCATCATCTTTTCATATTTTGTACAACTCATATAAGTTCAATAAAAAGACTTTTTTATCTTCGAGAGAACTACACTTGCACCCTCTGAGTTTTACTAAAATTACACTAACACCCCCTTGATCAAAGTAAATAACGCCAACATCCCTTCTGCTTAACTCTGTTAAATTTATATATAAAATGACAAAAATACCCTAAACATTTTCGGCCATTGATCAAATTCCAAACATATGAACTCATATCACTAATCATCTAACCTATTTGCCGCCCCCAACCTCACCTTCATCCTCCTCCTGACCTGCAACCAGGGCCGCGATCTCTTCCACGCAAGCCATAGTACAATTGCGATCACCACCTTGGGGGCACCAGAGTACCCCTGTGCCACTGTCACAAGCCCGTACTACCCTATTCCTTCCCCCAGCGAGCTACCCTCGTAAGCACCGGCAGCCAACAATTAACCACACACGATTCCGGAAAGAATAAACTCCCGTGAGCCCCATCCAGCGAGCCTCCCCGCGGCCTCTGTGCAATTTGCAAACCTCTTCATGCGATCCACCCCGCGCCACCCATGCCTCCCCAATCGTCCCACTCATGCAAAGCAATATCTGCCCATCCATGCCCAGCCACCCACGCCGTCCCGTCGTTTTCCCACGCTGCCCACACACACAACTCCATTGTCGTTCACTTAGCTTAGGAAGTTTGTTTTGTTTTTTCCTAAGAAATTAGCTTAGATTTCTTTTTCCCTCAAAATGCTATCTTGAGAAATTAATTTAAGGTTCGGAGTTAGAAAAATTATTTGTACAGTTTATTAGGAAAATATTATTGCCATTTTTTTTTTTAAAGAGTGATGTACTAGTAATTCTAGAAGAAAAAGATATGTCAGTAATTTAAGTTGTTCAATTTAGGCTTTCGCGAAGTAAAAAATAAAAAATAAAAAAAATAAGGCTTTAGAAAAAAAAAAAAAAAAAAGAGAGGAGACAAATTACACTTTTTTTCTCTAAACTTTAGACATTGTCACAAAATGCCCCATAAACTTCAATTTGTAATATTCTTTTTGTAACACCCGAATTTCTTCGGTTCATATTTTATAGAAATTTCGTGTAAATATTTACCGTAATCGGTATTTCATGAGGAAGTTCGTTTTATAACTTAATTTGTAAAACGAGTTCTTAAGATTTATTAAGACTCAAAAACAAATTGCATGAACTCGCAAAAGACCTTTATGAGTGAAATTACTGCTAAAAACTCATTTCTTGATCAAGATGAGTTTGAATAAGAATTAAAATCACCTTAGAAAAAAATCAAGCATACTAAGTTAGAGTTCAGGGCGATAGAATTCGGAAATATAAGAGAAAAGATTTTCCGATCGAGTTTTTCACAGATCGAAAATTTTAATGCAATGTAATTTTCGATACTGGGTATTTAAGCAACTCAGTATTAAAATTTATTGCAATGTGTTGAAATTACACAATTTTTTCAAAAAGATTGAACCAAACAAGCCTTTAAGCTTAATTACATCACAATTAAGCTAAGTTAAGACATAACCCTCCACACACATGGATCAATGAGCATGTGACACCTCATCTATGAGTTGTCAACCACTCTCTCACTCCTCTCCCCTTAGCAGCCGGCCACTCAAGCCCCTTTGGGCAATGGCTTGCAAAAATTGGAGGACCAATTGGCAAGATTTGAACCAATTTTTCCTTGGAAAAAAAAGCCTAGGATTTCCCTAGCTAGAGGCACTATTTCTAGGGATTTCAAACCCAAAAAAAAAAAATCAGCAGCCCTTAACCCATTATCAGCCATACCAATTGGCATTTCCCCTCCAAGAAAATCCGAGAGAGAGAGAGAGAGAGAGAGAGAGAGCTAAGGAGATCAAGAGTGTTCAAGCCAAAAATATTGTGAAGAAACCCCTAAAAAGCCTTCGGTTTTCTTGTGAGATCAAAGGAGAGAGTTGTTCAAAATTCTTCCCCTCTCTTTCCCACCTTACCGAGTGTTTGGGAGTTGAGAAAATCCAAGAAAAAATTTCGGGTTTTGGCTAGAAGCAAGGGTTGTATGAAGGTGTGATCTAGATCCAAGAGAAACCAACATTTTTGTGAGTTGCTACTTAAGGAGATTCAAGGAATCTTAAGGTAAGATTTTTGGGCATTTTCTTCTCTTTTCCAAGGTTGGTTGGGGGAGGAAGTTAACAAATTTTTTTTTGTGACCATTGTTGAAGTCCAAACCGTGCACTTTGGAGTCTAAATCTCGACTAGGATCAAGCTAGTGACACCCCGGATTTTTGAGGTAAAAAATCCGAACTTTACCCTAGTTTTTGGTTCAAATTTTTGGTTCATTTTCTCAAGGGTTTTACCGTGTATTTCGAGCACAAAAAGTTGTAAGAGCTTAAGCTCATAATTTTCGGTTTTAGCCCTAAATAGCTTAGGTTATATTTTTATGCTTGATTTAGGTTTTTGAGGTGATTATTTTGCATGTTTGGTTGGAGATATGCTCTATGATTTTGTGTACTAGAGATGCATGCTAGGGTTTCTATTTAAGGGTTTCATGTCTCTATTATGTTTATCAAATTTCTAAATGCATGTTCTAGGGTTTGTATGATGATATGGTTGAGCTTTGTTGTATGTACGTTTCTCTCTCAAAACCGTGGACCAAGGGGTCTCGGCCTTGAGTTGAATCCGAAAACACGGGATTTAAAATTTTATGTGTATGAGGGACGTTAGAAGACGTGCATGTGTTAATAGGTCCCGCATTGGGCGATCGAGCTAGAGCGACGCATAGGGACGTAAAATTTGGACTAACACCAAAACTGCTCTCGGGTCCAACACCCGGCAGCTCGGAAAAGTGGGACTTACAGGTCCTTAGAGGCCGAATGGGTAAAAACTTAAAACACAAAAGTTGTTCATTAGGGTATTTCCTAGGGGACAACGTGGACAGATTTTAAAAATAAGGCTTCAATGGCCTTTGTTTTGAAGAAAAACCGAGAACTGGTCAGGGTGACCAGGTTCCAACGATTCACATGTGTTCAAACAAAAAATGGTATCAATTGAGCCAGAATCAGAAAATGTTCAAAACATGAAAGTTTTAGAGCTTTTTGTTAGCTATAACTTTCGTGAAGAAAGCGTTTCCAAATTCGTTTTATATTTTAAGTTATGAATTTTCAAACAAAATCCGTGCAGTGAGCAAATCTCATGCACGGGATTTTCTAGACCAATGACTAGGAAAAACGTTTTTCTAACTTGCAAACATCATTTTCAAACCCGAAAACCGTTCCAAAGGCGGTTTTCGATCCCCAAATGTTTTATAGAAATGTTTTCAAGTGTTTTGTAATTTTCAAGACAAGTTTGGGTGCTATTCACCAAACTTACTTAAATAAACAAGAAAATGATATTTTAAGCAAGTTCAAGGTTTTCAAGATTAAAATGAATAAGATACTGCGTTAGTAGCCGGAAAATTATTTCGAGTTACTAGGGCCTTGCCCAAGCCCAGAGTTAACCATGCGGATTGAGGTTTAAGTTAAGATTATGATTCTCTACATGAACCCTTAATTAATAATTCCGTTGTGGGTTACGCCGTGTGACCCCTTCACATGTGTTAGTAGAGGGACATATAACCGAAAAATATATATGTTGGTTTAATCCGACATTAAACGATCTTAGAATAGAGACCTCACGTGTAAATGTCCATGGGCAGGAGGTGATCTGCGAGCGTGCTCGGGAAAGGAAATTCGATCACGCGAACAACGAAGACAAAGTAAGTACAACGCCGCCTACAGCATATGCTAGAGTTGTATGTTTACTTAACATGTTTACTTTATACTGTTTAAGTGTTAATTGATGATTTGCTCGATGGTTGCAATATGCTTACTGTATGATGAATGTTTCAAGTATTGTTATTATGCTTACATGAAAAAGTACGCCTGTCCATGCATTGATAGAACATGAGATTAGGAGACATCATATAAGTATGCTCACTAATCTATCAAGTTAAAAGATGTCAAGAAAGACCTACAAACAGAACGTTTGAGAAAAGGCCACAAGAGCCAGTGTCGTGCCCCCTGATGACGATCGGGTCGAAAGCTTGGGTAATCTCCTTAAGCTGCGCGCCGGGTACATGCACATCAAGTTAACGGGCCCACAAGTAAAATCAACAAGATAAAGTGTGATACAAGAAAGCAAGCATAATTGGACATAAACGGTTCATGCATTTCACGATAGAATGTCATGTTTAAGATGAAGAAATCGATGATATGATGCCATGTTTATGTTTTCATGTTTAAGATGTCATGAAAAAGGTTATGTATGTTTCATGTAATTGGTTCGCTGTATAGGAGTTGTACTTGCTGAGCTTTCGCTCATTGTTTGAAGTTTATGCTGTAGGTAAACAGCCTGTCTTGAATTAACTGCATGGTGGAGGGTAAAGTCGGTGGCTGTGAAATGATGAACGGGTTGGGATTCACAACTCAAAAGGATTTAATTAACATATCTATTTTGAGAAAACAGACAGTTATTTTATTTGTGTATGAGTGTATGTAAATATTTTCTAAGTATAATGCTTCCGCTATTATAAAAAAAAAAAAAAAAATCCCCACTATTTTCATGATGAAAAATGGGATAAAACAAGTTTAAGTTCAAGTAAGTTAAGTCAAGTGACGGCCTGTACAAGGCGGGTCGTCACACTTTTCCCCCTGAACTTTAAATTTTTGACTAAAATATGCACATCATACTCGTTAAAAGTATAAGTTGCGGATATTAAATGAGAAACTCTTATAATTGAGTTAAAAGAGTAAATAATAAGGACCGATTATCATTTATTCTCATAATTCTCTCTTATAGGTAATTACATAATTTCACACTTAAAAAGGATAATTGATACCTGAAGTGCTGCAAATATACGTCATTTCATAGTTTTAAGCTTAATACCCTCGATTCATACTTCGAACGAGTGTTTTGTACATTTTTTTTTTCAAAAATTTAATTGAAGAGGAAAATTCATAAATTTTTTCAAAGTTTAGGAGGAAATAATGTTACAAATTGAAGTTTGGGAGGCATTTTGTAACAAAGCATAAAGTTCAGGGGAAAAAAGTGTAATTTCTACTGTTTCGTTATTGTATCATGTTAAAAATGGAATCTTGAAGAGAAAAGGAATTACAAAACTTTTTTTTTCTTCATAAGTGAAAAGTTGTTCTTTTTTAAGGCTAAATGATTAAAAAAAAACTTAATCCTACATAAATCGTAAATATTATTTTTAGAAGGGACATAAGTGTAATTGTAACATTACAATTTTTATTTTGGATGATGTAATAATGCTTTTGTTTGCTCTAAGGTTACATTTTATATTAAATGGCAAATACATTTCTCTATCATTTTAAATATAAAGTGTAAATTGTCCAAAAACATTAGAAAATACCAGTAAAAATGTGGATTACACGACGGTTATTTACCGTCGTGTAAAGTTTACACGACGGTTAGACAACCGTCATGTAATTCAGTATCGTGGAAGATACCATGACAGTTCCATAACCGTCATGGTATCTCAATATTACATGACGGTTCACACCGTCATTAAATCAAGAAATACAGTAGCAAACGCCGCAAATTGAGAACTTTACACGACGATTCGGGTCAAAACCGTTGTGTAATGTAGTGATTACATGACGGTTTTAGCTCGAAACCGTCGTGTAATGGAGACAGTTATTGATGCTTTCATCTCTTTCCTTAATAAAATTATGTTTTTGTTTTTTTTTTTTTGGTCATGGAACTACTTATTGTATCGAAATTAAAGCAGGCACAACATGGTCATAAAAATATTTCTTTTTTCATATACCAAGTCAGGTACTATAATAATCACATTCATTAAGGTTGCAGGTTCTAGATAAACTTGTTCAATCATATCTTATTATGAATCTAAGAGATCTACCAATCCGTTTGTACCACATCTTATGAAGCACGAAGAATCGAAATTTTGATTTGCCAATATTGTTGTGCTGTACAGGAAAAATAAAAAACCAAATTCATTAATTGTGGCCTTTTCGGAATATTGCAAATGAGAAGCATCTTAAGATGTTTGTATTTACTTGTGACATTGAATTTGAAGTTCATTGTTTTGATGAATTTTGTTTGCAGCCTTGGTATTCCACGCATGGCACTTGCATGCGGTGATCTTAGGCGGGCTATATGTAACAATTCTAAAGACGAGTAAGTACTATTTCTCACTAACTCAATTGTAGTTGCATAATTTTTTTTCCCCTTAAATGTGTAATGTTTTAAGCTTGTATTATAGTGTACAAAAATTTGTCAAATTCCATTCACAAATAGCGAAAGGAATTAGGTCAATTACTCAAACAAAATAGTTCGTTACGTACTCGTGCCTAATGCGTTCTTCAACAATAGACTAGTGAAAGAATAGTAAGCAATAAATAGTATAACCAAATGGAAAACATTGTGCACTTAGCAATTGTGAAATTAGTTTTCAATAACAAACGTTCCTTTAATTTAGCACGTCTTAGGTGTGTCTTTGCGCTGAATCGAGTCAAGCATGAATTCGAGGTTATGCAAGACAAGTTGGATCTTATTTGTCAGGTACAAATCGCAATTTAGTCCTTTTCAATAAGTATAATTCTTATAAATGCTTGTGCTTAAGCAATATAATTCCTAATCCTAAAATTTATAAACACTAGAAATGGAACTCTTGATTCAACTCTTCAATAGTAGGAAAATAAACTCTTGAATGCCTCATTCCTTTTTTGTCTTCAATTTCACTTCCATTTTTCTAATAGATCTTGGTTGGTAATTCATGTTCTAATGGAGCTTTATGTGTTGCAGCTGGAGAGGAGGGTCGTCAATCTTCATTTCCAGATGCCATGACAAACTGACTATTTGGCGTGTTTTATGAATGGTGTCGATTGGCGTGGGGAGGATGGTCATTGTTCTATTTGGAGATCAAATTTACCCTTTCCTTTCATGTTGTTAAATTTAAACTATCGTTTCTCTTTTTTGTTCGAATGACAAAATGGCGTTTCTCTTGTTACTCTAAGGATACATTTACTTATCAAGAATTCATACAATTGATATTAAAATTTCCAAGAGAAAATGTATTTATTTTATGTAGAACTAAATTCCAAAATTCTGTTAAATTTTTTAAACGACAGGCATTTAATTAATTTGCTATTGTTTACCAACTGAAGAAATGAAAAAGAATTGGTAGTGATTACAAATGTACTTTATATAAAAGAAATAATTATATTAGAGTAAAGATAGATTGTTAAAGAAGGGGAAGTTGGTTTGCATTGATTTTGAGAGAAGCCTTAATTCGAAAGTAAGAGGTGGTTATCAAATTCCCTGCTATCCAATAACTTAATTCCACATTTTTAAGTGAAATTTGGTCATTGCCATCAAATTTTATAAAAATTTACTGATACGGTAGATTACCATGTCATGTGCACATTCTTCTGTTAAATTTTAACTAAGAAGTTAACAGGAAGGATCAAATTTCACTTCGTTTAAAAGTACTTCGAGGAGCTTTTAAAAAAGTAAAAAAAAAAATTTATAGGAATTAAAATGCAACTTGAATAAATATTGTTTTAATTTACTGTCCGAGATTCAAGTGCGACCCGCGTTATTGAGAGTTTCAAATACATTAATTCCTATCATTTATATTTCATAATTGACTTCTATCTTTGATGCTATACTTGGGTAGAATATGTCCCTTCAATACTGGGACTCAAAATATATTTTTCTGGTTTTTTTTTTTTTTATCAACACTTATCCAACTGTCTAAAACGTGAAGAACTGAATTCAACCTCCATTTCTTATTTCTTTTCTTTTCTTTGTTTTTTTTTAAATGCTGAGAGAATAAAACCTTAACTCGTAAGAGAAATATATAGATTCAATTCACAAAAAGTTATACTAACAAAATAAAAGAGGAGAGGAGCTAGAATCAAATATTGGGAAAAGTTATAATGGAGTACCTTAATCGTATAATAAAAAAAACCATATGATACTCATGAGGTGGGTGTAAAAACATTTTCCAAATAATTATCTTAGACCATATTCAATTCATGCATTATCCGCATCCAATTTAGAACCTACAATTACGATAAGTGACTAATAAGTGACTAATTAAACTTATGAATAGCAACATCCAATTGTAAAATGTATTTAAGCCCTGTTTGGAGCACATCTCTAGATGATGTTACAATATCTAGATTTCAAAATCTTATTTTTACATCAAACTTTCTTTATTTTTTATTTTAAAAAATTCAAACTTTAAAAGTCATAATTTTCTCATTTTAAATTAAAATAAGATGATTTTTATGTTAAAATGCTCGTAACGATGAGATAAACAAGATAATATCCATTTTGTATTTTTTTCTATAATTTATATAATTTTTTCAAATTTTTCCTTCTAAACACACATTTCTAACTCAACATTCAAAATACTATTTCAGATATTCCCAAATAACCCTAATGTTCGGATCACTGTAAGTAACTATTATTATTTTTCTTTTCCCCCCTTCAATAAACAAGCAAGAACATTTTACAGTCGGTATACACATCTGTTGTCTTGTCTTTTCATTTGCACTCAAATACTGACTTTGGTCGTATGATGGGTTACATATATATATATATATATATATATATTCTGTTAGTACAACAATGATTGGATTACATGTTAGCATTGACCCTATACTTAAATCTACTTGCGATCTTGTTTCAGCAAAAAAGAAGAGAGAGAGAGAGAAAATGCTTCTATACATGTGACGGTATGACAAGTATAGTCTATCAGTAATTTAACATTTGACTCGAGCTTAATACTTTAAGTGTAAAATCCCCATATTCCAAAAATATAGATATTTCTAAACATTGTAAAAAAAAAAAAACCAGTACAACAAATAAAAACAATTAAGGACACACTCTTGTGAGTAACTACAGGGTTAGAAGACACTGTCTCCCTAGGGATGGAGGAGTGGAAGTGTAACAACTTCAAAATTACAATATTAATTCTCCCAATAGAAAAAAATTTATAATATTTTAAATGATACATAAAATATAATCAAAAAAGACATTTCAGGGAGTGCTCCCACCTCCCCAGTAATTACCCACCAAGATAGTGGGCTTTAAGCCCACTGCAGAAGAAAAAAAAAATTTAAGGAAGGGGTGTCGTGCACACCTCCCTTTTGTCAGTGGGCCATTGAGCAAAGTAGGCAGGCAGTGAGCTACCTGCCTGCTGCCAGTAAACTGGCATTGATAAAAAAAAAAAAAAAAAAAAAAAAAAAAAAAATTTCAGAAAATAGGCTAAACAAGAGGAGGTTTTTGAAAATTCAAAATCCAACCCTAAATGAGCAAAACAAAAAAGAAAATTAAGATAAAAAAGACAGAATGATTACATATAAGATGATAGACTACTTGAATGACTACTCACTAAAACCCCTTATAAATACATTAAAAAAAAAACCATTAAAAAAACCTCCTAACTTATCCTTTTAGCTGAGCACATTTTGAAGAAATTAAAATCCAAAAATTTCAATTTTAGCCACAATAAAGCTTATAAAATGATTTAAGGCAAACCAAAACCACTCTTTTCTCTTTCATTAAAACCATACAAGCAATTCCTCCTACCTCCCTTCATTGTGGACAACATATGTAGTTATGGGAAGCCAAAAATATTCTTCATCTCTCCTTCCATCGACTCCCAAGATATTTTTTTTAGCAAGGAGGAAGAGTCATTCCAAGTGCTTTCCAAGGTTAAAACCTAATTTTTCCACTTGTTTCATAGAAAGAAAAATGATGTTTTGAAAATGTTTTTAAAGTGATGTTTATCTCCATTCTAGCCCCTACCTCAAGGATCCAAGAGTGATTCAAAGCCTTCAAGAGGAGCTAAGAACCCACTATTTTCTAAAGGTAAATGACTTGTAATCTAGTGGTTTACCAAGTTCTTGATAGCTTTCCTTTCAAAATGTGTTCTTATAAATATGAAAATCTTGATATGGTAAATGATTAAAATGTTGTTTTGGTACCTAATGAGATAATATATGTGCTTACCATGATTTAAAATGACTAGAAAATATGATTTGTGTATGGAATATGATGAAAAGTATGTTTATGTGATTTTTATGGTTGTATGACATGAAATGAGTATTGATGTATGAGAATAGGGCATTATGACATGTTGATATGTTATGTCCTCTATTCAATGGAAGCTTGAATGATGAAGAAAATATTTTGACATCACAAATAGGCTAGAATAAGAATTAATGACCATAAAGTATCAAAAATAACATTTTTGGCATAAATGTTAATAAATTGGAAAATGGTATTTTCAGTGGGATTTTCATACTCATGTAGAAGGACAGAATATTACTCTTGAAGTAAGCAATAAGAACAGCTAAAGTTTGGTTAGAAATAAAAATGTCAAAAATGACGATTTGCCCTCAAGGGGTAAAATCATAATTTCACCAGCCTAGAGGTATTATTTGAATCCAAACTTTGCAGTCTTGATTAGAGACTTAAAATAGACCTTGTGTCAAATTGTTGTGATAAATGCATAGTAAATGACCAAAACACCATTTTGGGGTCAAAATGTAAATATAGAAAAATTTAGGGTCAAAAATATAAATAATAAAACTTGTTACAAATGAATCCTGATCCTGTGAGAACACTTTATAAGGACATTAAGTATAAAAAACGTGAACCAAAGGGTATTGGGAACTAATTGGGGTTACATAAGGACTAAAATGCAAATATAAATAAATAACGGGTAAAATTTTAAAATATGCTTAGACTATAATTAGACAGCATCTTCGTCACCCTTAAAAAATTATATTAAGCTAAATAAATACAAGAAATAATATGGTTTATGTAATAGTCAAATATATGACCTTAAAAGACATAAAAGGGTTTAAATGTAACACTTTTATTTGATTGTGTTTAGAAATATAATAATTTATGAATGCCATTTTAAGAGTTTAGGGACACTGTAAACATTATTCTAAGGCTCTAGGATAAATTTTTAAAGCCCTCCAATAAGTCTAGATTAAAAAATGTATGTCTAGTAGTAAAATTGTAATTTTGTCAAATTAAGGAGTAAAATGGTAATTTAATAGGGAGAATGTTTTGGGCTGTAGGTAGAGGTTTTGTGGACCTATAAAACTACAAGAGAGATTACTAAAAGCTTAGGTCAAAAGATTTAACAAGTTTAAGCTTAAAAATGCTTGAATCACCGAAATAAGGGTAAATTGGTAAATTAGTACTCGAGGATCGGTGACGAGAAATAAACCAGCCACTAGACTTGCTGAGATACCATGTAATTGTTGACTAAAACTTGATAAAGACAACAAAGTGTAATGGGCCTTAACGTGTCCAAAACAATAATAAGGTCAAAATACTATTTGGAAATGGTTTAAGCCAATTACAAGCAAATGGGTCGAAATAGATCCAATAAGCCACAACCTACAAAGATGACCTAATATGATATTGGAAGACCATGGTTATCCATGGTCACTAATGGACTAAATATGAATAAATGGAATAAGTAAATAATTGATAAGGAATTAAATATTAAATAATTAACTCACTAATGAGTTAATAATTAATTAATTTAAAATTTAAAATTAATTAATTATTAATTAAAAAATTAATTTATGATAATCATCTAATTAATAATTAAGGATGTTATTCTCTTAAGGTAAAAAAAACTTAGAGACAAATTAATAATTAAATTGATATTAATTATTAATTAAGAGAACATATGTCCATAATCGAAAATGATTAAAAAACCTTACTCTAATTATCGGATGTCAATTTAAAATTAGGACACCGCATCAACTTGAGGGTAGAGCCAGAAACAATCTACGCAGATACATAGTTACATGATTTTTTGTTAGTGTTAGACCCTACCTATAATGTGGTTGTTTATATGATATGAACGATGTGAGGTCGATGTTTTTATTTTTGATAATATGATATGATGTTATGATGACGTGTTTATTTACATATTTATGAAAGTATGTTATGATGGCGTATTTATTTACACGCTTTACTAAAGTATATCATGATGATGTGTTTACATACAAGTATGTCATGATGATATGTTTATATACATACTTTTTACCATTTTTGCGTGCTCACCATATGACTTAATATTTAAGAAAGTAAAACTAATGATGTATCGTATCAATCTCCGACCGAATAGGAGGATATTCGCCTTAGCAAATGGGAGATAATAATGATCAATAAAGTTAAAGTTATGACTTGGGTGCTGACGGATTGGGTCGCTCCCCAATCTTCCTATTTAAGGTCGCGTGCACCTCGGTACGAATATAAGGGCCTATAAGATCTTAAATGAATAAATGGATAATTATATATATAATCTACCATGCATTTTCAATTGTATGCATACTCGTCTATACTTATTGAGTTTATCTCACCCCCTTTTAGTTTCCCACTGTAGGTAATTCAGGCAAGTTGCCAATGACATATTAAGCATTGATAGACTGGTGATGCGGATGCGCGATATAGGTGAAAATATGATAGGTTCTATGGATGCCACTAGCATTTTTTATATTCCGCACATGTTTTTGAGGATTTGTTAAATGTTGTTTTAATGTTAGTACATTCTAATACTTAAATATGAAATACTTAATTGGATACCGGTATGACTAAGTCTGAAATCTTATGTTAGTATGTTTTGTTTAAAACTAATTCTAATTATTATGACTTTTTAAAGAATCACTTCTTCCGCAAATAAAGTTAAAAAAAAAAAAAAAACTCCCTGAAATTTTGAAGACTTAGAAATGAACTAGTAACGATTTAAATAAGATGAAACACCAAGTAAGCAAGTTTTAAGTGATGGCTTGAGAGGTCGGGTCATCACAGGGAGCATGATCATTCGCAAAACGCTCAGCTCTTGATGGTGATCAGAAGTCCCTAGCAATGATCAATGATAAGAGTTGGGTTCCATGACTGAAAGGAATCTCAGCGAAGTGGATGGAGGATCCGGAGAATTGCAACCTTAGGATCCGAAGCATCTGTCGAATCAGAGACGGTAGTTGGCAAGTTTTGCGGAGAGGGATATGCAATCTATGCAGTGGCTTGTCTATGGTGGTTGTTTATGTGTTATTGTGTTTTTTCGGTGTGTTTTAGGTTGGTTATCCGTGTGTAATAATGGTATTGTGTTCACCACATAGATACTGGTTTTTGTTACTTCCTCAATAATCAATGGTTTCTTCACTGTCTAGGCTTTTTATTTGTCTACCTAGATCTGCATCTTCGAAATGTGTTTGTTCCACTAGACTTGTATTTATATAGAGTTGGGTGACCTTTGTGTTACAGGGTCGTGAATCTTAATCGATCAAAATCTCCATCAATTATAGATATATTGTTAAAATTAAAGAGCTTTATGCATGCTCAATCTAAGTATGCCAAGGTACTTTCTTCTTGGCAAGGCTCAGGCATATGCCCGCTTAGGCAAATGTTTCTAAGTTGGGGGTTTTGTCTTCTATACTGCAGGGGCATCACATTAATTAAGTTGTTCTTTTTTTTTTTTTAGGGAACATTAAATAAGTTGTTCTATTTTTACTTTTATGATAGTTTCAATGTAATTTCTCTTTTTCTTTAAACAAAAAAAAAAAAAAAAAAAAAAAACTAGTATATTGACACATATTAACCAACCTTTCACCAAAAAAAAAAAAAAAAAACAAATGTAGGTGCTTTATTTATCGCTTTACATTGGCATTGTAAATAATAATAATAATTATCATAACCACAAAAAGCTTCTACTGCCTCCTCGGACCTCCAAAAGGGATCTATTAATGTTCATCTCTAAACTTTTAATTGTCAAATTCCACTGAATAATTTTCGATGCGATTATTATCTATTATATGCCTATGATTGTTAACAGAAACGTCCAGCCAAATTAGAAAAAAATAAATAAATAATAATAATTTTTTAATTAAAATCAAGGTTGCCCATTAAAATATGTTGATTGTTTAATATTTGAAAATAAAATTATCATCTCACACACGTCTTAGTGCTTTACAGTGTTTTTCTTATATTTCGCTCTTTTTTTTTTTTTTTTGGATGGCAATTTTTACATTTTTAGGAATTCTAACAGGTGGCGATAGAAATAAATCCGGTCAAATGAGCGTCACTATACTACGTACTGGTCAAATTAAGGGATGTTAGTGTAATTTTTCCCTCTAAAATTTGGTCTCTTCATTAATTCTTGGATTTGGCTCTCCCGTTGTTTGTTTCCCCTGTTTGGTGTCTACAATTGAGTTGGAGTTTTAAACGTATTCAGATTGGAGTTAAGTTGATGTTTTGAATTACATGTTTGGTTGAAAATGAACTGTTTAAAGTTAAAAAGTGTAAAAACTTAAAATATATTAAAAAAAAACAATAATATGGATTTTATTTCGTTTCTCTCATCATTCTGTACAATTGTAAAAAAAAAAAAAAAAAAAAAAATCTCATTTCGACTTGAAATAAGAAAGTTATGAATTTTTAAAGTTTGAATTTTTAAGAAAGATATGTAGATGTGAAAATTGAAATTAATTTGAGAAAAAATCTTTTGGAAAATTTTGGTGGGAGTGGATGAACCATACATAAACATGGCACTTTAATTGATATGAAATAAATTTTAAATTGAAATGATATTTTTGAGTGTCACGATAAGAAATTTCATATTTTTGAGTGTCACGATACATGGTACTTGCTTCATCTCCAAAACATAAGGCAAGGAAATTTCAATTTGAGAAAAATGTTAAATTCCTCGTTAAAATGTTTAGAAAAACCACGTGAAAGTGAAACCCACGAATCAAATAATATTGCTGTGCTTGTTGACTCGACATAAGTGGAGGCCACACTTTCTCTTCTTGGCCAAAATTCCAAATAATGCAGTTTGTTGACACAGAAATGCTTGTACCATCATTAATTGCGAACCATTTCTGCTTCTTACCCAAAAAAAAAAAAAATAATAATAATAATAATAACAATAATAAATAATCCAAATAAATAAATTTAAAATGACACATTTGGATTATACTTGGCTTCTAAATCTATCAGTGCACTTGAACTGTAACATTTTATCTACAAATGACTGACATTCTAGTGGGCTGCCGTGACGCAGAATCAAAGGCGGTGACGGACGGTTCTCGGAGTGGATGTGATGGCAATGCATCGACGGCTGCGGTGAAGTTACAAAAAGTTTACAGGAGTTACCGCACAAGGCGGAGGCTAGCAGATTCGGCCGTGGTTGCTGAAGAGTTATGGTATGTGCTAAATGACTATGTATGTTGCTTTTGAATCTCTTCTTTTTGGCCTGAAATATGATTGGGGGTTGTTTGGAGGTGGCAAGCAATAAACTATGCACGGCTGAATTACAGTACCGTTTCGTTTTTCGATTACCATAAATCGGAAACTGCAGCCTCGAGGTGGAGTAGGATCAGCCTGATTGCTTCAAAGGCATGTTGCTTACGTCTTTTTTTAAATTTACAATTGCTTCCATGCCTGATTTGGGCTTCAGATGGTAAATTTTGAGAGCAAAGAGAAAATAGAAAACATGATTTTGTGGAATTTACTTGTTTTTTCAGATTGGAAAGGGATTATGTGAGGATTCGAAGGCGCAGAAATTAGCTTTTCAACATTGGATTGAAGCTGTAAGCTTGTTGTGCTCCTTTTATTTCCGTTCGAATACTTCACTTTGCTCATTTATTTAACTGCTCATCTTATTATTATAATCACGCCGTTTTTTATGTTGATCAAAATGATGGTGTATTGCAGATAGATCCAAGACATCGTTACGGTCACAATCTGAACTTTTACTACGAAGAATGGTGTAGAGGAGATGCAGGGCAGCCATTTTTCTACTGGTATGCACATGTTCGCCTCACTTTTCTATCTCAAGTTTTAACTTCCGAATTCCGTCCCTCTACGCTGCCGTAAATTTTCAAGGGCGACACTGAACTAAAGATCACAGGATAATGCATAGCTAAAAATCATTAAAAGGAGAGAACTGGGCATAATCAGATGTTAAATGTGCCTCATAGTCAGATTAAAAATGTTATTTAGTTTTTCTGGTACTAATTCTTTGATTTTGAGACAACGAATGGACACTAAAACCTGATGCACTTCTTTTCTAGCCTCCAATTATGGATTAAAACAAAACCTAAGATGAAATTCTCTTATAAACATCGTACTCTCAACACATTTTATTATGTACCTAAGCAGAATAACTTTTTATTTATTTATTTTTTAGGTTGAAATTAGATTTCTGTTCCAACTGAGAGAAACTTAATGAGAAGGAGGGATCTGTACAAGATAAGGGTTTTAGAGTACATTAAAATGCGGTTTCTATCCAAAGACCCCTGACGAAAGGTTACACGAATTAGTTAATTTGATAGCTTTGAGGCACATCCACTTATTCAATCATTTTAACTCAATTAAAACGTGTGTCTGAAGTACTTGACATATTTCTACTTGTTCAGGTTGGATGTTGGAGATGGCAAAGTGGTCGATCTCATCGATTGCCCGAGGTCAAGGCTAAGAGAGGAATGTATCAGCTATCTCGGACCAGTACCAAAATCTCACATATCAAACTTTTTAGAAAACAGAACTCAATCTCAGAATGCCCTGAAATCACCTGATTATGAAACAAGTTATTAGAAGAATTTCCCAGCAATTAGATTAATGACCATCCAGTTTTTATAGTAGGATTTTATAAACGGATGTCTGTGTCAGGAAATTGGTTAAGCACGAGTTTCAACAAAAAATAAACTATGTGGTATATATTTTGTTTACTCTTACACCGGTATTTATGAATAACAGAATCGAAGTACAGTACGACCAGCCAATTTTGGTCATTCCATGCAAAGTATTTGCAGGGGTTGAATGATGGTAAATATGTATATTTTGGATCGTTGAAATTTTTCTCTGTCAGGTCTAACCCAACAAAATAAATTTAAATTTCAACTGTCCAAATAGATTTACCTACCATCCAACGTCTAATAAGGTGTGTCAGGTATGACCAAAAAAGGTTGGTCATGCCGTGGTTACGGTGAATAATTACATGTCATTAGTATAAATCCATTACAATGCGGGCTATTATGATGCATATGCCTTCAGATTTGTGAACTGCAAGATGAGATGTTGTTAATAGGGCTTCAGCTTCTCTGCAGCTGCTTTATGTGGTGTAAATTCTTACCCGGTGGCCGTTGCCACAGTTAACTATCCTTACTTCTCTCCCTCTTTTTGTGATCATCTTTCATGAAACAAGCAAGAGAGAGAATTCTATGAGTATATCATTACTAAAGGGAGGATGGTGCACAAACTAACCGGAAATCTCCTCGACACTAAGCATGGAATACAGAGCAAAAAATGGATCTTTGTAATGAGTACCTCTAAGAAACTCTATGTCGGAGAGGTAATGGAGTCGGATGTTCACACGCTACTTGCTTATCTGTTTTTCTAATTGCAGAAGACTCATTTTTGTTTAAATATTTTTTTTTTCATTTTCCAGAAAAAGAAGGGATCATTTCATCATTCCAGCTTCCTTGCAGGAGGAGCCACCTTGGCGGCCGGGAGGCTCATGGCAGAATGTGGAAAACTCAAGGTACAATGCCTCCAGTTGGCTATTTGATGAAAAATTGTCATTCTTCCGGCTTCAGATTGCAGGGATACGACACTAAATAATGGATCATGAAAAATCTCTCTCCTGTGTTTAATCGAAATGAAACAATCAGTTGTGTTTCAAAATTGCCAAGATCATCTACAATGTGCTTCTAATCAGGCAAAATTCACCCTTAACATTAAACAAAGTCGTAACAATGAGAAAATACTTGCATACCCTGCAAAAGAAGTAACTGTATAAGAAAGCAGTTTTAACGGCACCAAAATACTTAAACATGATCAATTTCTTTCTGTCAAGTGTCTAGTTAAGATGGCACGTTGACATACACTGAGCATCTGTCTATTTTCCCATAAATTTTTTTTTCCGTCAGCTCTCCGTGTTTGTTGTTGTGGCTTCCAGAGTGTTTCAGCATATAGTGGCCATTACCGTCCTACTGATAAAAACCTTGGCAACTTCATCACTTTCCTCAAAGAGAATGAAGTCAACCTCGAAGAAGTTCAGGTACACAACTCATATGTAGTGTAATTATGTAACATAGATAATTGAAGGAATGTCATCATCATATTGTAAGATGTCTCACTCAAACGAGCTACACGGTGATGATAAATAAAACTAAAACATGCCGTTGAACGAATGTTGGAGACAACAGAATACGAGCTTTGTGAACTTTTTCCATCTCTGCTCCCTCTGATCAACCTCTAGTTTATAACTTGTACGATGAAAGGACATTGATGTTTTACTTCTCTGTCATCTTTATCACCAATTTACTGCCTAATTCAGGTAATGTCTCCGATGGAAGATAACGAGAACTACCACATTAACATGTCATCTCCACGAGGAAGTAAATTTCAACACATAAAGTTCTTATATCACCTTCACTTCATGCGCCGGTGTGTCGGAAGAAGACCAACATTCTCAATCATGTGGATCTGGTCAAGTAAGCAGAACGGCAGTTACAAAAGAAGCTTATCTCGTAATCTCCAAAGCTCTCAAGCAAGGGTGCCAAAGAAAGAGATACTGCAGAGGATCAATTCCAAAAGGGGAGTGAATTCTTACCAACTAGGTGAGCAGCTATCTTTGAAATGGTCAACTGGGGCAGGGCCAAGAATTGGGTGTTTAGCAGATTACCCTATGGAATTAAGGGTACAAGCACTGGATGTCGTCGAGCTCTCTCCAATGACGCACCTTGCCGTGCCAGCATCTAAACCATCGTCAGGCCCCACGTCATTCACTTCTTGCAGGATAATGTGAGCTGAAATTAGAAGGATTGGCATTCTTACCAGAAACATAGTTCATGCCTTCAAAATTTTGTATGTAGGCAAAATTCACTATATTTAACAATTAAAGCGAGTTTCATACTTCAGGTGAAGGGAGATCTATCTCAAACAATATTTGTCCATTCTAGCATCCCTAGCTTATTTTCTTCTCACACAGTTGGAAGAGAGAGGCTAGAATGTTTCTAAGAAACTAGAAAAATTATACAGAACAGAGTATACTTCTTAAATTTTTTGCTTGATACAAAAATGAAAAGTTTCATCTCAATTTAAGTTTGGATTAAATGTCACCTCTTAGCCAAACCATAGCCATTCGTTTCACTTGGCCTAAATGTGACCGCTTGGCCAAACCACAACCAAATGTTTTATTAGGTCAAATTTGACCACTTGGACAAACCACGTCCACTCATTTGCTTGGCTAAGAACCTAACTACTTGGCTTAATGAGGACCACCCATTTCTTGGACCATCTTTCTAAAGCCTTTATTTGAACTCTACAACTTAAACCCAATTACACATTAGCCCAAAAATCAAGTTTATTATTCAACACAGTCCCACAAGACATTGAAATTATGCAAAGAAAAAATAGAAAAAGCCAACCCATTTAACGCCCCATATATGTGTATTACTTTGCTGAAGAACCAATGGTTTTCTTGTTTGAAGAACGCAAACAAACTGACTCTCCATAACAATGCAACTTCTTTGAAGAATCAATGGTTTCCTTGTTTAACACACTCCAAATCTGCAATCAAACTGGCTAACCTCCAAATTCCTAGGAAACAAACTCTGATTTCCACGCAACATAAAAATGAGAAAGTCAAAAACAGTAAACTAAGTCATTTTAAGCGGAAGCTGGCGCAATTTAACAGCAGCATATGTATATCATCAATAATGGACCATCGTCATTAACCGTTAATCTAGAGCATCGATGGCTCTTCTTCCGTACCTATGTGAGAATAGCCAGAGGAAAACAGTAAAAGGAACACATTTCCTACTGAAGCATCGTTTTCAACAAATGGCCGTGTGTAGACATCATCGCAAAAACCAGACCAGGTGGTTTTCCGATGGCCAAATCTGGCTCAAAGAATGCAACGAGCGTCACCCAAGACGCAAAGAAGGCGAGAGAGAGCTTTAGTACTCCTGAAAGATTTATGTGCCGCTTGACAAGAGCAATGTTTTACAGGCGAAAATAACAAGAATGTCTACTTGCTATCAGTGATGGCCTTAAGAAAGATCAACGAGCGTCTAGTAATCTATACATGTGCTTTTCTAATTTTCTTTACGGTCGCTTTTCCCGGGGAGGGGAGAAAAAAAAAAAGGCATGCCTTTTCTCTGCAACTTCGTGTCCTCTGTTTAAAGATTACATGTTATCTGGCACGTCTCCTATCCCTATATTGCTTTCTTCACTTCCACAAGGTTTAAAGACGATTAAAAAGCACAAAAAATCTTTACATAATACTCCGTAGGGGAGAAGGACAAACTAAGACAAGTGTAAAATATTAAGTTGCATAATGAAGATTTTCCTATAAACCCGTTTTTCATCGATCCGAAAACCGTATCTCAGAAATTTAAAGACTTTATTCTACAAATCAAGAAAAAGGTATGGCATGACATCTATAATTGGATAGAAACAAAACCAAATAATATAAAGGAAACCGAAAATGCTTGGTCTCTATTCAATTATTTATATTTTTATGCAGGAGGCCATACAACAAGCCACCAGATGGGATAATGTAGCTTATAAACAAGAAAGAGCCCACGGAATAATCCACAATTGACAAACATGTCCATTAACTTTACGAATATAAAACACAATAAGAGATCCTCATCAGACCTACTTTCACAAAGCAAAAGTTGTAGGGACTTCAAGCAGCAGCCACAGTTTCCACAGGCTTTGATTTGGTCTCTGCCAGCTTTGTTTCGGCTTCTGCAGGCTCCACTTCACCCTCCGCGGGCTTTGCTTCGGCTTCTGCCTCCCAGTAGGCAGTCTTCTTTCCAGTTTTGGAAACAGTCTGTAGAACTGTCTCTGGCGGCACATTACCTTTAACCGTCACCTTCTGCTGCTCTATATCAATGTCATATGACTCCACACCTGTAGATGATTGCCAAGAAAATTACATTCATATGCATATCAATATGATACCACAAGACTGAATATTTATATTCTTGATTCAGTTCCCTATTAAGTGAAAGAATAAGTTGTACCAGCATACCAACATGTAAAACAATTATTATTACAATAACATGAACGAGAATCGGGAATTATTTGGTTTGTATACAAACATCCAAACAGGGCTTCGAGAGCTGCGATGCAGATGACATTCAGAGCTAAACTTCAATGACAGAACTAACTGGAGGAACTTTCAGTGAAGCAAATACATTTTACAAATAAGAACGTTGATCAAACAGAGTTATTCCCATACAGATAATAACGCAGGGGAAAATTGCTCAAAGATAATATCAAAAGTATAAAATGAAACGAATAAGGGAAAAAAAAAAGGGCAATCCAAATCGAGAATTCTCGCTGTTTCTGGCCACTACAGAAATTCTTGGGGATCATCAAACCCCTCGTGAATCAGAACTCTTGACACAAAACAAGTGCTCTCTAACAGCCCTATAATATAACAATTCAGAATGTGAGATAAATTCAAGGGCCAAATGACCCCAAGTACCAACCTTCCAATTTCCCTAAGACCCTTTTCACGGCCCCGACACAGCCTTGGCATGACATGCCAACCTTAAGAACCACGGTCTGCAGCAAAACAATCAAAATCTCGGATTATAGATTGAACAACAAAAGCAAAACAAATACCCAAATCAGAGTATCAGGAAAAATAAATAAATTAATTAATTAAAACAAGCTTTGAGCTGAAATTCTGAAAATATACAAAATTAGCATTTTCCGAAAGACTTGCTATGGACTTCAAAACAGAAACCAAATCATATTAAGGCTCAACAAGCCTATTCAACAAAGCTTAGGCCTTGGTTTAAATTTGAAACCTAAATTACTACAAACTTTATCATATTTATTGCAAAATATAAACTTATTTATTGCAAAATATGTAGTTATTACACAAAATATAAATCCATAAAAAAGGGGGGGGGGGGAGGAGAAGAACAGGTCAAAACAAAACAGTCGCGCCCACTACTGAGAATATTCGGATTTAACATGTTTCCACCACTCACAATTCATCTTTTCATAAAAGCGAGATATATATTCTGGTTTTTTTTTTTTTTTTTTTTTTTTTCAAATTTCCGAAAATCCCCAAAATACTTAAATCAACCCAAAAGATGGCAAAAAAAAAAAAAATCAAACAAAAAGATGAACCAAAACCCTAAATTATACAAAAACTATACTGGGTGATGAGCTTTGAACAAAATTACCCAGCAATCTAAATTTTCCCATCAAACAAACAAACAAGATGAAGGAAAAACTGAAATCCGAATCATAAATTGTTGAAAAATTGGGTATTTTTAACCAAAAAAAAAGTAGAGATCAGAAGGGAAAATCAAGGAACAAAACCATAATTAGGAAAAGAAGAATCTGTAGAATCGAAAAAGAGAAAGAAATCAAAACCTGAGACATGGCTTTGGTAACGGAAATTTGGAGGAGAGGCTTGGACAAGAAAAGACCAAAAGGTGAAATTGGGAAGAGCGATAAAAGAGATACGAAATTGGAATTGAAATGGGCAGGTATTTATAGTGGTTGACAATGAGATGCCGTACTAGAGTCAGAAAGACAAATAATCAAAAGTTAAAAAAATAAAAATAAAAATAAAAATAAAAGACTTTCTTTAAAATTTAAAATTTAAAATTTAAAATTTAAAATTAAAAATAAAAATAAAAATAAAAATAAAAAAAGAGAGAGAAAAGAGGTTGAGTGGTAATTATTACGAAACGATTAGTTTTGGTCGGCGAAATGGGCTAGTGGAATCAGAGTCGGTTACTTTGAAGCCACCATCTTACCTTCGAGTTGATTGGGAACAAAATTATAAAATACAATAATAACAATGAGAAAATCATCAAAATAGCTTATTTTTTTCATCCACCTGTCAACATGACACAAATACTTTTCTTTTCATCAACAAAATATAAATTTTAATTTTATTATATCTAATTTATATTATATTAATCTAGTATTAAATATTGATATTATGTTGATACAATGATTTTTAATTTTATATCACTTATATTTTTCTCAAAAATAATTAATTCGTTTGGCTCACGTATTCATTTAGTATTATGATCTAATATAATAAATCTATTTAAGTATATATTTAACTTTTTTTTTGTGTTCCAATTAGAACTCAAATTCTTCATCTTAATTTTTGTCTTTTTTTGAAAAGTCAATAAAAATTATAATTATTTTTGAAAAAGTAAACTAATTCCAACTTAGAATTTCATCTCCAACTAACGAACTAAACAGAGGCTTATTTAATCATTGTATTTAAATAGAATGTATATGTAGTTTGTTTATATTTGAATTGTCATTCTAATATGTAATAGTGAAAGAGAAAAAGTATGTAAATTAATTGATAGAAGTATACATAATAGAAAAAGTAAATGGATAAATAGCAAATAAGTGGGTGTCTTGTTTTCTCGAGGTTTATACAAATAAAATACATAAAAAAAACCAATTAAGTATTACATTTGTATTGGGATTGAATGTATGATTCAAACAAAGTAATAACGCATTGAGAAATTGTACTACATGACAAGTTTTCTATAGTTAATTAAAATATATTAGCACTGATGTCCACCAAATTCGTTACCTTTAGGTAACATGTCTTTCAAAATTTTAATGTTGATAATCTCTGTTAAAATTTTTAAATTAATGCATAGTACCCCCATTGATTTTTTATAAACCGGTCCCAGAAAATCCACATACGCCTCCCATGAAGACATAAAAAACTCATTTCCTACAAAAAAAAAATCTAATAAAAACCATAATGAAATTCTTTCAAATTTAAATATTCAATTCGATATCAAACTAACTAAATGAGACACATTACAATAATTTAAAAAATTTAGGGGTCTATTGTCAAATTTAAAAAAAAAATGACAGATTTGATTAACAACATTGCAATATATGAGAAATTATTTAATAGACCGGATGTATCACGTCATCGTGCTTATGTAGTACACTCATCTAAATTTTTTTTGACATTTTGGTGTTTTTTCCATGTCATCTATTTGTTTTATTTTTCTCTTTCCTAATGTGCATTATCTTAATTGTCAAACCAAAACTACCATAAATATCTTACTTAAATCTTTTATCATAATCAATTCAATTTAAATTAATATAATCTCTTTTTTTTTTTTAATAATTTAAATAAATATCCTCATTCAAAAAGAGAGTTCAGCAAAACAAAGAAAAAACTGTGATAAAAAAAATTGAAGGCTCTGACCTTTCCAAAAAAAAAAAAGAACGAAAAAGAAAGAAAAAAATTGAAGTTCCAACATCGTATGTAACTATTTGCAAGGTTGTGATTAACTTTATATGTTGTCTAAAAGTCCCTACCTTGGCTGCCAGAATATCAAAAAATATTGAGAAATTTTAGTGAAATTTTCGGTATATAATTCATGATTGGAAGTATTATAAGCCCTATGCTGTTGAAAAACATGGAATTGTTAGTCATTCAAGGCTGACTTTTTGTTGTGGACATTGCTGAGTTTATCCTCCACTTATTAGAATGGGTAAACACTTTTATCACAACCAAGTCTCTTACGGTTTTTTGTCGGATTACCACGAATGTAAACATTAATATCAATGATTAATTTCATTAATAGCACATGTAGAAATTTTATTATTAAAAATAATATTATTTTTTTTCCTTCATTACTAGCACTTAATGTGGGGCCAACAATATTTAATATATATCAAATTACGGGTTTACCCTCATCTGCTACCAGGTCAAATATCCCTCTCCCTCGCATGGCCTCAAAAATTTTTTTCAAACCAACATCTACAGTATTTTAGAGAGAGAAAACTGAAATCTAGAGAGAAAAAGAGTTACCATCTACCGGAATCTTATTTTTTTTTTTTTCACTTTTCCGCCTAGCCCCTCACCCATTTTGAAACTCAAATCTTCATATAATAGAGAGAAACTTCCATCTAAAGAGAGAAACTTCCATCGAAATTTTTTTTTTTTTTTAAATCTAACATATTTAGCCATTTTTGAGTAAAAGTCATTCCTGTTATGACCACCCAGTCATAATAGTTATGACTTATGTTTAAATTTTTTTTTTAAATCTAACATTTTTTGTCATTTTTTAGTACATGTCATAATGGTTATGACCAGATGATCATAACAGTGGGTGGTCATAACGGTTATGACCGGATAGTCATAATAGTTATGACCGAGTAGTCATAATGGTTATGACCGAGTAGTCATAACAGTGGATGGTCATAACGGTTATGACCGGGTGGCCATAATGGTTATGACCGAATAGTCATTACAGTAGGTGGTCATAATGGTTATGACCGGATAGTCATAACAATGGGTGGTCATAACGGTTATGATTGGGTGGTCATAATGGTTATGACCGGATAGTCATAACAGTGGGTGGTCATAACGGTTATGACCGGGTGGTCATAATGGTTATGACCGAGTAGTCATAACAGTAGGTGGTCATAATGGTTATGGCCGGATAGTCATAATAGTAGGTGGTCATAACGATTATGACCGGGTGGTCATAACGGTTATGACCGGGTAGTCATAACAGTAGGTGGTCATAATGGTTATGACCGGGTGGTCATAACAGTGGGTGGTCATAATACTTATGACCGAGTAGTCATAACAGTGGGCGGTCATAATGGTTATGACTGAGTAATCATAACAGTGTGGTCATAACGGTTATGACTGGGTGGTCATAACCGTTATGATCTTTACTCAAAAATGACCAAAAATGTTAGATTTAAAAAAAAAAACTTTCGATGGAAGTTTCTCTCTCTAAATGGAAGTTTCTCTCTATTATATGAAGATTTTGATTTCAAAATGGGTGGGGGGCTAGGCGTAAAAGTGAAAAAAAAATAAGATTCCGGTGGGTGGTAACTCTTTCTTTCTCTAGATTTCAGTTTTCTCTCTCTAAAACACTGTAGATGTTGGTTTGAAAAAAAATTTTTGGGCCATGCGAGGGAGAGGGATATTTGAGCTGGTAGGAGATGAGGGTAAACCTGTAATTTGATATAAATTAAATGCTGCTGGGCCCCACATTAAGTGCTAGTAATGAAGGGGAAAAAAATGATACTATTTTTAATAATAAAATTTCTACAGGTGCTATTAATGAAATTAACCCTAATATGGGACGATATGTTATGCAAAAAAATTAATTCAATATATTAAGTGATATCAGAAAATAAAAATATTATTCTTTAAAAAAGAGATGATATTTATTTAAATTGAATTGATTATGATAAAAGATTTATGTGAGATATTTATGATAGTTTTGTTTTGACAATTAACATATTACATATTAGAAAAGAGGAAAAAAAAAAACCAAATGATGACATAAAAAAAATCCCCAAGTGTCAAATTTTTATTGAATGGGTGTATGACATAAGCACAATGATGTGGTATACTCTGTCCACCAAATAATTTCTCGCAATATCTCCATATGACAAAATGAGTATGACTAATACTTATATCATCAAAATCTGAAATAATGAAAATGTCATGTCAATAGAGTTGTCAAGGTTTTAATTTATAAATAATGTCATGATATTGATAGATACCTTAGGAATATGTTAATACGCGACAACACCTAATCTAATGCTTGAGATCAAACTGTTATGAGTTAGCAGTCTAGATTTGAGTACTTAAGCTTGGAATTTCTGCACATTCCCAAGCATTTAGATTGGGTTGAACAGAAGAGGAAAATGCATGCCTTTCCTAATTTTTTTATACACAAATCCTTTCCATGCTTTTGGAAACTTTCTGACTCCAGCGTCCGAGAATTTTTCTTACAGAAACAAAATAAGAGCAAGTTTTGAGAATTGGAATCAAGGGAGTAGCAATTATAGGGACACACAACATTTTTTTTATTATGTTTTTTTTCATGTCGTAATGTACTTATAAGATAATTCTTTAATTAGTAAGGAAAAATATATATTTTATGTGATAACTTTGTTAAATAGATTTGGCAGAACTCGTTGGCAAAATCTAGTTCAAGAGGAGATGGTGCCCAATCTTTATATAAACACAAAGTAACTTCGTGATTTACAAATTCACATTCTAATAAATTATATATATATATATATATGTATATATATCAAGAAGAACTGTGTTAACATTCCTTAAGTTTTGTATAAATAGAGATCCGTTTGTCCAAATGGTTTAACATCATAAGGTCTCTGATACTAACTTCATTTACTTTTGATGTACTTTTTTTTTTTAGAAGTTGGGTGGGGGTATTTGAACTCTTTATTTTTTTATTAGTAGAGTTAAATTTGATATTACCATTAGACTACACCTGTAAATACAAATGATTTTTAGCATCTTAAAATATCTTAGATATTGATTATATTGTTGTTTTAATCGTAATTTGAACTTGACCCGATTAATGTTAGCCAAATGAGGGCAAGAATTCTTACCCCTAATTTGACCGAAATTAGACCAATATTAATAGGTTCAAGTTCCATACTCTGCCAAAAATAGATTTGTTATTTTGTTTTTATCCTGCATAGGCAGTACAGTAAGTAATGTTTTCTTTTATTTTATTTACTAATTACTATTTTTGTTGTGCTTTGTTTTTTTTTTTTTTTTTTTAACTAATTAGCTAGGTCAGAGGAATAAGCAGATGTATACATTTTGTCCGGTTCATACCACACCAAACTGTACATATATCATTTTTCGGCTTCGTTAGTTCATGCTTTGCGTACAGAGAAAAGAAAGAGATGATGAGAGAGAAATTGATATGGTCGTTTGTTGAGAGTTGATACCAGCCACTAACAAAATCTTGGAAAGCATATAACACAATCTCTCATACCAAATATATAATGATTTTTTTTTCCTTCTTTAGGTAATGTGTAACCTACTCAACCAAAACTCATGTGTTTGGTTAGATTTGAATCCTCCCTTTCACGAGCTTCTTTTATTATCATTCGAAGTACGAAATTCATATAGTTGGCGGTACATAGTACATCGACTTAGAAGTTTGCAGTACGTACCGATACAAGTCGTACTTCTATTTTTTTTTTCCCACTAAAAAAAAAACATTGTTTTAATTAACATTAAGAAAAAGGTTAATATTGCAGATCATAGTTTGACAAACATGGAATCATGTAAGTAAATCAATGTAAAAGCTTTTTCATAAGAGGTAATTAAACCGTTCAACATCAATTTGGTACGCGTTAACTTATTTATCATGAAAGAATCTGTTAATTAATTATTACAAATCCCTAACTATTATTATTATGGTTTTTTTTTTGTTTAAATCATGATCACTAGTTGTGCCCATATTTTGGTTTACAGGCTTCATATGGTTCATGAACAAGTCACTTTCCTTTTTCTTTTTTTTTTTTTTAATTTGAAAGAGGAAAGATTAAAACGTTACACATTTATGATAAATTCGAGATATGAAATTACCATTATATTATACCTATATCTATACTAGTTTCTAATTGACTGGCATGTTTTGATCTCAGGGCCAACTTCCAAATTGCACGTTTTTCTTTTTCTTTTAAATTCTTTTTTAAAATCTTATTTCTAGTTTTCTTGTATATACACTCTTTTTTAGTGCTCCTCAAACATATTTTTAATACAAAAGATTAATGAAGATAAAGTTGCTAATCCATGCTTGATGTATTTATGTTTCACTACTGGGGTGAGTCTTTCTATTTTTGCCTTTTTTAAGGACCAGTAGTGGAACGAAAATTTTAAATTAAATTAGAAGTACCGAAAATGTTAGAAACACCATGTTTTCTTTTTTTTCCCTTTTTCTTTTGCTCGTTATTGTTCAAACTTTTTCTTTTTAAAAAAATAAAATGTTATCATCCATTTAAAATTGAAAAAAAAATTTACACACTCTTCTTCTGACATCGAAAGAAATGTTAATTAAACGTTGCATTTTTAATCTAAAGGGATATATTTGTATATTTGGAAGAAGAATTCTAATTGAAACCTACAATGAACGATTCATAATTTTTCGTTTAAAGTAATTTTAGAGATATAAAATAAACTATACCATGAGCCACGTACGTTAACATTTCACAATATAAATTAATTAACCGTAGTATCTAATTATATATTTCTTTAAGTTATAAGTTTTGGAACTTTGCTAATGGCTCGACAAGGAATTTCATTTTCCAGTTATCTCTAAGGTTTAATTAGGTCAATCCTCTTCCATTGAATTTCATGCTAGGCTACAAAGTAAAACGACCCCTTCATCGAACGAAGATGCAAAACACGTCATCATTCACTTCTAAAAGCAACATTTCCAAAGCCTTTACAAGCGACACTACACTACTATCACATGAAAGTACTTTTTTAATTTTTTTTAAATCAAAGTCCTTTTGCAAAATGACAAGAAACATGGAAAATAAAAAATTAAGAAAAAACTTATGGCTACTTCTTTATATTATCCTCGGATGACAATACAAACAAATTAGCATCATAAAGACGAATGCCATGACATATTATCCGGCAATTAATTAATTTAATGAATCTGATAGATAACAAAGAATTTTAAATGTTGAATTAGACATATTTATAACGTGCGTCCCTTGATATACTATGGGTTAAAACAAATTGGTTACAGGTTAGCATAAATATTTGTTGGGAGTATGACTTTGTAAATTATGGAGGGTGGTAAATACACATGGAATCCGTAGCTGTTATACAAAGAGTTAATTTTGTCAACTTAATGGGATCGTTTAGGTGTTGGAAAGCATATGGGATCCAAATCATGAGGACACTTGTTGGCTGACTGATTTCTATTTGTATGGATTTATAATTAATAGGGCTATGGTCCAATGGTACAATGATTGAACCCTAAGTAAAATGATCCGAGAATAAAATGGAATTTGACCTTAATTAAGTTGATCATGGATAACATATTGGGATGTTACATAGATGATTGATCCTAAAAAATTTTATTTGGATCTTTCATGACTATATAGTGTATAATCAATGGTGCAATTTTGGATTTTTGGTGGAGTGATACCGGAATTAATAATTTAATAGAAAATCAACATTGAGTTGCTTAGGCTGTAAATTATTGGAGTTTGATAGTACATATTTAGTGGGTTCATTTGCCATTAACTCCCTTTGGAATTAAATTGTTTCTATATTGGATTTGGTTATTTAATGGATTGCACAATTGGGTGTGCGATAGTGTCTTATCCCGTGATATACGCATATGATCAACCAGTGGTACAGGTCCGAGTAACCGAATGTGTTGTATCGGGTTTGTACGGATGCAGACTTTTCTGATATTTTTGTCTAAATTAATTATATTTATTTTGGAAATTATATTTGAATAATAGCAAAGTGTTAAAAATAGATAATGACCCTAGTGGTAAGTTTAATTTAAATAAATAAATAAAAACTTAGCAATATTATTATTCAAAACTAGAAATAAGAGAAAACCCTGGGGCTTCCATCCTTATTTATAAATAGATCCCATAGGAAACAATTTTCAGTAGACCATATAAGAGACTTAGGTCACACTTATTGGAGGCTAGGGAGACTTATTGATTGTTTATCTTTAGTAATTAATTATTCTGGGTTCTCATGTTGTTAGAGAGAGAAGGTAACACTTAATCAATTGAAGAGAAATAGGTTGAGAATCTTCTTGGTGTCATTTAATTTTGAATAGCAAAGAAAGCCAGTTGGTTGAGAATCTTCTTGGTGTCATTCTTAAGTAAAACACTGTCAGAAGCCGTTCCTATCTTTAAGAGGTATGTTGACCATGCATTAATTTATTGTTTATAGTAACATAAGCTAATGTTCTAAAATTGTAAAAAAATTTTAACATGTGCTTCCGCTGTACTGCCCCTGATTTTTGCTCCAACTTATGCCTTAGAAACATGTTTGGAGATCTCTAAATCTGAGTAACAACTTTTTCATAAACACAAATTTTGACAGCCAAGGGTTTCTACCTAAAGGACCATGAAAATGATGTTTTTATCCCCAATGATCAGCATAAAAGTTTTAGATTGGGATGATAACTAGAAGCAATTTTTATTGAAATAGTTAATCTCTCAAATAATTTGGACTCTAAAGCAAGGTTTCGACGTGTTCTCAAAACTGGACAAAAACAGTTTTTACCCAGTTCAGTTTCAGTTTTTAAACCAAACGAGTACCTTCAAGGCCGAACTAGCTTGAACTCAAAACAATAAAGTACTATATCTTGATGAGATCTAAATGCTTTATGCAGATCATTTTATGTAGAAATTACCTAACGATAGAGTTTCAATCCAATTTTCTGAAACGGGTAAAGCTGGAACAATGTTCTTGGAATTAAGAATTAGTAACGGATTTTTAAGAGAATGAACAAGTTAGAGGTAAAATTAGCTTTTTAGTCAAAACATGAAAGTTTTAAATCTTGATCAAATCCAAAAGTTTCATGGGATTACTTTTGCTAAAACTACTTGTAAAACAATACTGTTTTATAATTTATAAGGATTTACAAAATTGGTCCAAACTGAAAAGAAAACAGTTTTTCTCACGGGTCGAAAACAAGTGTAACATAACCAACAAAATTTTGGTGAAAACTATAAAGTTTTAGATCAATGAATTTTTAACAAGTTTCATAGGCAAATTCGATGTTCTAGACTGGATTGAGACATTCTTGTCAGTCAATGTGAATTTCGAGAATGATGAAATCTCATATATCGATGTTAGTGTACTGTTTTAAAGGAATTTCAAAAATTGCTCCAATAAGTGGTTTTCCACAAAATCATGTGCTACACGATTTTCTTTGAAGGTACTAGGAAAATGATGATGTTGGAAGTTCAACTAATTTTCAGGCAAAGCGTAAAATCTATTGATTTTTCAAAAGTTTTGGGAAGAAATCTTTACAAAAAAATTAATGCATTTAACAAGAAATTGTTTTTATCAGAATTTTAAAATTACTAAAATGCCCTCATAGCGACCTATTTATTTTTCGACAAAACACAACACTTTTATATCTGCACAAGCTTTAGAAGAAAGTTTTCTCATAACATGTTTCTATGAAGTCCATAAATAAACATATTGATGACGAATAAATACTACCTTGAATAAGATGCATATGGCTTGGAGCAAACTATAGAATGAAAGACAGAGAAGTAAAAAAGAGTCTTTTCAATGTGATAAGAGTTTGGAAAATTTTCAGTTTTCGGAAAGTAGGGTTTGTGGTGTTTGATCGCTATTTGTAGCCATTATATCCCGGAAAATAGATGTCCCATCAAACCTCCAACACCAATGTTGAGGAGGCAAATCTGCTTCAATACTATGTGGTACTTGAGCCTCAGCTTCCGTTCACGTTTTGTTACTGGTAGTTTTTGTGGCTAACAATTATTCTCAAGATTATAATTGCTTGTGTAATATCCTCAACCTTTACATTGTCAATAATATATCTGAAAGTAATGAATTGGATGTATTTAATTATAGCACACATATAAGAAAAATGTAACATGGAAATTGATTAAACAAAATGTCGAAAATACTTCATAATAATGATATATTAAAGGACGATTGCTTTACAATCATCCTATTCTAATGGGACTAAAGGTGAGTGTCTGCTCCATATACTTTTGTTGGACCAAAGGCGAGTGTAAGCGAGAGGCTTGTAGAATGGGTTAGAATTCGTGAGTTCAGTAGTGATTAAGTGTATGGTGATATTCTAAATCCAATTTCCTTTGGACCTGAAATACGAAGATATGTAACGAAACCTCATCTTTCATGATGGTTTGTTAAACACATGCGGGGGGTTTTTTTTTTCTCCCCTGTTTTTAGCCATTTCAACCAATCACATTTGGTGTCTCTTTAATTTCATGTTTTCTTGTATATACACTCTTTTTTAGTGCTCCTCAAACATATTTTTAATACAAAAGATTAATGAAGATAAAGTTGCTAATCCATGCTTGATGTATTTATGTTTCACAACTGGGGTAAGTCTTTCTATTTTTGCCTTTTTTAAGGACCAGTAGTGGAACGAAAATTTTAAATTAATTAGAAGTACCGAAAATGTTAGAAACACCATGTTTTTTTTTTTTTTTTTTTCCCCTTTTTCTTTTGCTCGTTATTGTTTAAACTTTTTTTTTTATAAATAAAATGTTATCATCCATTTAAAATTGAAAAAAAAATTTACACACTCTTCTTCTGACATCGAAAGAAATGTTAATTAAACCTTGCATTTTTAATCTAAAGGGGATATATTTGTATATTTGGAAGAAGGGTGAAATTCTAATTGAAACCTACAATGAACTATTCATAATTTTTCGTTTAAAGTAATTGTTAGAGATATAAAATAAACTATACCATGAGCCACGTACGTTAACATTTCACATCTAAATTAATTAACCGTAGTATCTAATTATATATTTCTTTAAGTTATAAGTTTTGGAACTTTGCTAATGGCTCGACAAGGAATTTCATTTTCCAGTTATCTCTAAGGTTTAATTAGGTCAATCCTCTTCCATTGAATTTCATGCTAGGCTACAAACTAAAACGACCCCTTCATCGAACGAAGATGCAAAACACGTCCTCATTCACTTCTAAAAGCAACATTTCCAAAGCCTTTACAAGCGACACTACACTACTATCACATGAAAGTAATTTTTTAATTTTTTTTAAACCAAAGTCCTTTTGCAAAATGACAAGAAACATGGAAAATAAAAAATTAAGAAAATACTTATGGCTACTTCTTTATATTATCCTCGGATGACAATACAAACAAATTAGCATCATAAAGCCGAATGCCATGACATATTATCCGGCAATTAATTAATTTAATGAAACTGATAGATAACAAAGAATTTTAAATGTTGAATTAGACATATTTATAACCACTACTACAAAATATAGATATCACGACGGTTTTTAACCGTCGTGGTAACATTTCCACGATGGTTTTTTAACCGTCGTAGAATCTAGGGTCGTGGAATCTTTTCATATTCCACGACGGTTTTTTAACCGTCGTCGAATAGACAAAAATAGGGCTTAAATGTGGACATTTAAGAACATACCACGACGGTTTTTTTGAGAAACCGTCGTGGTTAGTTGGCCTACCACGACGGTTTCCCTGAGAAACCGTCGTGGTTAGTTGGCCTACCACGACGGTTTTTCTAAAAATCCGTCGTGATAGTAACAATGAAAAAAAAATTACGAATTCGTTTCATTTCTCCAAAAATATTTAAATCACAAAATCATCACTTTCTCCCAGAAAATTCTCAAATCCGTGCCTTACCTAACCAATTTAATTCAATCTAAAACACAACCACAATGAACAATCACCGAAAATGTAGGGCATGGATTTTGGCCATTTCGGACGGCATATTCCCAACTCAACAACCTACAAAATCAACAATTTGGATTTTAGATGGAAAATTCACAATCAACAACCACAATCAACAAAATCAATATTTTGGACAAAAATTTCCCAAATTTGTTCATTACCCAAGCAATATACACTACAACTTACCGGCTTGTCGAGTGTGGGTACGGGTGGAGTGCGGCGAGAGAGAGAGGGAAAGCCGTGTTAGTTCCTTGGTAGACCCGTCGGAGAATGGAGGAGGCCGCGTGAGTGGTAGAAGAGGCCGTCGGAGAATGGAGCCAAGAGAACACTTTGAGAGATGAGATAGAGAGAGGAGGCACGGAGAGATAAAGAGAGTTTTTGGAGATTTTAAGTAAGGAGGGAGCGGAGAGAGAGAAATGGAGGGAGGAAATTGAACGGCTTTGGGTATGGAGTTAGAGTGTGTATTAGAGAGTGAAAAAGTAAAAAATGCTCGAAATGTAATGGGGTGGGAAAGAGGGTATTTTTTTGGGTTTTAATACACGCTCTAAATAATTGAATTTAATTCAAAAATTTTCAAAACTCCCGCCTTAATACCTACCACGATGGTTATTTAGGAAAACCGTCGTGGTATGTGAATATACCACGACGGTTTTCCCCAAAAACCATCGTAGTAGGGTCCAAAAATTAAAAAGAAAATTTTGGACCCTACCACGATGGTTTTTAGAAACCGTTGTAGAAGCACCGTGATTCCATGACGGTTTCTAAAAACCGTCGTGGAAGGACGAGCTTCCACGATGGTTTTTAAAAACCGTCGTGGAAGCTCGTCATTCCAAGACGGTTTTTTTATTGCTTTTCGACTCCGTGTTTTTCCGAATTTACGACGACGGTTTTTTTAAAAACCGTCGCTGAATTTCCGTCGTGGTATCCATATTTTGTAGTAGTGAACGTGCATCCCTTGATATACTATGGGTTAAAACAAATTGGTTACAGGTTAGCATAAATATTTGTTGGGAGTATGACTTTGTAAATTATGGAGCGTGGTAAATACACATGGAATCCGTAGCTGTTATACAAAGCGTTAATTTTGTCAACTTAATGGGATCGTTTAGGTGTTGGAAAGCATATGGGATCCAAATCATGAGGACACTTGTTGGCTGACTGATTTCTATTTGTATGGATTTATAATTAATAGGGCTATGATCCAATGGTACAATGATTGAACCCTAAGTAAAATGATCGAAGAATAAAATGAAATTTGACCTTAATTAAGTTGATCATGGATAACATATTGGGATGTTATATAGATGATTGATCCTAAAAAATTTTATTTGGATCTTTCATGACTATATAGTGTATAATCAATGGTGCAATTTTGGATTTTTGGTGGAGTGATACCGGAATTAATAATTTAATAGAAAATCAACATTGAGTTGCTTAGGCTGTAAATTATTGGAGTTTGATAGTACATATTTAGTGGGTTCATTTGCCATTAACTCCTTTTGGAATTAAATTGTTTCTATATTGGATTTGGTTATTTAATGGATTGCACAATTGGGTGTGCGATAGTGTCTTGTCCGGTGATATACGCATATAATCAACCAGTGGTACAGGTCCGAGTAACCGAATGTGTTGTATCGCGTTTGTACGGATGCATACTTTTCTGATATTTTTGTCTAAATTAATTATATTTATTTTGGAAATTATATTTGAATAATAGCAAAGTGTTTAAAATAGATAATGACCCTAGTGGTAAGTTTAATTTAAATAAATAAATAAAAACTTAGCAATATTATTATTCAAAACTAGAAATAAGAGAAAACCCTGGGGCTTCCATCCTTATTTAAAAATAGATCCCATACGAAACAATTTTCAGTAGACCATATAAGAGACTTAGGTCACACTTATTGGAGGCTAGGGAGACTAGTTGATTGTTTATCTTTAGTAATTAATTTTTCAGGTTTCTCATGTTGTTAGAGAGAGAAGGTAATACTTAATCAATTGAAGGGAAATAGGTTGAGAATCTTCTTGGTGTCATTTTGAATAGCAAAGAAAGCCAGTTGGTTGAGAATCTTCTTGGTGTCATTCTTAAGGAAAATACTGCCAGAAGCCGTTCCTATCTTTAAGAGGTACGTTGACTATGCATTAATTTATTGTTTATAGTAACATAAGCTAATGTTCTAAAATTGTTAAAAAATTTTAACATGTGCTTCCGCTGTACTGTTGCTCCAACTTCTGCCTTAGAAACATGTTTGGAGGTCTCTAAATCTAAGTAACAACTTTTTCAAAAGCACAACTTTGACAGCCAAGGGTTTCTACCTAAAGGACCATGAAAATGATGTTTTTATTCCCAATGATCAACATATAAAAGTTTTAGATTGGGATGATAACTAGAAGCAATTTTTATTGAAATAGTTAATCTCTCAAATAATTTGGACTCTAAAGCAAGGTTTCGACGTGTTCTCAAAACTGGACAAAAACAGTTTTTACCCAGTTCGGTTTCAGTTTTTAAACCAAACGAGTACCTTCAAGGCCGAACTAGCTTGAACTCAAAACAATAAAGTACTATATCTTGATGAGATCTAAATGCTTTATGCAGATCATTTTATGTAGAAATTACCTAACGATAGAGTTTCAATCCAATTTTCTGAAACGGGTAAAGCTGAAACAATGTTCTTGGAATTAAGAATTAGTAACGGATTTTTAAGAGAATGAACAAGTTAGAGGTAAAATTAGCTTTTTAGTCAAAACATGAAAGTTTTAAATCTTGATCAAATCCAAAAGTTTCATGGGATTACTTTTGCTAAAACTACTTGTAAAACAATACTGTTTTATAATTTATGAGGATTTACAAAATTGGTCCAAACTGAAAAGAAAACAGCTTTTCTCACAGGTCGAAAACAAGTGTAACATAACCAACAAAATTTTGGTGAAAACTATAAAATTTTAGATCAATGAATTTTTAACAAGTTTCATAGGCAAATTCGACGTTCTAGACTGGATTGAGACATTCTTGTTAGTCAATGTGAAATTCGAGAATGACGAAATCTCATATATCGATGTTAGTGTACTGTTTTAAAGGAATTTCAAAAATTGCTCCAATAAGTGGTTTTCCACAAAATCATGTGCTACACGATTTTCTTTGAAGGTACTAGGAAAATGATGATGTTGGAAGTTCAACTAATTTTCAGGCAAAGCGTAAAATCTATTGATTTTTCAAAAGTTTTGGGAAGAAATCTTTACAAAAAAATTAATGCATTTAACAAGAAATTGTTTTTATCGGAATTTTAAAATTACTAAAATGCCCTCATAGCGACCTATTTTTTTTTGGACAAAACACAACACTTTTATATCTGCACAAGCTTTAGAAGAAAGTTTTCTCATAACATGTTTCTATGAAGTTCATAAATAAACATATTGATGACGAATAAATACTACCTTGAATAAGATGCATATGGCTTGGAGCAAACTATAGAATGAAAGACAGAGAAGTAAAAAAGAGTCTTTTCAATGTGATAAGAGTTTGGAAAATTTTCAGTTTTCGGAAAGTAGGGTTTGTGGTGTTTGATCGCTATTTGTAGCCATTATATCCCGGAAGATAGATGTCCCATCAAACCTCCAACACCAATGTTGAGGAGGCAGATCTGCTTCAATACTATGTGGTACTTGAGCCTCAGCTTCCGTTCACGTTTTGTTACTGGTAGTTTTCGTGGCTAACAATTATTCTCAAGATTATAATTGCTTGTGTAATATCCTCAACATTTACATTGTCAATAATATATCTGAAAGTAATGAATTTGATGTATTTAATTATAGCACACATATCAAAATGTCGAAAATACTTCATAATAATGTCTTAATATATTAAAGGACGATTGCTTTACAAGCATCCTATTCTAATGGGACTAAGGGTGAGTGTCTGCTCCATATACGTTTGTTGGACCAAAGGCGAGTGTAAGCGAGAGGCTTGTAGAATGGGTTAGAATTCGTGAGTTCAGTAGTGTTTAAGTGTATGGTGATATTCTAAATCCAATTTCCTTTGGACCTGAGATACGAAGATAACGAAACCTCATCTTTCATGATGGTTTGTTAAACACATGTGCGTTTTTTTTTTCTCCCCTGTTTTTAGCCATTTCAACCAATCACATTTGGTGTCTCTTTAATTTCATGTTTGTTATCATTTTTTATTCGGTTAATTATGCAGTTGGTCCAAAAATTATTATATTTCTGACGTTCTATTCCCCATTTTGCATTATCATTATCATGATTATTATTATTTCTATAGCTAAAATAACTTTGAACTCTTAAAAAGGGTAAAAAAAAAATATCCTTTTTTAACGAATCCATTAATGATAGTCAGAAATGAAAAGCTTATAAGTTTTTTAGTTGGTCCCCAAACTATTACATTTTATAACGTTTTGGTTCCTATTCTTTTGTTTTGTTTTGTTTTTTTTTTTAAAGCTGAAACCTCAGATTTTATTGAATTTACTAAACTAACTTTAAGAAAATAAAAAAAATGAAAAAACAAAAAGAAAATTTGAGAGAGAGAGATATATATATATATCAAAATTTTTATTTCTTTTTACTTGTACAGTTTTTTTATTCTTTCTTATTTTTTTTAAAGGTTGGTTTAGTACTAAATCTTTTATTTATTTTTATTTGTAAGTCTTTTTTTTTTTTTAAATTCTTTCTTATTTTTTATGGTTAGTTTAGTAAAGTGAATAAAAATTGAAATTTAAGCCGAAAAATAAGGAACAGGGGACCAAAATGTTACAATCATAATAGTTAGAGGCCGATCAAACAATCAAGTCAATCTTTATGATAGTTAACAGACTCTGTTAAAAAGGACCTTTTTACACATGATTTTTTAAGACTTTAGGATCATTTTAATTAGCTAAAAAAAAGAGATTAAAATGTCATAAATATATTAATTTAGAGATCAATCAAGCTATAAACCTTCTATTATTTTGTAAGTTACTGCGCTTTATTTGCTTGACCTTGCATGACTAATTGAATGTTTGCACAAATACAAACGAGATAGTTCATTTGTTAGACTTTCAATAAGAAAAAGTATAAAATGGCGAGACACATGGGCTCTGTCCAATTTAGCATTTGTATTTGGAGATAGTTCAGAGTCGTTTTGAGACAAGAAATAAAGTTGGGGAATGTTTTCTAAAATTTGACCTAGAAGAAAACTAGCCGGAGAAAAACCGAAGTTATAATCAATGATGAAGATATTGATATTAACAGAAATATGGGTACTAAAATTCAATGGAAAGTTTGAAGATATTATTGATTAGTAATGGAAATATCAATATATATATTAATATATATATACATATATATATATAGAAATTATAGAAAATTTCAGTAAAATATATTTCTAACATATATGAGAGCATAAATATATAAACAAACAAATTTTATATGAGAAACTTTTTATATCATACATATATCAGTACTAAAAGGAAGTCCTATGAAACTCAAACAAGTTAAAATGTTATCTTGATTTAAGTAATATTAGTATCATAACATGTTATTTGAATAGTTTGAAAATAAAGTTGTTATTTTGGTTTTTGAAGAAAAATACTGTAGCATCTTTTTGAGCAAAAAGATCAGTAGAAGTCAAAACATTCGACATTGGCCAATATTATCCAAGTGCGTCTGGAATTTCACTGATATTATCTCGATATAACTCAATAGTTTGCACACACACTACAATGAGTTTTTATCGATAATTTAATATCTAAGTACTACTGAAAGGAAGTCCTATGAGACTCAAATGTGGAACACTATTACGATTCAAGTATATTCATATCATTATATGTTATTTGAATAGTGGTGAAATCTAATTGTTTATTTTGGTTTTTGAAGAAAATTGTTAGCATCGTTGTGGACAAGAAGGTCAATAGAAGAGAAAAGTTTAAAATTTAGCCTATATTATCCATGTGTCCAAAATTTTGCTGACATCATCTCGACATATCTTGATATTTTAGAACATATTACAATGGCTTGTTATTGATAATTTAACGTTATTTAAGTCAATATTTACCGATCAGCATCTATCCGATATTTTCTCTATGTTTGGACTGAAATGTTTTTCCGGCCAAAAAATATTCCAGTATCTCTGCAACACTGAAATTTCGGGAAATATCGGTGATATTTACGTATATGGTACAACTTGCATAAATCAATATCTTTTTCAGACAAAAAAATAAAGAAAAAAATTTCAGTATGTTTAAAGTAAGTGCAAAAAAAAAAAAAAATGATGTTACTTCATACATCGAATAGATTTTCTCAGAGCAGGATCCATGCAAAGGCTTTGTGCTATGCTTTACTACAAATTCTATTCTTAAGAGAGGTTCGAAGAAAAGTATAGATTCAAAAGCAAGCAACACTAGAAACACGAGGGCAAGGCCTTAGAAATTTTAACATGTGACTTTTTAAAAAGAAACAGAGAAAAAAAATAAATAAATAAAAGCCAGACTGCCCAAGCAGCTTGATGGCTATAAGTACAGATATTTTATTTTTACTTTTTTTTTAATGAATAGAAAGGGAAATTGAAATGGAAATCTAGTACATTCGAAAGAGGTGGACACTCACAAGTACACCATTCCCACATCAAATGTCAAATGTTTGATAAGTTCAGACGTTAATATTGTGACATTTTAAGTTGTTATGGGTGAATTGAGACAATATATATTTTGCAGGGGTTAAAAGCATAGAGTCAAAATAAAAAAAATAATGAATTAACAAAGGACAACACTTGAGACCTTTTTCTATTAACACATGAAGATAGTCAATTAGAAGTACAATTGAGAAGTTAGTTTTTTTTTTTTTTTACTTGTACGGTTTTTATTCTTTCTTATTTTTTTTAAGGTTGGTTTAGTATTAAATTTTTTTATTTCTTTTTATTTGTAAGTTTTTTTTCTTTATTTTTTATTCTTTCTCATTTTTTATGTAGTTTAGTAAAGTGAATAAAAATTGAAATTTAAGCTGAAAAAAAATGAACGGGGACCAAGATGTTACAATCATAATAGTTAGAGGCCAATCAAGTAATTAACTCAATCTGTATGATAGTTAACAGACTCTGTTAAAAAAGACCTTTTTATACATGATTTTTTAAGACTTTAGGATCATTTTAGCTCAAAAAAGAGATTAAAATGTCACAAACATATTAATTTAGAGATCAATCAAGGAATAAACCTTTTATTATTTTGTAAGTTTCTGCGCTTTATTTGCTTGACCTTGCATGACTAATTGAATGTTTGCACAAATATAAACGAGATACCAATAAGAAAACGTGTTGCTGAAAGATGGCGAGACACATGGGCACTGTCCAATTTAGCATCTGTATAGCTTAATTTGAAGATAGTTCAGAAATGTTTTGAGCCAAGAAATAAAGTTGGGGAATGTTTTCTAAAATTTGACCTAGAAGAAAACAAGCAGGAGCAAGTTCTTCAGTGAAAACCGAAGTTATAATCAATGATCAAGATGTTGATATTAATAGAAATATGGTTACTATAATTTTATGGAAAGTTTGAAGATATTATTGATTAGTAATGGAAATATCAATATATATGTATACACACAGAAATTATAGAAATTTTCAGAAAAACATATTTCTAACATATACGAGAGCATAAATACGTAAACAAACAAATTTTATATGAGAAACTTTTTATATCATATGTCAGTACCAAAAGGAAGTTCTATGAGACTCAAACAAGTTGAAATACTATCTTGACTTAAATAATATTGGTATCGTATTTGAATAGTTTGATTATATAATTGTTATTTTGGTTTTTGAAGAAAACTACTTTAGCATGTTTCTGAGCAAAAAGATCAGTAGAAGACAAAAAAGTCGACATTGGCCAGTATTGTCCATATGCGTCAGGAATTTTACTGATATTATCTCGATATTACTCAATAGTTTGCACACACACTACAATGAGTTTTTATCGATAATTTAATGATATTAAAATTTTCGGGACATGTCGGCGATATTTACATCCATGAATAACTTGTGTATATCAACAAATTTAGTATGTTATTAAAAAAAAAAAAAATCAGTATGTTTAAAGTAAGAGCAAAAAAATGATGTTACTTCACACATCGAATATATTTTCTCAGAGTGGGATCCATGGAAGGGCTTTACGCTGTGCTTTACTGGAGATACTATTCTTAATAGTGGTTCGATGAAAAGTACAGACTCAAAAGCAAGCTTCAACATTAGAAACACGAGGGCAAGGTCTTAGAAATTTAACATATTGTAATTTGTTAAAAGAAACAGAGAAAACGGAAAGACTAAATAAACTTTTAGTTAGACTTACCAAGCAGCTTGATGGCTATAATAACTGATTTTTCCTTTCACTTTTTGGTTTATTGAATAGAAAGAGCAACTGAAATGGAAATCTAGTACATTCCAAATAGGCGGGCACTCACCAGTACCCCATTCCCACGTCCAACGTCAGATGTTTGATAAGCTCAAATGCCAATAGTGTGATATTTTTTGTTGTAATGGATGAAGTGAGACAATATTCTAGGGGGGTTAAAAGTACAAAGAGTCAAAAGAAAAAAAATTAAAAAGTAATGAATTAACAAAGTACAACACTTGAGAACATTTTCTTCAAACACCTGAAGAGAATTAGAAGTACAATATTGAGAATTAGTATTTCATAAGTTGATCATTTCACAAGTGAAGTAAGAGATCAAAAAAAGTGATTCTGTGCGGTCCTAGAAACACTGAAAGCCAGCTATATCTCAATTCAATAATATCATAAAAAGAGAAAACCAAGTTGTACCATTTTTAAATGGGCACGTAAAACCTCATTCAAGATTTTAAAATTTTCAGACTATAAAGTCGGAAGAGGTAGATCTGTTGAGGCACACAAGTCTCTTCTCGTTTATCAAGGAGCATTCTGAAAAGATCTTCCAGATAAATGGAGTATGTACTCTAACTATAGCTTCATTATTTCTTTATTACTTCTTTTCTGGAAAAATTTTTTTTTGACAAGTATTCTTTTCTGGATATTGCATATATGTTATTTGCGATCTTATAATTTATATGGTCAATAACACCTTTAATCTTCTCCTCTGTAACTTACGTTTTCTTGGAGTGCTTGGAAGAGATATAAGAGTAGACATTTATAGTATGCTTTTTTGAAGCCTTTTGTAGGGAAAAATTATAAAAGAAAAAAAAAACAAATAAATTCTGTAGATTTTGATCTTTAAGGATATTTATTTATTTATTCTTTAACTTCAAGGAAGATTAAAGTGTAAACAAGTAACTGGAAGAAAATTTAAGGACATGCAGTATTGACCGGAGAGAATAAATTGTTTCTCAGAATTTAGGAAAAAGAAAAACCGGTATAATTATTGCAGAAGAAATTAAAATTAAGTTGGTTTATGATTAAAAAATGCTTAGGCATAAGCCCATATGTCTAGCTAAGTTATTTTAATTTATATACACATATGTTTGGAGAAATAGATTCCTTTGTTTATTATCGTTTTTTGGTTGGGATGTGCTTTTACTTGGTGTTTGTTTACGACTTTTTGTTGCAAGACTAGTGTATACACTCCCCCCCCCCTAATGGTTTTACAAGAAAGGTTTCTAATGAGGTCTATTCTAGAATCTGGTTTTGAAAAATATGGTTTCCACTGTTAGTTATATTAGTTGGTTGTTTTCAGTTGTTTGGATTATTTCTCTCGTGGGTGGTTATTGGTTATTTTAGTTTCCACCGTCATCCTTTTTATTTGTTAATAATATGAGTGAGAAGCTTAACATGAGATGTGATTGTTTGTAGGTCTCAACAGATTCAAACTCTGCACTTTATTTCATTTGATATTAATCTTTCACTCTTACCATTTATACAAAACAGTATATATGTGTGTGTGGGTGTTATATGCGTCTACTTGTTTGAAGGATTGAGAGAAAGTGTAAAAAATAAACAAGGTTAACTTGGTGACGAAAACAAGGCTCGTCGTCCGAATTCCTGTATTATTTTTATTCTTTGAGGATCCTAACGCACACCAGTTTTAAGCAAAATGGACCCTCATGTTCATAAAAAAATACCCTCCCTTTTTTTTTTTTAGAGAAACATGTATCTGTAATCCAAAAATCTTGTATGCATAAATAGGCTAATTTATCTCTCTAAAAAAAAATAGGCTTATTTGAAATAGAGATCACTGGTTACTTTTGTTTTAATAGTTACGTTAATAATTTGGATTTCTTTTACACGATTCCCTAACCTTGTATAATATCTTCCCTCAAAATGATCCGCATATCACTCTACTAATGCTCATCAACTAATTGCATTCTATGATGATATATATACATACATATATATATATATATACATGTGTGTGTAAATATAATGTAAGCACATCGACTGTTTTCTTTCTTTCTTTCTTTTTATTTTTTATTTTTAAAGAAAACCAAACAATGGATCCCCCCCCCCCCCCCTCTCAAAGAACCTCAAAAGACTTTTTGTTTTTTGGAAATTTAGATTTAAGTGCGTTATAAATTTAAAAAAACAAATCCTTAAAAAGTCTTTAGTTATTTAACATATGTGTCTATATATATATATATATATATATATATGTATTTACCAGTGCAAAAAATCCAAAAAAAAAAAAATTGTGTTGGATATATAATGAAACTTACGCAGGTCAACAACGACGGCTGTTTTTCCAAATACGGTTGTTCTCGAACTTCTTAACAAGTATAACTACGATGATTGGGTTGAAATGGTACAAAACTATTTGATTTCTCAAGATCTCTGGGATTCCGTGGATCCTGACATTCCACTCGACGCAGTTCATGAGCTCAATGTGGATCAGGGTCAAGATCTCATGCGCACTCCACGGGATTCCGTGGAAGATGGTAACTGGAAAAAGAAGAATGCTGCAGCTCTTCATGCAATCAAGATTTCATGCGGTCCGGACGCTCTCTCTGCCATTAGGGGGTTCGTTTCAGCTAGGGAAGCTTGGAAAGCTTTAGCACGCAAGTTTAGGCCCCATTTCATTCTAGAGTTGCCAGATTTCCAAGGTAATTCTTTTTCCTTTCTTGAAGTGGACTGCAATGTTTTTATCTATATATTCTCTTGCATAAATCAAGAAATTTGTTTCCCTCCCCTAATTAGTGACAAGTGTTAAGACTAGCAAAATGCAAATTCTACAGCCTCATGTGTTAAACCTATCAAAAACAAACTGAAATTGATCTAAGAAAATTATCTAGCATATCAGCGAGTATCAATATATTTGTGTATATTATAGATATGCACATGTATACATATAAACCAAATAGTAGCTCCGAACGTTTCAAGGGAGATTGAGCGTAATAGCATTTTTGAAAAGAGTAATAGTAAATTATAGCATAAAAATTTCAAGCATAATACTAATAGTATAATTGAATTTTTGATCACATAATATTTAATAGACCCATAATCCATCTTCCTTCCTTCTCTATCTCTCACTCCTCTCCTTTTCTCTCTCTAACATGAAACTATACACATATAAATTTGTTATTAAAATTAAATGTAATCTGTTAATGTCTAGAAAATCCAATCAAATACAAGGAATTATCATAAAATACAAGGATTTTCTTGAAAATCCAATTATTTACTTGAAAACATATATTCTAACATATTTATTTATTTTAACATATATTTTAAATATTTCCAATATTTAGAATTAAGATCAGGTTAAAATATTTATCTATTCAAATTGCAACAAAGTTATAACATAGCATGCTTTATTGGCACCACTCTCAACAATTATTGCTCGAGTTCTATCACAGTCTTCATACATGTTTTATACCTGTTGCCAGAACACACAAGTTTTTGACGATCAAATATACGCCTGCTTCTATATATATTATGACTTACTATACACGGGATTTTCGTTTCCAGGAGAAAAAGGTCGTACTATTAAATATTATATGAACTTCTTTCAAGCTATAGAGCAAAGTGATTGGGAAACTGCACAGGAGTTGTATATAATAAATCCTGGCCTGTTGAAAGCAACATACAAAAGCGCAAATTATACAGCCCTTCACTATGCAGTGACATCTAAGGAAAATGAGGAAATTGTGGAGGACATGGTGGAACGCATGAGTAAGGAAGATATGGAAATAAAAGAATCCAGTTGTGGCTGGACAGCCCTTGCACAGGCCATAGAATCAGGAACTACCAGAATGGTAGAATGCATGATCAAGAAGAACAGTAAATTACTCGGGATTGCCGATAATGTCGGCGTCATTCCGGTTGTACTGGCTCTTTACAAGCGCATGGACTTGGTTCCCACCCTGTATTCTGCTACTCCAAAGGATGTTCTATTAAGGGAAGGAGGTAAACATGGCGCCACAGTCATTTCAAAATGCATAAAATTGGAAAAACCAGGTAAGATTAAGATTAAGATTAAAATTATTATTATTATTGTTATTATTATTATTATTATTATTATTTTATGGGTACCGCTCCAATAAAAAAAATATATTGATATTAAAACAACTAGAGCTGGTCTTAAATTTGGCACCAATTATTTCCTAATGACGTTCATGGTGAAAACTACGATTCATTGAAAAACATAACTTTGTATGGCTAACGATGTCACTATTCTAATTTCATTACTATAAATATTGAGTTGTGAATTTAAATGCTACAGGGACAACATCAATTGCCTTGAATTTAATACGTTATGCACCGAGTTTGGCCATTGCTAGAGATAATACTGGAAAATCTCCCGTGTACACACTGGCATGTGCAACTGTTCTATTTCGTGAGCTCAGATTTTGGGAGCAATGGATATATGCTCAATGGATGCATGACCGTTAGTACTCTCCATCTCTCTCTCTCTCTCTCTCTCTTTCTGAGAGTGTGTTTGTTTCTCTGTTATGTTTTATCTTTTCAATACAGACACTCAAATTAGCTTCTATTATTCTTGTTTATAATCCTATTACAAACACGAATTGGGAGCTAAGGGTGAGATGGGATCGTTAGTAAATGCCACTTTAGTTAGAATGCGCTAGTCTCTCCAGGTATTAACTGTTCCCTTTTATCATTATGTAAAAAATATCTTATAAATGTATAACAGTCACAAAAGTATGCATACACTTCGTAAAAATAAAAAATAAAAAAATTTAAAAGACGACAAAAAAAACAAAAAAACAAAAATAACATTAAAAATATTATAACAATGATCTCTACGCCTCATAATTTTTTTTTATGAAACCTTGCAAAGCATATATGACTATCATTAGGCAACAAAAACTATAGCGTTTTTTATAGCTTAATGGCCTTTTTTTTCTTTTTAAAGAACTTTTTATTAATTAATGAAATTTTATAAAATTAGAAAAATATCGATTTAAAAAGAAAAATGATCTATCGTTGATTTATTGATTGACTGATTAACTATAGCGAATTAGTGATTGATCAATATTAGTATGTATTTTTCATTAATTAACTATAATCAATCATTAATTTTGATCACAATTAATCACTAATTAATGGATATTTTTCTTAATAAAAAAAATTAGGCCATTTTACTTCAATAAGTGTTCAGAAATTTCATATTTACCTAATTTTTTTTCAAAATTATATGACATTCCTAAAATTGTTATTCTTTTGAAGTATTCTTCGTGACATACATAAAATTGTAACTATTCAGAAGTATTCTATGTGACATTTATCGTTATAAATTTAAATATTTCAAAGATGGTCATTATTGATTCCAAAAGGAAAAAGCTTATGTTCTTTTTGATCGAAGTGGCAATTGATTTAAGTTATGAAAATAATGATCAATTGTTACTTCTATGATATCATACACTCATCATTTATATGTAACGAGACTTCATGGGTCTTAACGAGACTTCTTTTGGTACAGGCCCTCCGGTTGAGAGCGGCATCACCAGCACATATTCAGGTTTTTTTTTTTTTTTTTTTTTTTTTTTTTTTTTTTTGTTTTGTTTTTTTTGTTTTTTGTTTTGTTTTTTTGTTTTGTTTTTTTTTTTTTTGTTTTGTTTTTTGGTTTTAAACCTGAAGAATGTAACACATGATTATTTCTGTCTTTTATGAAACCAGTTTTTAATCTTCGTTGTTGCATAAAAATACAGAAACAATTAGGTTATATCGTTACTTTTATTTTAAATATATTTGAGTGAGGACTTGGAAATTCAAGAAACTTAAAAGAAGGTTGTATAATTCTTGTTTATAGTTTTATTATTATTATTATGAGTTGGGAGGTTAGTATGAGATGTGGTCGTTAACAACCAATCTATTTAGAATGTGCTAGTCTCTCTAGATACTAGTTATTCCCTCTCATCATTATGTAAAAAAAATATTACATATGCATAAAAGTCATAAAAGTATGTAAACTCTTCATAAAAATAAATAAATAAATAAAGGAAAAAAATAAAACTAAAAATAAAAACAATAATGTCTATACCTCTTAAAATATTTTATGAAACCTTGCAAAGCATATGACAGTTATTATTCAGCAAAAACTATTGGCGTTTATAGCTTAATGGCATTTTTTAATAAGTTTTTAATTATTAATAGATAAAATTTTGTGAAATTAGGAAAATGATATTTTTTCAAAAAAAAAAAAAGGTTAACCACTAATTAACCGATTGATTGATTGATCACGGTAAATTAATGATTGACTAATATTAATATATATTTTTCACTAATTAACTATAATCAATTACTAATAATTATGGTCAACATGTGATTGACTATAATCAATCACTGATTAATAGCCATTTTTCTAAATAAAAAAAAAAAAGAAAGAAATCGGCCATTTACATAGATAAGTATTTAAAAACTATCTACTTATCTAATTTTTTCAAAACTATATAGAATTGGTAAAATTGTAATTCTTTAAAAGTATTCTATGTGACATACGTAAAATTGTAACTCTTAAGAAGTATTCTATGTGAAATGTACTATAATTTAAATTTTTTCGAATACGGTCACTATTGATGAGCCAAAAATGAAAAGGCTTATTATGTTCTTTTTGCTCGAAGGGGTAATTGAATTAAGTTCTGGAAATAATGACCAATTGTTACTTCTAGGAGATCATACACTCTTCTTCTTTTATTTGGATAAAATTATGTCATTCGAGGGTCTTAATGAGACATCTTTCGCCACTTTCGGGTAGAAATTTGATATTTTTAAATTGAAAGTTTAATTCAACCAATTATTTAAGATTTTCTTTTCGTTCTATGGAGTGTCACTTTTATCCTTCTCTTTCTCCGGCCGTTGTTGTTTCATATCATAATAATTTCCATATACTTGAATAATTGAAAACATTCCAATATACAATATTATTCGACTGCTGCTATTTGAAATCTTAATAATTTGTATATACTTGAATAATTGAACATATTCTAATATACAATATTCGAAAATCTAAGATAACCTATTGAGTGACAAGTGGTGTTTTAGTTTATACATCCTTCAGTAATCATATTAGTTTCTTTTGAAAATATAGGACTTTTTAATAACTAGATTATTTTATTTGGAAATCTTTATCACAAATATTGATACTCTTTTGTTGATAGTTGCACGCACAATATCAGATCTTGGGGTGGATGATTTCGGAGATCTATTTATGAAAGAAAGTGAATTTACAGGCCCTCCAGGGGAGAGCGACACCTCCAACATAACTTCAGGTATTTTTTTGTCAACGTGAAGAATATAACATATGATTTTTTCTTCCTTTTATTATGAGACAAGTTCTTATTCTTTCCTTGTTGCATAAAAGAAAATATTTAAGTGAGAGACTTGGAAATTACATAATCTTAAAAGAATACATTATTTGATCTAGAAATTAAGTACCACATTATTGATATAGCTGCTTATTGTTCATATATCCAATTTCATATGAATAAAGAAAGATCTTCAATTATTCTTGACGCTTGTGGTAATTATATGATCATTCATTAAAAAAAAAAATTAATAATAAAGATTGTCATGAAAATAGAAGAACATTTCATTAATAAAGCAATTCAACTAGTGGTCCTTTCCAATTTCTCACTATTCAATACTAATATAAATTCATGATCAATCACAGCGCCAACTCCCTTGAGACGGCTAGTTTCAAAACTGGTTCAGCTTTCAGGTATACTTTATCCACTCACTTGCAGGGGAAAAAAAAAAAAAAAAAAAAAATCTTCTTTTCTTATATGATCTAGAGTACTAACAAATCTTGTCCTGATCATAATTTGTGTTTCCCAATTAAGGAGTTTATGAGCGTATAGAAGAACATAAATTGGTCCATGAACATTCTATTGAACTGCTAGAAAACATGTGCCAAACGATTGCGATTATAAAAGATGAGAGCACACTGAAAGATGGTTTGGTGTTTGAGGCACTATCCGAAGCAGTGGATGAAGGGAACGTCAAGTTCATCGAGGAACTTATGAAGGCGAACCCAGTATTTGCGGCCAGCAGTACCGATCAACAATATTCAAGGGAGATTTACGTGCATGCTATTCAATCTCGACAAGTAGAACTGGTTGAGCACATCCTTAAAAAAGTGCCCAAGAGTCGATATGTGTTGGAAATCAGTGCCATGGCAGATAAGTATGGTAATAACTTGCTACATGAAGCTGCAAGGTTACCGCCTTCTTTAAGTATTCGTGAAGCAGCTTTGCAGATGCAGAAAGAGCTGCGATGGTTTGAGGTAAATATGTGTGTATATATACATATGTATATGAGTATATAGGTGTGTGTATCTATATATTATTTGTACATCGTGTTTTTCCAAAGTTTAATATCTAAAGCAGTATGAGCTCTTTACTCCTAGTAATCATGAAATGATCCTATATGAAACCACACACACATACATACATACATATATATATATATATATATCTGTATGGTATGTGTGATATAATTCCACTAGAACAAATAATGCAGGAGGTGAAGAAACTTTTACATCCTACGGCTTCAACAGACAAAAACGTAGATAACTTGACACCGGGTGAAGTATTTACGCAGAGCCACAAAGATTTAGTTATTGAAGGAGAAAAATGGATGAAAGAGATGGCAACTTCTTGTAGCGTGGTCGCTGCTCTTATTGTAACCATGGTGTTTACTGCCGCGTTCACAGTTCCTGGAGCAGATGATCATAAGACAGATAAGAAGTTGTACAATACTTTTATGATTTCCGACGGATTTTCGCTCTTTACTTCCACGACTTCAGTGTTTGTGTTCTTAGGGATCCTCACGTCTCGATTTCAAGAACACGATTTCCACATTTCCTTGCCGAGGAAATTGTTCATAGGACTAACCATTCTTTTCTTGTCCATTGCCTCCATGTTGATAACCTTTTGTGTTGTCCTTCTCATCATGCTTCCTGAATCATGGGTTCCCATTCCAGTCATTTTGCTCGGAGCCCTTCCAATCACCTTATTTGCGCTCTTGCAATTTCCTCTTCTAATTAGGATATTTCGTTCTACATATGGGAGAAGATTTTCTTTAACATCTAAACTGGAGAGTACCGATAAAGAAAAAAACAAATAGATATATTAATTATATTTACGTATCTATATATACGTGTATATATGTCTCTTTGTGTGTATATCAGTTACTTGCTGGCTAGAATAACTGCCGCTCGCCATACTCTTTTCCTACTTTGTCCAACTCATACAAGTTCAATAAAAAAGACTCGTTTGATTATTTAGTTGTGGATAAAATTTTTAAGTTTGAGTCGGTGGACTTTTTAAAAATTAGTTATAATTTTTGTTGACTTAAAAAAAAAAAGATAAAACTGAAATAAAAAAAATACAGTTTAATTAAATATAAGTTGAAATGCGAAACGAAGCATTTATATTCACATTGCAAGTTCAGGATCTCAGGATCTCTTTTCTGTGAGCTCCTATTGCTTTTGCTTTATATTATTTTATTTATTTTTTCACGTTTGCTTGTTTGACTGTATTCTTTGCCTTTTTAAAAAAAAAAAAAAATTGTCTTTGAATTCTGACTCATTTGCATATATATATATATATATATATATATATATATATATTTCATTAAATTTGAGTGGAAGACTTAGAGTGCGACATGATTACATTAGAGGGAGCCAAACTTGTACATGTATTAGGATGTGCTATCACTTTGATGTCACTTGTTTTGTATCTTCATTTATGATATAGCGGCAGTGTACATTAGAAAAAATAAGAATGATAAAATCAAAACATTGATTAATTAACCTTGTAATTCACACAGAATCATTTCAAAATTCGTTGATTCACACACAGAAATGAAAAACCACAGATAAAATTGGGAAAATAAATGATTCTGAAAGTAATATATATATATATATATATATATGTATATAAATAAAAGAAAAACAAAACAAGAAACTAGCTTTCTTTTAATCCAAGAGTTAATTCAAAATTAAACTTAACTTTCCTAGATCAAATAATACTAAAAGAAACTTCCCTACATGTAAAACTGCTAATTATCTTTGAGAAAATTATATAAATGACTATTTTTTTTTCATCTATTGACCAACATGACAAAAATTCCTTTTTTTGATCAACATGACCCAAATTTTAGTTAATTTTAGTTTAATTTTGTATTATGTTGGTCTCGTGTTAACTTTTTTGTCTCATGTTTGGTCTCTAAATTTATGTCTTTTCCCATTAACTTTTGTTTTATAATAATAGTTTTCAAGCCAAAAATCTAGATCCTAGATCGTTACGTGATTTCTTCCCAATAAAGATTGTATCAATTTACTAAAAAAAAAATCAGTAGAAGATTCATTATGATCTTCATATTCTTCAACCTTTTACCAAACATTAGTTCTTTTCGTGGTCCTTATGTGTTATTTCTAACTATCTGATCAGCTGTATGGATGGGTTGATTTTCAATTAATTTATAAATTTCACATTTCCTCTTTTAAAAATAACTAATTACAGAGCATGCACAAGCATGTACGGAGTAAATAAATAAAATAAGTAGTAAGTACGAAAGCACGTACAGAATGAATAAATAAAACAAAGTAAAAGTGAACAATTAAAAAAAAAACTGCCACATGACGAGCATTTAAACTGTCACATAACGACCTCTGCAACATGGATGAAAAAAACTTATTCTCTCTTTGATATGTAGGTATAGATATATATAATAAAATATAATATAATAACATATAATATAATATATATCATATGTATAGGAAGGGGGGAAAAAAACTAGAAAAGAGCATGCCACGTGACGAAAATTTGAGCATGAACGAAATCCATCATTCGTCCTTTTAAATAAGAGAAGGAGGAAAAATAAAAAATAAAACGGTTGATGCAATCAAAAACCACTGCAATACAATGTCCTCTATATCTCTCCAATTTGTACGTCCAAATTGCATATTAATAACAATACTGGAAGCCAAGTCTCCCTGTTAGGATTTTGGTGGTAGTTTTAAATAAGAATTTGCCCAACGTTATTGCCCAATACTCTTCTCTAAGAGTATCTTCACTACAACACCAAATTCATGTGTCAAACATAAATTTTGAAATTTGGTTTGAAAACCACTCTATAATGTAGTAATATTTGTAAAGATAAATTTAACAATTGCTATACTTTGTGGTAGATTGCACGAATAAAGCTAAGGGTCATCACTCAGCTCCCTAATTGGCATATACATATGGTAATTTAAGTGATGTTTCCAAGGTGGTGATATGTAAACATGGGATCCACTGAATTTGTTTTATAATGACTTTTATGAGGATTAAAAAACTTATAGGGTCCACAATTTATTAAAATATATGTGTTTGGAATAATAGTTGGAGTTGAAATTTTTAAATTGTAGTTATTAACTTTTCAAAAACTAGTTAAAAAATTTATTGACTTTTCATAAAAAGATAAAAATTAAATTGAAATTTTTAGATTAGAACCTAAATTCCTAACAAACTATAAATTTTGAATCTGACATACATTTTACTTGTGCAACCCACTCTATTATATTAAAACCTTTTTTTTTTCTATTTTTTTCCCTTTTTTTTTTTGTTGGCTTTGTTTTAGTGAAGGTTACTTGTTCCAAAACTAAATAAGTAAGACCCGAAAAAAAAACTCCAAAAAATTAAAACCATATTACAATAAGTCAAAACACGAACCTATTCTTTATTTTCTTCTATATATGCGTACTTAAGTTTAAGCAAAAAAAAAAAAAAAAAGACTATTTACCGAAACTATATTTTCTTCATTTTCTTCTATATATTCTATATAGGCATGTTTAAGTTTGAGGAAAACAAAAAATTATTTACCAAACGACTAAAATTAATACAATTAGAAATAAGAGGAGAAAGTAAAAATTCATTAAAAAGAAAAAGATAAAACTCTAATTTTTCTGACGCTACACATTAAAAAAAAAATTTAAACTCTTGGAGTTTAGAAGTTTTTACCTTAATAATAGTTTATGAAGATTAGAACCCTCACCATATAATTCTCATTGTCTGAATTGTAAAGAGTAGAAGAGATGGTGGAGTTGAGGGTTTGGAATTGGTCTGTGAGCAAAGGAAAGAGTCAAGTGGTTTTGATTTCATAAAGCCCAAGTTTTTCTTTTATATTTAATTAAGGCTTCGTTTTGGACGCCTTTTCAAAAGTTTTTTTCAAACATATTTTTGTTTTTTTCCTCTAATTTTATTATTAGCTTTTCCAAATATTTTAAAAAAAACTTAAACTTTAAAAGTCCATAATTTTTTATTTTAAATCAAAATGAGATATATATACATATATATATATATTTAAATTGCATAAAATTTTGAGAGCAATGAAATAAAATCTATATTGCTAATTTTTTTCTAAATATATTTTAAGTTTTTATATATTTTCATTCTAAACAGTTCATTTTCACCAAATATACATTTTCAAAACTCAAACCATCTACAACTTCAAAAACATCATCTCCAAAAATGTCCCCAAACGGGGCCTAAGGCTCCTTGATCGGACTTGTGACGATGTCAATGGAGAGGTACGACGGATCTGATCTGTTGCAACGATGAGAAGGCGCTCCTTCAGACTCATTACGGCATCAATGGTGGCAAAATATTTCGATCATTTTCTCCAACTCATCGTCTCTTGTGATGAAGATTTTCATGAAATTCCAAGATTTTTTAGACTATATTTTCTTGAAAATCTTGTATTTTCTAAACTATATTTTTTTTTTATAAAGTCCTGTATTTTCTAGTAAATCTGATTTACGGGTAAATAATAGGCCCCTCCATTCGCAAGACCTATCTTCATCTTGGTCTTGTCCAACAAGATGTTCGTTGTCTTTGCGAAATCACGAACACAGGAGCGAAACACCCTTGTATCCTTGGCGACCAAATTGTTTCTGGGATTGTCCACACTTTTCTTGCCCATTGCAACTATGTTGATAGCTTTTTGTGCCGGCCTTCTCATTATGCTTCTCGAATCTTGGGTTCTCATTCCGGTAATCTTGCTCACGGCCCTTCTGGTTACCTTATTTGTGTACATGCAATTTCCTCTTCTTATCAGGACATTTAGGTTTACGTACCTAAAAAGCCTTTCTTTAACTTTGTTATTTAAAAGTATGGTGCCTGTACAAAGAAAAACAATTAGCTATTCATTGGATACTGATGTTTAAATGTGTCTGTGTGTATGCCATTTACTACCTATCTAATTGAATAAATGGCGTTATAGCTATAATCTTTTTCTATTTTGTTGTACAAATCATGATGTTCAATAAAAGATTCTCGATCAAAAAATTTTTTTTCCGGGTTTTTCTTTGTATTTTCTTATTTTTCTGTGTTTGGTTATTTTCCTTTGGGTTGTCATTTGAATTCTTTAAGTTGCGTGTAAATTCCTTAATTCTGGAAGAGTTGAAGTTTTTTATTATTTGATGAACACGGGACCTGCCCTGCATTGAGATGTTATAACTCAATTTGATGTCAGTTGGGGGTAATTTTGAAAAAGCAATATCTAACGAAATTTTAAAATTTAATAAAATATCAAGATCTTAACTCATGCTAATATCTATATAATAATTTATTTCATGATCGACATACCTTGTAAAGACTCAACACGTACTTGCTCCTCTATTTGAAGAAAGAAAAAACGCCTACCATAGGGAATCGCGCTCACTACAATAACTATAATTCCAACTTAGCAACTATCTTGATTAAAATATTTTGTGATATATTTATCCAAACTCTTAATTGAATTCTTATAGATATATTTAAATAAATTCTTTATCTTATCCTAAATAAAAAATTAATTTAAATTCAAACCTATCTCAAATTACATATAGAATAATCTAACTAATAGATAATTACAATACCAATTTAATTTTGATTCAAATTATTAATTATTAATTCCATAATAATAAATTGGATATTATCTTTTTTTTTTTTTGAAATGAATTGGATATTATGTTGAATTTAAATAAAGCCTCATATTATTCGAGTCGCTTGATAAATCCAAAACTGCACAAACAGACTTAGGAAGGAACTGTTTGTGCCCACAGTCCCTCCCGGGACTGTTATTGGCATGTGCCCACCTGGCACAATGCAAGTGGCAGTGGGCAGTCTTTCCTATATCATCAAACTTTGAGGATTATCCAGGTTCATTTATGAGAATTTATCAGCTAGTCAAGGGACCTAATGAATTTGTATATTTCAAGTTCCAATAATTATATATTTACCCAAAAAAAAAATTCCAATAATAATATAAATAAATTACTCGGTCAATTTATGAAATTTAGTTACTAACTTTGATGTCTTTTCATTAAAGGTTCAAAGTTGTACTCTTGATTACATACCGAGTAACGAAAGTCCAATATATTTTTGTTCGTGATATATTAATGTATGTATTATACCTATATGATATCCATAATTTTCTTTTCTTCACGATGTATCAATGTATGTGTTATACCTATATGATATCCATAATTGGCTGAAGGTCTAGTTATTTTTTTTTTCCTTTCATAGTTCCAATGTTTCGCTTTAGGAAAAATCCTATTCACAAGTCCATATAAATGGAATATCATTTTTTCACCTAGCTATGTGATGAAATGATCAAGATCTCTTGATTATATTTCACTCAAAAAGGAAAAAAGAGGCGAAAAGAAAAAAAAAATTGTGTTTGCAAAGATATTTTGTATTAATTGGTTCCATGCAAAGGCTTTATGTTGTTTTCTGGTAGAAGACTATTCTTATAACAGTCTCGAAAGAAAAGTATAGATTCAAAAGCAAGCTTCAACACGAGAAACACGAGGGCCTGGCCTAGAAATTTGATGTATTGACATAATTTGGGGAATTAAAGTTAATTTATACATGACAAAGAATATCGAAGTACACTTGAGATGCATTTTGTTCACAAGTTGATCATTTCACAAGTGAAGTGAGAAGTTGAAAAAGTGTGATTCTCTAATCCTAGCACCATTCAAAGCCAACTACGTACAGCTAGCTCAAATATAGCATCCAAAAAAGTGATAAGTTTTATCTTCTTTTTTTCTTTTATTTTTGGTTGAACCAAAAAAGTGGTAAATTTGTCTCATTTCTAAATGGGCACGTAATACCCCATTCAAGATTTTCAATCTTCCGAATATAAAGATGCAACAGATCTATATATATAATATATATATAATAAATATATATATATATAGTTGTGCTCAGGCACACAATTCTCATATCGTTTTATCAAAGAGCATTACAAATAGAAAAGCTTCCAAGTTCCAATCATGGAGTACGTCCTCTTACTATAGCTTTATTACTTCTTCAATTTTTTTGTCACTCGTTTGGGTCATGCATTACATATGTTCGTTTAAATTAAATGTTTATATTGAATTTGAATTATACATTCAAATAAAATATTTGTTTGAATAGTTTTTTTTTTAAGTTACATTTGAATAGTGTAAAAGTAAACAAAATAAGTGTGATATAAATTTCTAAAAAGTAAAAATTTGAATATGGACTTGAGTTAAATTATTGTGAACATTTAAATATTGTGAACATTTAAATAGTTTCACTCTAAAGTAGTGGCCCAACAAAACCTATATTACATATGAATATATTAATACCTATTTCAATAACTCATTCAAACGTGTGATTAATCATTTTATATTCTCTAATTCTTTACTTCTTTATCATTGCACGAGTATAGTTTGCTTTGGTCAATGACAACTTTTTCTTTTCCTCTGTAATTTTTCCTTTCCTTTTTTTTTTTTTTCTCTTCTTTTTAATTCTTTACAATACAAATCATTTGGTACAAAACGACAAGTAAAACTAGAGTTATATATATATGTTTGAATAATTGATGGAACGAGGAATAAAATATCCACTCAAAATTATTAGAAAAAAAAAAGAAATAATAAGAAATTCAGAATCTCCAACCTTGATGAAAACTGAACAAAAAAAAAAAATTAACAAATAAAAAATCCTTTAGAGAATACATATATGAACCCAAACGAAAATTGGTTTTATTCATACACTTTTAAAATCCTTTTCTTTCAAATACAAAGTTTATTAGCGATTATGACTTCCTGCATATTATTGAAGTTAGTCAATTAATTATCCCAAGATCTTGAAATCAGTCTCCATGATGTTTTTGAAAGTACATAATTATCGATTTTTTCAACTAATTATTATGACGTTCTTGGGGTTCAGAACATATTTAACATCCTCTGACCCTATTGAAACTGGTGAACATCGGTGTGTGCCAGCACACTGAAAGTAGCAGATGAATTAACATTTTATCTTGATACGAAATTTTATACAGGCAGACAGCGGTGGATGTAATTCCAAGTACGGTAGTTCTCGAAGTTCTTAACAAGTACAACTACGAGGATTGGAGTGAAGTGGTTAAAAGCTACTTGATTGCACGAAATCTCTGGGATGTCGTGAAACCTGATGGCACTGATGATCAACCAAACTCGATGCAGAACTCAATGATCCAATGCAGTTCGCGATGATCAAGTTGCTATGCCGATGCAGATCACGAAGATCACACTAAAGCTAAACATCAAGAGTTAGAAAATGATAAGAAGAATGCAGCAGCACTTCATGCAATTAAGATTTCATGCGGGCCAGAGGCACTTCAGGAAATTAGGAGAATCTTTTCAGCCAAAGAAGCTTGGAAAACTTTAGAAGACAAGTTTAAGCCAGAGTTCTGTATTCAGCTATTCCCACGCCCAGGTATTTCTATTTTCCTTTCTAGAAATGGTCTGCGAGGTTTTTCTATATTCTCGTAATATATCATGAAGACAGCGTTAGAGAAACAAAATGCAAAATTGTACCGCCATAAATGTTTTATTATATTTATTTTTTGTTATTATTATTATTATTATTATTTTAACAAAAAAACTGAAATTCAAACAAAATTACATGAAAAACTCATCGAGGATTGAATGTACTATGTGTATGTACATTTATAATCTACGTATGAACCAAAAGGACATATAGTTTATGTGTAGTTTTTTTTCAATTAATAATTACTTGAATATTGTAACTTAGTTATGAGTATATTAAATTCCTCCCTTTAAAAATCTTTGTGATTATTCTGTTTCGTGACATATCTATATATTTTTACTTGTGTGAATATTAAATATTAAAGGACATATAATAAACCATAAGTAGTAAAACCCAAAAAAAAAAAAAAGTTGACAGCTGCCATTTGATTCGTTTTTTCTCTACCATGTGCCAAGTTGTATAAGGCTTTTTCCAGAAGCAGTCAAAGGCACAGAATCAGATTCTATTTATTTACCCACTAGAGTAAGGAGTTTTCTTCTTAAGGGTCCACTGGAAAGAAATTCTTCAATTGCTTTTACTCTTTGTTGTACGTTTCTTCATTAGTTTTCCTGTCGGCGGGGTGGAAAAAGGAGTGGGGACATATTTTTATTAAGCATTTCCTTTCTTTTTTTTTTTCCCTTCTTTTTTGGTCTCTTCTGTTTTAAACATATTATTTACGTCTCTTCTTTTCTGTTAACCCACTAGAATAAGGAGTTTTCTTCTTAGAGGTGGATGAGGTAACGCCCCGGGGCGTATGCTCCTCATAGATTCTTTTGTGGAAAATTACGTTGGGTGATTGTTTTTAGTCACTTAATTTAATAAATGACTTAATTTTTTTTATTAAGCAAAATATTAATTTGTCAATTTTCAGAGTTGGTCAATCAATGATTGACTAATAGTCAATCAATAATTAACTATGAAATTTAGTAATTCACTAATTGTCAATCAGCGATTAATTATGAAATTTAGTGATTTACGTTAGAGTTAATCATTGATTGACCATAAGTCAATCGCTGACTAACTATCATACACCCAATCACTTATTAATCATTTAATACAATTTATAACCATTTTTTTAAATAAAAAAAACGTCTTTTAACTAATTTTTAAAAATTTCGGTCATTTATTGAAAAAACTTCTTAAAAAGGGCAATTTAACTATAAATCCTGTTTTTGTTATGAATTTTTTAACTTTTTCCTTTTAATGTTCTTAATTTTTCAAAACTTTTCATATATGCTTTCCTCAATAACCAAAATTTTAACTATATCTCCATTTTTTTTTTCTAATTTTTTTCCTTTTGAAGTACCTTTTTTTTTTTCCTAATGTAAATGTATAATTTTGAAATAAATGATGGTAACAGGAATGTAAAAATGCTTTTCTCTATTTTTTGTTATACTAAAAGTGATCCTCATAAATATCTTTTCTTTATTCCGGTTAAAATTTTTTTTATCGAATTTATCCCCATTGAAAAAGACTTTTCTCATATATATTTGGATTAAAGTACTTTATTTTTCATCCTCTAAAACTAATATTTCTTTTATGATTGTGACCTCTATAAATAATATTTTTCGTAATTGCCATGCTGCTATAATTTTTCTTAAAATGTGTTTTTACTTGAAATCTTTTTTCCCCGCAACTCATTCAGACGCTAATTTCTCTAACGTATCCCTAAATAGTTCATTATCTAATTTTCCCGTTATTTTTTTTATTTTTTATTTTGTTAAAAATCTGTTTTGTTTTTTTTTTTTTATCTTGTTTTTCTTTTTGACTATACTAAATTCTCAGGAGAATAATAAAAAAAGAAAAAAGAAAAAAGAAAAAAAAAACTAACTTCAAAAGAAAAAATTGCATTCGTAGTCAACAAATTCAACAAACTGAATATGCACGTATATAACATGTTCTTTCAAGTGTTTAATAACTTGAGGGTTTTTTTTTTTTTTTTTTTTTTCTCAGGAATTTTCCTCTTTGTATACGTTAACTCTTTTTTCATAACTAGGTTTTTCTTGATGGGTTGTACTATTAAGGTTTTTATGAGGTATATTACAGAAACCAATATTCAAAGGTAGTTTTACTTAACATTTTGACGTCAGTTTCTACTAACTATATGGCTTTTAGTCCAGGTAGTATTTTCTGTTGGGAGTGCAATGTCTTGGTTATTCTTCGTTCAACTTTTTGATTTTTTTTTTCTTTTATTTTAATACATTGAGTTAGGGGCTCGGTAGAGGATGTGTTAAGGTTTGGTTTCCAACCTCGTAAGGATGTTTAAGCTTACTTTGATACCAATTATCTCTTCTCTCACCCTAATAAAAAAATAAAATAAAATAAAAATTTTGAGGGGTTTTAACATTTTTAACATTCTTCGTTTATCCCTTAAACCAAAACTTACTCCGCTATTAATCATAATGGGACATTTATTGTCTCTGTATACATTTTCACTGTTGAATTTTTCAGGTATGAAATGTCCTTTTTTTTTTCCCCCTTTCTTTTCTTTTTTGGGGTAATCGTCATCTATTCTGTCTCAGTCAATACGCAAGTTCTTGATCACTTATATACATCTGCTTTTCATATATAACTGAAAACGTGAGAATTCTTTGCCAGAAGAAAGTGAAGGTCGTGACAAGGAATGTTATAAGCTCTTCTTCAATGCTGTAGAGCAAGGTTATTGGCGTAAGGCAAAGGAGATGTACAAGGAAGATCCTAACCTGTTGAAGAAAACATTCAAAAATGCAAATTTTACAGCCCTTCACTACGCAGTTTCCTCGAAGGACAATGAGGAAATTGTGAAGGACATGCTGACTCACATGAGTAAGGAAGATCTGGAAAGGAAAGAATCAAGTTGTGGCTGGACGGCTCTTGCACAAGCCATAGTATCAGGAACACCCGAGATGGTACAATTGATGATCGACAAGAACGATTCATTACCGCACATCGAAGATAATGTTCACACCATTCCAATTGTAATGGCTCTTAATTTTCAACGTCTGGACTTGGTTTACATTCTGTATTCTGCTACTGAATCGGAAGCTCTATCAGATCTTAAAGGAGGTAAACATGGCGCTGCACTCATTTCAAGATGCATTAAGATGAAGAAAGCCGGTAAGACATTTGTTTAATAGTGTAGACGAAAGAATGCGAATGCGTAGCAACTTAGTTGGTACTTGGTATGTGCTTATTGCTGCTGGTTCAATGTTGATTATTCTCTCTCGCCGTTTACTTAAAAAATATATATATATATATATATATATATTTATTTATTTATTAATATTCGTGGCAGAAATTACGATTCATAGATATAACATAGACTTTGTTCGTGGCTAAAAGAAATTATTTACTAATGTTAGTGGTTAAAGAAACAATTTTTTTTTTTTAAGTCAAATATAGTTATCACTAAAGTATTCATTATTATTTATTTCTCAAAAAATATATATATTCATAATTATTCTAGCTAGTGATGATTTCTTATTCAAGTGATTAAGTATTGTTTTTATAAACCGAAATAGTAACTGATATCAAAGAGTACTAGTATACTAATAATTGTTATCATCCGAGTTCGTGTTTACAATAATGATGTAATGCTTTTGTTGTGAATTTAAATGCTACAGAGACAATAGCAATTGCCTTGCATTTACTGAGGCATGCCCCGAATTTGGCCAGTGCCACAGACAGCAACGGGAAATCACCCGTGTACACACTGGCATGTGCAGCTTTTCTTTTTCATGAAGAACGTGGGCACAAATTTTGGAAGAAATGGATATATGACTGTTAGTCTCTCTCTCTCTCTCTCTCTCTCTCGCATGGTATTTTTTAAAAATTCATTAAAATTTAAAACATTTACCTGTTTTAGTTCTCTTGATATATGCCTCCTTTTGAAAGTTTCCACGAAACCTTGTAATAAACACAGATGGCAATTATTAGGCAACAAAACCTCTTATGATATACGTGCAATTAGGACAAAAATCCCCCAATCAAATTTATAGGATCATCATTGAATAAATTGCATAATTAAAAATTTTGAAATTTGAAGTCCACTTCTAAAAAAAAAAATTTTTTTTTGAACGAAGTGTGATTCTTTAGCATTCTATGTGACATATATCTCTCATTAAATTTTCCAAAAGATCGTGGTTACTGAATCCAGAAAGAAAAAAGCTTATATTTTTAAAGCTTGAAATGTAAAATGTGCGGGATTCAAGTTATGAATATAGGCTTTATCCCAAAAAAAACTTTCAGATCATGTACTTTTTTTCCCGCATATGTTTTTGTTTTTGTTTTTGTTTTTGTTTTTTTTTTTTCCTCCCAATTTAATGAGGCATCTTCTGTTTTTTTCTAGGTGAAGGATTAGAACTTCTAATTAGGAAGTTGCCTCAGATGTGCATGATTTTTTTTTAGTTTTATGATGAGTTTGTAACCTTTTTCTACTTTTTGCATGCATTTGATGTTAAGGTATGAATTGTAGAATTTCGATTTAAATTGAATTGTATATTTGGTGAAGTATTTGAATTGCTGAAGTTAAAAAGTGTAAAAAAAAATTTAATATGGAACTTGTTTCGTTTGTCTCGAAATTTTATGCAATTGAAAAAAAAATATTCATTTCATTTGGACTTTTATATGCAAAGTTATGGAATTTTAAAATGAGTGGGTATATTGACACCTCTCATTTTACTTTTCCTATCCACTTTTTAAAACTACTTACCATATTAGTTTTAGAATTAAAAAATTATTTGTTTCACCCCTTAGTTTTACCAAAAAGCCCTTAAAACTAAATTATTTGTCTTCTTTCCTTTTTTCTTCTTTCTCCACATATTAAATCTAAACCACTGCATAAATTTTTTTTAAAATATGTTTTGTTTTATTTTTATTTTTAAAATTTTTCTCACGAGATTTCTTTTTTTCTTTTTTCTTTTTAGATATTCAATAAAAATTCTTCATTGGTTTATATGTTTTGATAAAAATCTATAAACTTTTGTTTGGTATACTTCTTCTTAAGACGATAAAAATTTAAATATAATATACTGATGAAGTTGAGTATTTCATAAGTACGGTTGAAAATGTTATGAATTTGGTCAATATTTTTATTAGATAATTAAAAAAAAAAAAAAGCTCACAATTCATCATTTGAATGAATTCCTAACTATTTCTTTCAATTATTTATAAAATGAATAATCAATCAAATTAATATATTTGATTATAAATCCACATCATGCATACATGTTCTTTATTTTCTTGTTATTTCTTCAATAACAAAAAACTAGTTAAAACATGAAATTACAAAAACTATTGAAAAATATGAATAGTAACAAACAAAATAAAAGAATCTTATCTTAAAAAAATCTCTTGGAAATGAATTAAAAAATACAACAAAATAGAACATTTAAAAAGAAGTAAAGAAAAAAATGTATAAAGATTTAGACTGTAATGGGAGAAGAAAGAAAAAAGTAAATAATTTATTTATAAGTTTTTTTTTTTTTGGGAAAAATTAAGAGATAGAACAAGTAGTTATTTAATTATAAAGTTAATATAGTAAGTGGTTTTAAAAAGCAGGTGAGAAAAGTAAAATGAAGGGTATCAATAGACCCACCATTTTATAATATGAGTTACAAACTTGTAATAATAACTATAAATAGTAAAATTGATATTGACTTTTCATAAAAAGACAAAATTGAGTTGTAATTTATTATCCAAATCATGATGTAAAATCTGTGCTTTACTTTTTTTACTCTCTTTGGCCGGTTTTTTTCTCCTTTTATTTTAATTCTTTTTAAGTTGTCTAGTTTTATTTCATTTTTTATTTAATATACTAGGGATATTTTTCTATGGAATGGATGTTTTAGTGGGGTACGAATCTTGTTGGGATGCATTAAAATTTTTTTATCTTCTTCTTTTGAGCTTAGCAGTATTTTAATATCCATATATAGTAAGTTCTAATAATAGTATTGTAAGTGCTTGAAATTACAATATATGTGTAAATTATATTAATTATTTTAGTTAATGAACATAGAGGGATAACGAATATCAGAATATGGTTGATGAATCCTAAAATAGGGAATTAAAAATTGACAATCTTGAATAATCTATTGAAAAATGAGATTTTATGTAAATATTAATTATTTGGAAAACTTTTTTTTTTAACAAGTATTGATAAAATATCTTAATTTGTCTATAGTTATAAGCACAGAGTCAGCTCTTGCTCGGTATCCAAAAAATGATGAATCCGCTGTACCTGGACAAATGCAACTAATTGGAAATACAGGCCTTCAGAGTGGAAGCAACACCACCAGCATAAATTCAGGTATTTAGTCGCTTTATGGCTTTTATCTTCATCAGAGTCTTTATCTGCTATTTCCGCCCAAGATTTTTTTTTCCTTGACTTTTTATTTGGATTTTAATGGTATGAAGGCTACGCCTTACTCCTGTTATGTTTGATCTGAATATGACTTAGCTGGTACATAGCATTTGGCTATGCAATTGCAGTTTAAACATTATTTGTGAATTGTGACTTACTGAATGAGCAATATAATATTAATTATTCTTACCTCGGAACAACTTTGATAGTTATACCAACTAAGAGTGGGCGACCACTGAGGGACTGAGAAGGAGAAACTGGAATTACCTGATTCACTAATTTAATTAAAAAACAAAAACGAAAAAAAAAATATTATCATGCAAAAATATACAATATATATTTATATGCATCTAAGTTTATATACATTTTGCCGCTACCGATACTCATAGCATTACCTTTGTCATTATTTAGTACTAATTAGAAGAATATATATACTAAATTGCAGGACTACTGGCTCCCTTCAGATGGCTATTTTCAAAACTGCCTATTCTCTCAGGTATGCCGTACATATCCATATTTGAAAAATGTAATTTGGTTACAAAACTGTTGTGGTAAATAAATGTTATTTACTTCAATAATTTCGTAAATATGCTATTTTATTCTTGTAGCTTCCGTAAATATGTTATTTACCTCTTTCTCTTTTATCTACTGAAGAATCTTCTCCTGACAATAACCCTTTACCCAACAGAAGTTGAGAAGCGTATAGGAGACCTAAAATTGGTGCACATACTTTCAAATGAACTGCTAAGAGTCATGTGCACAACAATTTCGGACATAAGCGATATAGGAGAACTCAGAGATGGTTTAGTGTTCGATGCATTATTCGCAGCAGTGGATCGAGGAAACATCACTTTTGTCGATGAACTAACAGGGATTGGGCCAGTATTTGCCGCCAGCACGGATGAACATTCAAGAGACATTTATATGCGTGCCATTGAATTTCGACAAGACCAACTGTTCACGCATATGCTCGGTTATGTGGGTGACCGGCATAAGGCAGCAGCTAGTGCTATGGAAGATAAGTTTGGTAATAACTTACTGCATATAGTTGCAGGGTTAGCGCCTCCTCAATACCTGAATCGTATTCCTGGAGCAGCTTTGCAGATGCAAACAGAGCTACAATGGTTCAAGGTAAATTTTTAACTTTTTTATAAAATTTTTTAATTTTATTTTTCTTTGCGAACGTATGTGACTTATGGTCCCCCTTTTTTTGGGGAAAAAAACTAAAACAATCCCAAGTTTTGAACGTAACCTGGGAGCCACTGTCTAAACCAAACTCCATCTCACCCGTTGAGCTAGCCCAGCTAGATTTGAATCCCAATTATTAACTCAAGTACAATGAGGTAACGAACAAAGGGAAAAGTTGCAGTTCAGTTTGAAAAGGGACAATCTCTCATCGGATCAGTCAGTTTTCAAAAGTTAGAAAAATATTTGACGTGCCAAATATTATTCTAAGTACAAGTAAAACAAACAATTGAACAATTTAATTAACTAACAATAAAATTCTTCATTTTGTACATTTTGTCCCTTATTCCATATATCTTTATCTTTAGCAGACAATGAGAGTGGCATCCGGAAATACTCATAAGTTGACCAATCCGGAACCGTCCACCTTAAGCTATACTCACTTTTAAAAATTAAAAAAAAAATGAGAAAGGAAAACTAGCATATATAACAGATTACTAGCATCTCCAAACTAAGTTGGAACTACATCATCTTACACTAAACCAATATTCCACACAATATTATAATTAAAATGAAGAAATACTAGTAAATGGTTGGACCAAAAAAAAAAAAAAAACCTTAGGACAAATATCCGAGAAAGAAACTGAATAATTGATTGACAAGGCAATCCATTAAAAATTACAAAAATTAAGAAATGCTTAGAAGACTACTGAAATTGTTGGTTCTATTCTCCTTGAAAACTAACATTTTAGGTGTCAAGATAGTTATGATGCTTAATCTTCCTCGGATGTTAGTTGTCTCTTCTCTTCATTAAAAAAAAAAAAAAAAAGTATATGGGAATTATATTGAGATAATCAAAAATTGTTTTGTTTTACGGATCCCAGATTGCCCAGAAAGCCGAAATTCTGTTTCTATCCACAAATTCCTGATTTGCTTGCTGATTATATTATCTACTAAATAAGTTGCTAATCTAACTGTAATTGATACGTCCTTCATGATTAAATATGAGAAAACCAAGTTAGCCTAAATACCTAATAAGGACCTCTTCACAACTTGTAGTCAGCAAATGGACCGTGTAGCATCAACTAATTAATATATTCATAATTTCATCCAAAAAAATTTTTTTTTCAGGAGGTGCAGAAACTATTATATGAAGGGGCCTCAACAGCTGAAAACAAAGATGGTAATACACCAAAAGAAGTATTTACTAAGAGCCACAAGGATTTGGTGAGTGAAGGAGAAAAATGGATGAAAGAGATGGCGACCTCTTGCACTGTTGTAGCCGCTCTAATTGTTACCATGGTGTTTACCGCCGCATTCACAATTCCTGGAAATTCCCCAAACAAGAAGTTGGAGAAGACTTATTTAAATTCCATCGGAATCGCATTCTTTTCTTCAACAGCTTCAGTGTTGGTGTTCTTGGGATCTTAACTGCACGATACGACGAAGATGACTTCCTCGTAGCCTTGCCGACAAAATTGTTCCTAGGACTGTCCACACTTTTCATCTCCATTGCATCTATGTTGATAGCTTTTTGTGCCGGCCTTCTCATTATGCTTCCCGAATCTTGGGTTCGCATTCCCGTCATTATGTTCGCAGCCCTTCCAGTCATCTTATTTGTGTACATGCAATTTCCTCTTCTTATCAGGACATTTAGGTTTACATTCCTAAAAGGCCTTTCTTTAAGTGCTGTTGCAACGAAGGGTACCAATACAAAGAAAACCGATTAGGTGTTCATTGGATACTGATGTGTAATTATGTTTGTGTGTGTGCCATTTCCTAGCTGTATATCTATCATCTTTTCCTATTTTGTTGTAACAAATCATGATGTTGAATAAAAGATTATCTATTTTCTTTTCTGTGTTTTTCTTTGAATTTTATTATTTTTCTGTGTTTGGTTCTTTTCCTTTTCCTTTTTTTTTTTTTTTTTTCATTTTGGAGGATTTAAGTTTCGCTATCAGCTGATAATAATAGGTACCAGCCTTCTCTGAGATTTTCTAACTCAATTTGATGTCAGTTGGGGTAATTGTTGGTTTTGAAGATTTTAAAATTTTATGTACCTAGCGGAATTTTAAAATTTTATATCATATCAAGATCTTAACTCGGTATGTCATATACATTAATTAATTTCATGATCAACATATCATGTAAAGGCTCAACACTTTTAACAGACTAGAATGGCTTCCAACACAATAGTCCTTCTCTGGTATACTATTTCCCACGAACCAGTGTATGTGGTCATACCTTTTTACGATTTTCTATAATAGGTCCCAGTATGATCTTCTAACCTCTTGTACTTGTGCACAAACACTGCTACAAAAGTTGACTTACCAAAACCGTCGTCTTAAATAGGATTACACGATGGTTTGATAAAACCGTCGTATAAATAAAGGATTACATAATGATTTAGTCAAACCATCATATAATCCACACCGTTGTGTAATCCAGTGGATTGAACGACGGTTCTAACAAAACCGTTGTGTAATCTAGTGGATTACACGACGGTTCATCAAAACTGTCATGTAATTTGGCAAATTACATGACGGTTTCGATGAACCGTCATGTAATCCACCGGTTTTTATAATCCCTATCAGCAACCCTCTTTTTATCTTACAGAACTATTCCGCAGTCGCGAAAAATATTACAGAGACCTGCGAAGCCAGATCCTCTGCTGCCACCATCCACTAAACCAACACTCTCTTATAGTAATTATTTATAAGTATTGATTATTACTTACTCTTTTGAGTTATTTAATTTATATTGATGAATTAATGTAGAGGTTTTAGATATTTAAAATGGTAAATTCTCGTTTTTTTTTTAAGTATGATTTGTTAAATTATTTCGAAAGATTAATATGTGTTATTTTAATTGTAAAAACTTGATTATTAAATGAATTGTATGATCTTTAATTTGGATTTAGGCCGGGTTCTTGCAAATGTATCGAAAATGGATGTGGGATAATAGATTGACTAGAAAATATTGAGATAGTGTTGAAGAATTTTTGTCATTTGTCAAAACTCACATAAAAAATGAAAAGATTCGATGTCCTTGTGTGGTTTATGGAAATCATAGATCTCATTCAGTTGATGAAGCTAGAAGACATTTGTCTGCCCATGGGATTATTTGTTCATACCAAACATGGTATTTACACGGTGAAATTGGTTTGAATCCAACATCGAAAAATAAGGAAAAAAACCTATTGTTGAGGAAGATGCACAAGATAATTTGTTTGATATGGTTAATGATTTGGAAGAACAGTTTATGCATTGTCCAGATGCCCTTGTATGACGGGTGCACTAAATAAATAAAATTTTCTGCATTGGTCAAATTATGGAACATGAAGGCTTCGGGAGGGTGGACAAATTCTAGTTTCACGACTCTTTTAGAATTTCTAAGAGAGGTTCTACTAGTTGATAATAAAATACTAACTAGTATATGTACGAAGCTAAGAAGATATTGAGTACTTTGGGAATTGAATATGAAAAAATTCATGCATATGCAAAGGATTGTGCCCTTTACCGAAATGGGTATGAGGATTTGGATGAATGCCGGGTTTGTAAGGAGTCAGGATGGAAGAAGAGTAATAAGCCAACAAATGATAGCAAATGAGTGCTGGCAAAGGTGTTATGGTACATTCCTCCGGCACCACGTTTGCGGCGTTTATTCCGTAATATCATGGTAATTAACAAGACAAGTCTTAACATTTCAACATGTAAACTTACTAGTTATTGATAAATAACTACTTACTAATAAGTACCTTAAACATGTTTGTGTTTTTAAACATTATTGTAACGATCCGACTTTTTAGACCATTAACTCACTTATTTATTCTTAATTCATTTAGTCTTAACACTTATTTATGTTAGATTCCAAAAATACATAATTTTTTTTTAAATAAACCATATTCGTAGTACAAGAGTTAAATTTACTAAATTTAATTAACTAAGGAAATTGAAAATCTCCAGATAATAAATATCCTATTCAAATTTGTAAGTAGATAATATTTAAAAAGTTATAATGTCATGTGAGTTAAAAGGATAGACTCTAAAGTCTTTTTTTTTTTTGCAAAGTGCTCCTACTAGTTTAGTAGTATCAAAATATTGAAAACATAGTTATAAATATAGTCGATACAAAATAATTTAAGAAGTTTAAATGCGAAAATTAAATTTGTAGTGGTATCCCACTCCCTTCCTTCACCGCCTCCGCAGAGCTGCACCCATCTTGAAAACATCTAAGTGGTGGGTTGCTTACCCACGTTACCTACAACACGAACACACACGTATGAACTTTCACTCAGCAAATACTAACAATATCTTACAAAACATTTTCATAAATTTATGTGATTTTGAAATCATATCATCACAGGTAACATCATGAATATTCAAAAATGCATGTGATCGATATGTGTTCAATTATGCTACATTATATGCATATCTTATCTACTTAAGAGCCCCTATATTGTACCCATATACGCGTAATCAATGGGGACTTGGGGGAGCGATCCTCTAACAACCTTCAAGACCATAACTTATAACTTTCCTTATTATCATATCCTCTAATTAATTGGAGGTTGGAACGACACTTAATCTTATCTTTCGTTAGCCTCATTCTTATTAATTGTGACAATGTGTAGATTTATATGTCACTATATATCTATCATTATGGCATAAATATCTGAGAAACATGTCGATTATGTCAGTGCAAGAGAAATTATGCACGTCAAATACTTAATTAAAGCAATATATATAACTCATATACTCATCACATCATCAAAGCAAATCATAGCAAGCATAGAACACCAACAAAGAAAATTTTTTTTGTTCCATATTGTAGGTGAGATTTGTACTTACTTGTCTTATGTGCTTAAACTTCCAAAGTTGTACCTCCTACTAGGCAAGTTTGAGAAATTATTCTGATTTAACAATATCTCATTATTAGATAGAATCATAGTTATAATACTTTTCTTCATTTATTTATTTATTTTATAAATTGGAGTGAGCTTAATTTACTTATATCATAATTAACCTTAACAATTAATTCATATTAATTATTAAGTGTTAAATAAATTTCGAATAATTATTATTTAATTAATTTAATTTTACTTAATTTAATTTAATTCAATTTAATTTAATTGATTAATTTATTAGGTACTAGTTAATTATTACTTTATTTAATTGGGTAATTATAATAAAATTACATAATTTTAATTGACTAATTAATATATATAGTTAATAATTTAATTATGTTACTTAAATATTCTTTCTCATATAATAATTATCAATTATTAATTCTCATATTAATAATTAATAATTAGATTATTCTAATAATTAATGTTTGATTAATCTCTAATTAATCATCCACAGTTATATTAACAATTATATCAATGATTAATGATCAATTAATCTCTACTTAATCATATATTATAATTATGCAGTTACTCAACATTATTATCTTACTTACACAACTAATTATCACTTATTAACTCTTATAATTGAATAATTATTAATTACTAATTAACTTTCTTTAGCATAATTACATTTTGTTATATATTTATTTGTTTATTTATTTGTTTATTACTTAATTAATTAATCAATCAAGGTGACAATAAGTCACCTAAGTGTATACTTTCCATCTAGTGTTGGGCTTGTAAGGCTCAATCCGATTAATTATGATCATTTGATATGCCTAGTAATCTTCCAATGTACTTTATCATAGTCTATTTAAACCTTGTGATTCAACTTCATACAGTTAGGGTTTTTCATATTATTTGATCATACACTTAATACTAACTCATGTCATAAAAAAAAAGATATATGTCCATATATTATGACTTATCATCATGTCACATTTTAATGTTCGTTTTGTCGGTGTGAGATTTTAATTTGTAAGATTTATTTAAATTTGAGTATAATCCCATTTTAGACACTTGATAACTCATTGGAAAGCTTGAAGTATCTCGTTTCTGTCTTTATAATTTATTTTTCAAGATTTTAATCCTTTCAAACATTAATGTGTTGTTTTCCTAAGTGTCTTATAGTGAAATCTCAGTTTGTCAGATTATAATACAATATTATGTGATTTATTAAAATCTATATACATATCCGTTTTAAATGCTTGATAACTCATTTTGAAGCATGAGATGTCTACTTTATAGCTATAAAGTTATTTCCTTCAGTTTTTTAGTGTTTCATATGTATACTTAGGTTTGGTTACTGTTAGTCTCACATATGTGCCATATGCCTAGATATATGGGTAAATTTAGAAAAATCATAACAATTCACTTACAAGTCCAAATAAGGCAAAAGATATGTCATTGGAAAGCTTTCATATACTAAGAACAGTTTTGTAAAAAATTATGGTTTGCTAACCTCAAATATACAAAAACCATGGTTGGTAAAGGATTCTAGCAAAAACTCTACATTTGTGTTCCAAATTTATAAAATTCACCAAAAACTATACATTTATCCATTTAAGACAAAGATACCTTGTTGGAAAGATTAAAGAATATAGATTGTGTTTGGAACACTAGCTCAAACAATGTTTTCCTAGTTTAAGTTGAACTAAGCTTATTTGGCAAATTAGTTCATCTTCTATGTCCCTTTGAACCGTTATACAATAACCCCAACTGGGTTTACTATTCATCGAATCTCCCCTGCTATTTTCTGGCTCGCCTATGCCTGCCTCCTGCACCCGAATCTTTTGCCTCTACTCCGGCGCCCATGTGCCAGTGTCAGGGGGTCTGTTGGCTGTTCCCCCATCCCATGGAGCATCTGCTTCGTAGCAGGAGCTCTGGTTTGTGGCCTTCCTTCCTCTCTCCTCACTGAGTTTAAACTTGGCTGGTATTGCCCTCGCCTACTCCCGTGAAGCAGATACGGCGCTAGGTGAGGCTTGGGAAATGACGGTGAACTTTTGGGCGGATTACCAATTATTTCCAGGTTCAGAAAAAAGCTTGCCGACCCGTCAATTACTGCCCTAATCTGACAACTTCGACTGTATACTCATCATCGGCCTCCAATTCCGAAACCCTAATAAAAATCCTTGCCCTACTTCATGATTTTATAGTTGCATTGTTTAATTGTGTTGGTTTTATGTATTACCCATGACTTCGCAAAATCTCCTCACTCTAATTCGACTTTCAATTTCGTCCCTGGCCTCAATCGAGTTGCATTGGTGCGTAATTTCAATTTTAAGCTCCATTTGAGCATGATTTCCACTGTTTAATGTTGATTGATGTACTAGTTGGTCCTTTTGCTGCCTAATATATGTTTTTTGCTCCATTTGAGCTTCAGTTGCACTGCTTAATGGAGCAAGATGCACTACGATGTTCATTTGGTGCCTAATGTCAGTTTATAGCTCCATTTGAGGCTGATTTGCACTGCTTTTGGTTAATTGCTGCAGTCGTTGGTCCTTGTGGTGCCTAATTTCTGTTTTGTTTTTACCTCTATTTGAGCGTGGGTGCCATTGCTTAATGTTGATTGATACACTAGTTGGTCATTTTGGTGCCTAATCTTTGTTTTTACTTCCATTTGAGCATGGGTTCCGTTGCTTAATGTTGATTGATACACTAGTTGGTCCATTTGGTGCCTAATCTCTGTTTTTACTTCCATTTGCGCCTAATTTGCACTGCTTAATTTGGATTGATGCCCTAGTTAGTCCTTTTGCTACCTAATTTATGTTTTTTTCTTTATTTGAGCTTCGGTTGCACTACTTAATGGAGCAAGATGCACTACGATGTTCATTTGGTGCCTAATGTTAGTTTACAGCTCTGTTTGAGGCTGATTTACACTGCTTATGGTTGATTGTTGTACTAGTTGGTCATTGTGGTGCCTAATTTCTATTTTTACCTCTATTTGTGCATGGGTTCCATTGCTTAATTTTAATTGATGCACTAGTTGGTCCTTGTGGTGCCTAATTTCTATTTTTACCTCCATTTGAGCATGGGTTCCATTGCTTAATGGTATTGATGCACATGTTGGTCCTTTTGGGGCCTAATTTCTGTTATTGTGAACATTTTAGCATGAGTTGCATTGCTTAATATTGATTGATGCTGAGTTTCTCCATTTGGTGCCTACTTTATGATTATTGCTCTATATGAGCTTGAGTTGTACTGCCTAATGGAGCTAGATGCCCTACTTTGTCCATTTGGTCCCTAATTCCAGTTTTGTGCTCTATTTGAGCCTGATTTGCATTGGTTAATGTTGATTGATGCACTAGTTATTCCTTTTTGTGCCTATATTCAGTTTTATGCTCCATTTGAGCATGCGTTTCAGCGCTTAATGTTAATTGATGCACTAGTTGGTCCTTTTGGTGCCTAACATCTGTTTTTACCTCCACTTGAGACTGATTTGAACTGGTTAATGTTAATTGATGCACAAGTTTGTCCATTGGCTACCTATAAACAGATTTGTTATCCATTTATCCAGGATGAACAGTGCCTAAGCATGTTTGATGCAATAGTTTGGCCATTTGGTGCCTAATTTCAGTTTTTATCTCCATTTGAGCATGATTAGCACTGCTTATGCTTCATTGATGCACTAGTTTGGCGATGATGTATACAACAAGAGGAGATGTATAGTATTATACTCTGAATGGTGAGTTAGTTAACCGATCTTTGTTGTCAGTTACCGGTATATAAGCACATGCTTGGTGTTATGGGGCTTAACAGTAGGTTATTCTAGCCATAAACATGTTAAGTCCCGAACCACTGTTATCTATACCATGGTAGCCGAACAGCGAATTGGTTATTTGACATGCCTCAGATGAAAATGTGTCGCTGAATTTATACTAAGCCAAAAGTTTTTAACCCTCACACAGTTTTTTAAAATTATTTTCGCTTGTTTGGTTATCACTTTCATATGGAGATGCCGTGCAAAACATCGGGGGATCATTACTTTTGGGACTCCGCAAAAGAAAAAAAATTCCTGCTTTTGCTTGATGAGTACCTCGCCTGCAGTGGTGGTAAACATCCCCCCAAAACAACTCTTGAAATTTGGGCCGCCCAGTTTAATGCTGAGTTTGGCGGGATACCAGCACACGGAATGACATTATACCAAAACAAAGAGAGGATGAAGAAAATATATAGGGGCTGGAAAGCGTTGCAAGGTCGGACTGATCTAGGATACAATCCATCGATGAATCGTGTGATATGCTCTGACGAAGTGTGGCAGAGCTTTCTAGGGGTAATTAAGGAGTGTAATATAAGTATATGCATTATATTATTCATTCAGACGATGATTAAACTTGTACTCATCTAAAATTTAAATTGCAGGTTTTTAAGGAGTGCAACCATCTACGCTACGAGGGGCTACGCCACAAGGAGCTTTATTTCAACGTGTTCGAGAAAACTCATGCTATCGGTGTATCAGGTTATGGATCAGTAACAATGCCATCTGATAGTAATCCGTACTTCGACGTTGAAGCTTCAATGGACTACTATGAAACCCCTGCGGATTTAGAAGAGGATGTAATGCCAACTCCCGGTTCGCGGCCTTCTAACAATATTAGATCAGGAGCCGATGCAGGTCCGTCGCAGTCTAGGGCAAGTTCAGGTAAGAGGAAGCAAAGAGACAAAATGGATGAGATAGCATTCATGGTAATTCAAGAAATAATGAGTCAGTTCCGGGGCTTATCGCAGTCGGGCCAGTACAGTGAATCCTCTAACCGACCGGATTACATGCTCATGTGTATGAGCATTGTAACGACTCACCTTACGTAGGCCGTTACATCTTACATAACATACATAATTACTTACTTATTTATTACGCGGAAATTCGGACTATATATATATTTTTTTTTCTTACCACATGATTCACACACTTACATATAGACATACATATATACATATAGGTATAAGTACTAATTCAAGCACTCGAGTTTGAAATGAAAAACATATAAAACTGCATACATATATAATGACAAAACACGTAGTGGTTCCCAGCCCGTAATCTCATAGATAACTCTATTGCACTCCATCATCTTGTATCAAACATTGCTAGTAGGGACCTTACCTATAGCATAGACGTAAGTCGTTAGCTTTCGCTCAGCAAGTACAATCATTTATCCGCAAAACATAACATAATAAAGCAATGCATGTACTAATTATGCTTTGATTATGCTTTCTTAAGTTAGCTTATTTTTGGGCCCTTACATAACATAAGTGTACGTACCGTGACGCGCTGCCATGGAGTGGTTGGGGCGGCCAGCCCAATCCAACTCAAACCATGGACCAAACCTGACCTAGTGCAGGTCGGTATGACACAAAACTTACTTATCATCTTTCATAACATCATATTCTTAAAATAGTTTCTTAACTAAAACTTGATCTTATTCTTACCATATAAGTTATCGATAGTGAACATGCTTCGTGATGTCACAATATGAATCATAAATCATACACATTATATTCATAAATGCATGGACTTTGAAAACATGCAATCAATAAAACAAATTGCCTATGCTGTAGGTGGAGTTGTACTTACAAGTTTTACTAGATCGGAGGTTCGCTACTCCAATGAATTGTAACAATAGTTAGTTACCCGATACAAAAAGACGTAAGATAAGAATCATCCTATTTTACCATAACTTATCACATTCATTGTTGGTATCCAACCCAACATTTATTCATGATCCTAGTTATATGTCCCCCCTTACAATCAAATATTAATACTTTATTTGGTTACTAAATGTAGCCTTAGGGCTCATAATCCAATCAACAATCAAACACTATTTGGTTTACTTCCTCAGAACAAAATCTTGATTACAAAGTCCAGTAGTATTTAATTAGGTTACTATGAGAAACCTTGAGTCCAAAAAGCTTGTCATATAAAAATTAGTAAACTCTTTGTGATTACTATGGGTATCATTTTATTATCCGGCCCAATTAATTATTTCTTTACCATAAATCCTTACTTATCATTATTTATTTTTCAAAATAATAAAACTACGAAATTCTAAAAACCTTTTCTGAAAATAGTCTCAAAACTCAGTTATCAGTGTATGTCCATAAACTATCTAATCCTGCACTGTTTTGAAAATCCTGTGCAGGAATTTCTTGTTATCCTGCCCAGTATAAAAATCAGTTTTACTTTAAAATCGGTTTTGAATTTACAAAAGTTTTCTTCATAAAAGTTGTAGATCTTAGGGATTCCTACAACTTTCATGTTTTGCTCAAAACCCAGTTCAGCACATAACTTACCTATTTACCTCGTTGAAATTGCTTGGCCGTGAACACTGGATTGCCCAGACCAGGCTCGGGTTTTACTAAAAACTGAGGCTGTTGGTACCTTATTTTTGCAAACGGTCCATGCTGCCCCCTAGGATTTTCCTTTTTCTACAACTTTCATGTTTTGACTTTCCTCAAATTCGGCCTCTAAAGGCCTCAAAACCTAGTTTCCAGATTGCTGCCCTGCTTGGACCCGAAACTGGCAGTTTTCGGTTTCGTTGGTTCATACGCAAAATTTCGTGCACACTATCTCAAACGGTTAAATTCGTGAGCCTACAACAAACATGCAGCACATTTACTAATGTTTTCCATGCCATATATCTCATACCTACCATACTATTTACACATGGTAAATGCTTCCATTACTATGGTTTTTTTGGGGTTATTCAAACCCTCTACATATCAAGCAGCATAAATCCATTGTCAATAATCTAAAGATCATTCTTAAACATCTTGGAGACATATAACAAACACTTAGTGAGCATACACTCGTAACACATGCCATCTAAAGCATAACTTAAAAAAAAAAAAAACACATACAACCATATAATTACACTTTCTAAACCCTATCATGCACAAATCAAGCTCAATAAAACCATTGCATGAAAAAAAAAAAATGAAAGATGAGCTTATGCTCTTATAACCAATTACTTGAAATACACTTAAAAACCTTGCTCCAAACTTAGTGGAAAAACTTAGGAGGTTGAGAGGATTTACCTCAAATACTTGGGAGATGATCTTTAAGCTTGAATCCAACAAATTTCTCTTGATTTCCTTCTCCAAAATCCGACCAAGAATTTTTTTTTCTCCTTCTTGAAGTTCGGCTTTTTTGGGAGTTTGTGAACTAAATTGTGAACTAAAGTAAATAGGTGGAACCAAAATGGTCAACTTTCTCATACAACACCTAATTATAGGTGATTTGATTTTCTCCAAAATTGTATAATAATCCCCCCCACAAAGATGTATTTGCTCATCACTCCATGCAAGGTGGCCGGCCATGATGGCCTTACTTGGTGGCCAAGCCAATTTTAATAATCATCTTATATTAATTTCCATAATTTCTAAAAATTCAAAAATTTACTTAATTATCTTTTTTTGATGAGGTGTCCCTTAATTAAGCTCCATTTGGCTTGTCTCCCAAAGTACAGTCCAATATCGTACTAACTTAGATATTATCAATACTGTTTCCAACTAAAAACAGTATTGTTATACTAAACTGCAGTCCAAGATTTATCTGTGCTTAACTGGACTGCTTAAAAAAATTTTCTCCAGACTTGAAACCTCTTGGCCTTAATACTCTAAATATTGAGCTTGATTTTTCTATAGTAGTCCCGTACCTTATTTTCACTTCCATATGCATAATGACGGTTTTCACAGTATAATTTCATACTGTTAATTATACTGTAGTACCATCACAATCATATCTTAAATTTTCCTCGTCAAACTTTGACCGGAATAAAATCATACATAATTCTAATTCTGATAAAATCAGATCAGATATTTCATATAAACATGCATAATACAAACTTTGATTTCAAATGATAGAAATCGTAATTTGCATAAAAGTCGGTTATTACAATGACAGAGATGGGTATTCCACCAAGTCATCGGTGTAAAATGTAGCACTACCTTGACTCCCATCCACGGCTGCAGTGCACGTTCCATCAACTGCCCGATGTCGATAGGCGAGAAATTATTGCATCCGTTGTGAATCCCCAGCTGCCCTCAACCGATTGATTTTCTTGTTCGACTCATTTTTTTTATTTCTTTTATTTGTTTATGGATATTTGAAGTGTTAATCGTGTTAATTATCAAACTTTTATTTATTTTATTTTTTCATATTTGAAAATGTTGATCACAATGTAGGCTCAGCTATCTTATATTGGTTTTTAAGATATGATAATTTCATCTCCACTGCTAATGTTATGTACCATTTATGAGAAAAAATATTTACTTATCATTCACATTTATACGATTACTTACGTCGAAACACTGGTATTCGGAAATAAATTTTAAAATCACGCTAACAATTTTCTTACACCAGGTAAGAGGCAAAGATTTAGGGTGGATATCAATATATTCTCAAAATGAACGAGTATAGTTCCGCATCCGATGACGAACAAGATTATGTGTACTCCGAAAACGAGTCTAGTGACCTTAACAGTTATCTAATTATGGCAGTGGTAGCCGTCACTGCCAGCAGACGTGACAGGTGAAGACAGCCCCAACCAATGCATAACTCGTCGCTTACTTGGAGCATGCGTGTTAAAGAGATATTAAATGAGCATGCAGAAATAATTCAAAATTTGATAGGTATGAAAACAGAAACGTTCAGATCACTAAGTAACCTGTTAGCTAGTCGGGAGTTATTGAAGCCAACTCACAACATGAATGTTAACGAGCAGCTGTTCATATTTTTAACCATTTGAGTAAGAGGCGCTACGAACCGGCACATTTCTATTTATCCCTGCATTCGATAGAGACAACTTCACGTTGGTTCGATAAAGTATTGAAGGTAATCTGTTGCTAAAGGATGAGTTCATAAGACCATCCGACGACACATCAATTCAAAATTTGATAATGGAGTATTCGGACAAATATAGGCCATGGTTTGATATAAGTAATTCCAGTTATATAAGCACATTTTATCGTATGAAAGTGCTTTAATAGAAATCTATTATTTCGTAATTACGGTAATCCATATCAAATAGTGTAATGTTTCCTGCAGGGTTGTATTGGCACAATAGATGGTACGCATGTATCATGTGTCCCTCGGTGCAAAAATGCTGACGCTTGGATAAATCGCAAGGGATATCACTCCCAAAATGTATTAGTAGCCTGTTCGTTTGACATGAAATTTACTTACATGTTGGCTGGGTATGAGGGATCTTGTCATGACACTAGAATATTGGAAGAGACAATAGCATTCCATGGTTTCCTAATGCCTCAACCAGGTAAGTAGACAAATCAAATTTATTTTTCTAATTTGCATTTATATATAATAAATAGGTTAAGTAAATGATAATTGTCTTCATATCGCTGAGTTTAATTGTGTATGGAAATTTTACTTAGTAGATTCGAGCTACGCCAATAAGGATTGTTTTCTGAGTCCATATCGACGGGAGACGTATCACTTACCGGAATTTCGAAGACGTTGTGGCAGGCTGGGCAACCGCCATGAAGTTTTTAATTACACACATTCATCGCTTCGAAATTGTATTGAGCGCCTATTTGGTGTCTGGAAGGCATCAACAACTATCCAATGGATAAACAGTAATAATTCCCATGGCGTGTGCAGTTGTCCACAATTTTATAAGGATGGTGCAGGTTGGGGATCTATTCCTTGAAGAGTATATGGCAGATTATGTGTCTGTACGGGGAAATGTCGATGTTAATGCGGATTACGTGTTTCACGACGGAACTGGCCCAAGTATAGGACTGCACCAACGTGACTCGAGTAGGGAAGCAATGAATCAGATGAGAGACCACATAACTGATGATATGTAGGAAAGATATCAAGCATCTTCATGGTATAAATCGACGTGAAAACAAGACCCAGACTTATCTACTTGCGCCATAATGACAATTGTAATTATTATTTTGTAATTATCATATTTTAATGACCAACAACATACTATTTATTGGTATAGTTTGACTGGCGATGTCCGAATTTTAATTACAAAAACTTATGTCTCAAGTTGATAGGTGTTATTAAATTAGCATATTCTAATCTTGCCGTTTTACTCATGTGTTTGGTTCATGAGTTTGAGTTAAGATATTTAAGTTTCAATAGCAAATTTTCTGGAGACTTATTTTTTAACATCAAAACAGGAACCTTGTTTTTTTTTTTTTTTTTTTAACTTTTCAACTCAAACTTTTTTTACCAAACATTCAACTCAAGCTAAACTTTTCAACTTAAACTTTTTACCAAACACTCAACTTTTAATCTTAACTTAACTTAATTCAAACTCAACTTCAAAATATCAACTTAAGCTTACGAACCAAACGGACCCATAGTTTTTAGATATATAAATTATAATCCAAAATTTTGAGACTAATGGGTTCGGAGTACATAAAACCCGTGGTTCGACTGTATCCCAGAGGTTCCTTTACTCTCTTGTTTTGTGTCACAACTTCAAATGTACATAACTTTAGACATACAAAAGCAAACCACGTGATTCAAAGCCTAAAATGAAGCTTATTGTCTGTAAAATCTTACCATATAATTTATTTTTCATACTAAAGTTTCTAATGCATGCCATATTTTCACAATAATTATAAGCTCTAACAAAGTTCGTAGATCTTACCGAAATGCTCTGTGGATCCTTTAAGATCTCGGACCTCTAAAGTTCTTCTCAAAACCTTTTCCTAGGTAAGAAGAAGTCTAACATTAAGATTCTAACTAAACTTCATGCTTTAGTTCTCCAAAAATTACTAAAACATAAAGAATACCACTAGGTTACCTCTAGTAACACATCCTTGAACTCCACTTTACACTTCTTTGAACTTGGAAATGGGGTTGCTTGGAGTTTGAAAATGGAGGGAGGAGGATACTAGAGTGGTGTTGAAGATGGAGAATAGTGTTGGTGGGGTTTTTATATATATATATATATATATATATATATATATATATTTTTGAGCTTGGTGGTGACTACAGAAGCTAGGTGTGAGAATAAAATGAGATATTGGGAGCTTATTTTCAGTCAACATTTGCGTAAAGGAGCTGAATTTTGAGATGTGAAAATGGAAAATTTTTGGCTGATTCTCCCCAAGCATTGCCGTCACTTAAGGGAGGGAGTTGGTGTGAAAATTTTGTTCAACAAAGTGGAGACAAATGGTCACTTTCACTTGTCTATTCTTTGTGTCATATTGCCAAACAAGACATGCCATCACTTACATGAGGTTGCATGCATGCACCACTTTCTTTTTTTTTTTTTTCTCATTTGTTCAAATTGCTTCTTGCTTTTGACCATAAAATCCGAATCTCCCCTTTGTTTTTCTCATTTTTATTTTGTTTTCTCTCTTCAAATTTTTCCACCATTGATCAAAAGTTATCATCCATATTCTTATCCATTGAATCTTCCATCACACCAATCTTTACCTTAAGCTCTCATTGCTCACTTATCATCCAAAGCTTGGCCATTGATTTTCCTAGGATCCTTTAACATAAAATCTACACTGTTGATTTCAAATCTAAGCATAATTCTTGATCATTCTTCCACCTTTGAATTTTTCTAAGAGTAAATCCTACTTATTCATCTTTTATCCGTGACACATTAATTTTCCCAATCATACTCTCAAAACTTAACTATTAATATGACTAAAATAAATACTAAGGTCATTGAATTGACCTGTTAATAAAAATCGGAGTTCTTTTCTAAAAATTAATATTTATCTCTCTAATACGACATAATAAATTTTCAAATAAATTTATATGTTGTTCAACTCATCTTCCATGTATCTATAATTTCTCATTTAAATAGAGAAACTTAACATTATTAAATCATCAGCATCATCATACTGATGATATATATACAATCATTCATGATCTTGCAATTCGATATTCATCAAAATAATTGATTAAAAGTAAATCAATGAAGGAAATCCATGATAACAATTCATGAAATCAAGTTTATGAATTTCTAGGACGTCATAATTACTAATTAATATAATTTAATACTCAAAATATTCACGAAACTCTACACAGTAGTATTGTTGGAAAAAACGGATCCGATATCGGAGTTACGGCGCAGCGGAAGTTTTAAAATTTTTTTTTATGCCGTTTTGAAAAGAATCTCATGATGCATATAACAATAAATTAAATTCATGATCAAGCGTACCTTATTTCTCGGATTTCGGAATCACTAGAGCGTTTGACCAACGTGTCTTCTCTACTATTCTCGAGTTCCACGTCTCAGAGTGTGTGTGGGCACACGTTCTATGAATCCAATTGATCGGTAATGCTTTCCGAAGTCTAGATCCCTCCTTCTCAATTCCGATGTTCCTCGTTGAGAATACGATCCAACTTCTTTCTTCAAAACTACAAAACAGGAACCGGTTAACCTCCTATGAAAATTATCACTCGGTTTAACCTTCCTCACAGTTTTGATTCAATGAAATTTTCTCTCTTTTTCTTTCTCACAAGATAACCGAATTTTTGAAGTAGAAGAAAACCAAATTATTTTTCTCTTCTCTCTCAAAAACGTTTTTCTCTTGTAAAATACTCAAAAAATTGGTTTCTCAAGAATTCCTAGCCTTTATATAGAAATCTAATCCTTTTCAAAATTTAATTCCTTCTTGAAAAATAATTAATAATTATTTTTCTGGATAAATTTTGAACCAAAAGATCATACAACTTTAGGGCTAGATTCATTGAACCTAGAAACGTTTTTTCAAGAGGAAATCTCCTCCAAAAAATTTGGCCACTTTAGGATAAATCTAGATTTGTGGTTCAAATTTTAAATCAAGAATCTAGACTAGTGAAAAGATCCTAGACCTATCTAGATTCAAATTTCTTTTAAACCCTTTTTGAATTTAAATAAGATTCACTCATTTGAATTAATATTTTCTACAAACATCAACCATATTAATTAATTTAAATAAATGGAATATTTGAATTTTTTTTTTCTTCAAAAATCTGTGCACCATATTTAAAAAAAATTCATCAAATAATCTCCATTATTTAAATCAATTAATAATTTAATGTTAGGAATATATTTGAACAATTTTGAAACAAAATTTTCTTCTCTCCACCTATCTAAAACCGTGCACCTCTTTTAGATTAGGAGAGAAAAATTAAATAATTCAAACACAATCTTATTTCCAAAATTCAATCACGTGTTGACAAATCATATTATTTGTCTACACAAATCCTACATGTCCAATCCTTTTCCGGATTGCATGTTCGAGAGTACATGTCTTAATAGACATTACAAAATTCCATTTAAATTTACCAATCTCATTAGGAACACATCCCGAGACGCTATATGGAACTATATGAGCTAATAGAGGGACAAGATGGAAATATGTAAAGAGGCTCCTATAATTGTGAAAAATTAATCCCAGATTAATTATTCATCAATTATCAACTCCAAAACTATTCCACTAAAAGTTTGAAGCTGAACTCCTGTTTACATACCATATTACGAAAGCTCTCTCACGCAGTGCTTCTTCCATGATTTATTCATCGCTTGTTTAATCCCCATATGTTATACATGATTGAATTAAGGACTTTTTCTGTTTTACCTTTTCAATCATTTTAACTTAAAGTTCCATTATTCTCCATTGAAAGAACCACCAATTGTAAAACCATACAATTGGTAAACCATCAGAGAACACAAAGTAAACCGATGGCCAAGATCTTGTTATACTATCTTTCAATCCCCGAATAATGTCTTTAAGTAGATAACATGTACTATCGTTAAGATAGCTATGGATTCCATATCTATGAATCTTGATTTCTCTATCCATAAGTCATGCACCCAAAACACAAGTATATTTACCATAAATTAACAGTGTCTCACCTGTAGTGCATTAAAGTACATAAGTCATGGATACGAACTCAAGTAATCATTTCAGGATTAAGATTAATACAGAATGATAATCAAAGCTTCATTGATTCTTATAAACGGAATTATTAAACCGAATCAATTAACACTTTAGGTCCAATCCAATGTCATACCTCAATACTGGTATACATTAAAGTTTCCACTCGGAACCAATCCGATGGTCAAGACAAACCATCCCTCCAAGGAAGTAGACAACTTGTACAATCTTATCATGAATAAGATCCCCAAATCTTATTCCATCGATTGCGGACTATTTATTTTGACTGTTATCAAATTACCATGTCTTCTATGTATACCCCCGTATACATATGGTAATCCGATATATTTCCAACAGTCAAGGAGTATTTTATGTTTGCTCAACCATACAATCAACAAATGAAAGTAAATAGGACACAACTTATTAAACATGAATGACCTCCTCTTATTAATATCAAAATGTCATATTTACAGAAAATCCCTAATATTGATTTTCTATCTTTAGGGCACATATAGATCCCAACAATCTCCCACTTGCCCTAAGCGAGTAAATGTGACATATTACGCATCCCCATGCCTTCAACGTGTTCTACGAATCTTCTGGCCAACAAAGTCTTCGTGAACAGGTTAGCAAGATTGTCCTCTGATACGATTTTGCAAACCATCACATTTCCACTCCCAACAAAGCCTCTGATGATGTGATATTTTCTGTCAATGTGCTTACTCCTCTTATGATGCCTAGGATCCTTGGTATTAGCTACTGCTGCACTGTTATCACAGTAAAGCACCATAGCTTTATCCATATCAGGAACGACCTCAAGGTCACTAATGAACCTGCGGAGCCATACCGCTTCCTTTGATGCCTCACTGGCTGCCACATACTCGGCTTCCATGGTCGAGTCAGCAATGCAAGATTGCTTAATACTCCTCCACACAACGGCACCACCTCCAAGGGTAAAGACAGAACTTGAAGTCGATTTCCTTGAATCCTGATCTGATTGAAAATCAGAATCTGTGTATCCTATAGGAACAAGGTCCTGACCGAAATACACTAGCATATAATCTCTCGTTCTCCGTAGATACTTGAGTATATGCTTGACCGCAGCCCAATGGTTCGGTCCTGGATTCGACTGATATCGACTTACTATAACAACCGCAAAACAAATGTCAGGCCTTGTGCATAACATAGCGTACATAAGACTACCTATCGCAGATGCATAAGGTACATTTTTCATACGCTCCCTTTCTTCCGATGTCTTGGGACAGTCATCTCTAGAAAGCTTGATTCCAATCCTGAAAGGTTGGGCACCTTTCTTGGAATCTTTCATAGAAAACTTTTCAAGTACTTTATCAATGTATGAAGCTTGGGAGAGTACTATCGTTTTGTTCTTTCTATCTCTAAAGAGTTGAATTCCAAGAACATAACTAGTTTCTCCTAAGTCCTTCATGTCAAACTGTTTGGCTAACCAAACTTTGACAGATGATAACATTGCCACATCGTTTCCAATAAGCAATATATCATCCACATAAAGTACTAGGAAAACCACTTTCTCGTTCTTGATACATTTATAAACACATGGTTCATTAATGTTTTGTTCGAATCCATAGGTTTTGATTGCTTGATCAAACCTAATATTCCAAGAACGAGATGCTTGCTTTAATCCATAAATGGATTTAAGCAACTTGCATACCTTATCTTCTTGGCCCTTTGCCTTGAACCCGTCTGGTTGTATCATATAGATATCTTCCTCAAGAGAGCCATTCAAGAAAGCTGTCTTGACATCCATTTGCCAGATCTCATAATCGAGAGCAGCCGCAATGGATAAAAGAATGCAGATTGACTTGAGCATTGCTACAGGTGAGAAGGTTTCTTCATAATCGATTCCTTCTTTCTGCGTATAGCCCTTTGCTACAAGTCTTGCCTTGAAAGTTTCCACTTTCCCATCCACACCTCTTTTCCTCTTGTATACCCACTTACACCCAATCGGTTTTATGCCTTGGGGTAAGTCTACAAGTTTCCAGACCCCATTGGAATCCATAGATTCCATCTCGGTGTTCATAGCCTTTTGCCAAAGACTAGAATCAACATCCTCCATAGCTTCTTTGTACGTAGCCGGATCATCAACATGTTCTATTGATTCTGCTTCAAAAACTTCACCATTGAACATGTACCTTTCAGGTTCCCTGATAATCCTCCTACTACGACGAAGCTCCCGTGGTTGTTGATTCTCTAGTAGTTTTTCCACAGGGTTTTCTGTGACTTTAGGAATTTCCAAATCCGAAGTCATCTCCTCAAGCACTACTTTGCTACGAGGTTTAAAGTCTTCCATATAACTTTCCTCCAGGAATGTTGCATGTGTAGAAACAAAGACTTTATTTTGCTTCGGATTATAAAACAGACCACCTTTAGTCCCTTTTGGATAGCCAACAAACAAACACACTTCTGATCGTGACTCCAATTTCTTCTCTTCCTTATCCAGGACGTGTGCCGGACAATCCCAAATTCGAATATGATTCAAATTAGGTTTCCTACTCATCCATAACTCGTAAGGAGTTTTAGGAACCGATTTGGAGGGAACGTTATTCAGAAGATAGCATGCAGTTTGTATGGCATGTACCCAAAATGACAAAGGTAATATGGAATAACTCATCATAGAGCGGACCATATCCAATAGGGTCCTATTTCTTCTCTCAGCTACACCATTCTGTTGAGGAGTACTAGGTGCAGTTAACTGGGATTGTATCCCATTCTCTATCAAATATCCTAAGAACTCATCCGATAGGTATTCCCCACCTCGATCCGATCGAAGTGTCTTAATGGACTTTCCTAATTGTTTCTCCGCTTCAGCCCGAAATTCTTTGAATTTGTCAAAGGCTTCGCTTTTGCGGATCATCAAATAGACATATCCATACCTTGAGTAATCATCAATAAAAGTGATATAATACTCATACCCACCACGTGCTTCTATGTTCATGGGACCACAAACATCCGTATGCACAAGTTCTAAAAGTTCCTCGACACGACTATCCTTAGCAGCAAAGTGCCGTTTAGTCATCTTACCCTCCAAACAGGATTCACATTGTGGCCAAGGTTCAACCCCATACAAGTCAAGGCTTTCCTCCTTTACCATCCTTTGAATTCTGTTAAGGCTTATGTGACCAAGTCGTAAATGCCAAAGATATGATTTGTTAGAGTGAGAAGACTTAAGTCTTTTAGAGTTCTTTTCCAATTCTGTATCAAGCAGTGAGTGCATCTTAGGTTTGATAAAATAAAGATTTCCATGCATCCATCCATTATAGATAAGAGAATTGTTTTTCATAATAACAACTTTATTATTAAAAGAAACTGAATAAGAATCTTTAATCAAACAAGCTACCGAAATTAGGTTCCTCTTAAAACTAGGAACATAAAAACAATGTCTCAAAACAATAAACCTAAATTCATCAAAATAAAGATGCACTTCTCCCACTGCTTCAGCTCGCACTAACGTCCCATCACCGGTTCTTAACGTGAAGTTCTCCCCACGCAGACTTCTCGTTACCTTGAACCCCTGCAGAGAAATACAAACATGGTTAGTGGCTCCAGAATCTATAACCCAATTGTCCTTAGATTCTTCCACTAAACAACCTTCAAGATACAGGACATTGAAATTACCTTTCTGCTTTTTCAAAGCCAGGTATTCTCGGCAATCCTTCTTGAAATGTCCTTTCTTCCCACAGTGAAAGCACTTAACCTTTTTGGGATCCACCTTTCGCTTCTTAGTCTTGGTAGACTTCTTAGAAACAGGTGCATTTCCCTTGTTCTTCCCCTTTTCCTTTTTCCTTTTAGGATTAGGAGCAAGCGAACTAGGTTCAGCCACATTTGCCTCAGCCTTAGATCCAGAACCCTTAAAAATGTTCTCAAAAGCTTGCAACTCTTTCATCAATTCCGTTAAAGACATCTCCTTCCCGTTAAGGTTGTAGGATGCCTGAAACAAATCAAAATCCTTGGATAAGGTTTGGAAAACCATAACCAATTGAGTTGCAGCATCGATCTCAGCCCCATTTGTCTGAGCCTCAGACAAATAAGCCATGACTTTCATCATGTGCTCCTTAATGGGAGTTCCAACCTTCTGCCTATAATTCATGAGACCTTTGATAGCATCGGTCTTAGCCTGGATAGTTTGTTCACCAAACATCTCCTCCAAGTTATCCATGATCTGCCTAGCAGTTTGATGTTCCTCATGCTGTTTCTGGAGCACGTTAGACATGCTCGCCCGAATATAGCACATAGCACTTAGGTTGGAATTGTCCCAGCGCTCAAGCGCTACAAATTCCCTATCAGGAGCATCGATCGCAGGCATAGGTGGTCTTGGTTGGGTTAGGACAAAACTGTGTTTCTCAAAGTTTAGGACGATAAGCAAGTTCCTTTTCCAGTCATTAAAATTTTCGCCAGTTAATTTGTTTTGCGTAAGTATCACAGATAAAGGGCTCGACATTTTGATCTATAATAAGAAAACATGTAATAAGTACAAGCAAACATCCTATCAATTTATAAAATATGATTTTGTAATGAAACATAAAAATCTAAATGCAATCTAAATGTTCATGTGTAAAACCCTTAAAACACATACCTTACAACGATAATTCTTAGCTTCTGCTTTCTAAGCTACCGAGGGGTAGTCATAGAATAACTAGCTAAGAACACGGATCCCATCCGATTAATACATATTCGTCCATGGAGCAAACTCCATTAAATATATATTAACTATCGTTTATTTGGCCACTACTTTATATATCAGAGCCTCGAGCGAGGATTAATAAATAAAGTAGCATGAGTGTATAACCATCGTTTCCAATTTTGGAATCCATATTTTACATCCGCCACCGAGGGGTGATCTAAACATAAAATATGCCCAAAATTGTTATCCTCTCAGAAATCCAAATCAGTGTGCGCTCTAGGTAAGATACCTATCCGAAGGGAATTCCCGGGTCAAAACCGAGTAGTAGGCACTACCATGCATAACTATTGGACCAACGATGGAGACCGTAGGTCTTAGTATATAAAACCTTCTCCCACTCAATCTTTTAAATTTGGGTTTTTGTTTTTCATGCATAAACAATATTTATTGAGTGGCACTCCCTAGTCTATATGGCATGTTATCAATACATCACGAAATAGTATAACATATTAATCTAGCAACACATCATCCATGGTTTGCAAAATATGTAAATAGCCGTGGATCATGATTCCATCCTAGAGAAAAGAAAATTGCAAAATTTACAAAAATTAACCGAAACATATATCGGCCTTCATTTGTAGATCCATGCCTTGTATCCTTCTTCAATGTGTCTTCTTTCTCCAATATCACATCTTTTTCAATTTAAATTTAAAATTCAAATTTCAAAAAGATTATATGTGATTTTTAATTTTAATAAAAATTACAAAATATCAAAATTTAAATAAAATTCGGTTTATTAAATTTTAAAATTCAAAAAATTTTGAAATTTCAAATTTCAAATTTAAATATCAAAATTTTAAAATTCATAATAATATCCATTAAATTTAAATTTAAATTTTTTAATTTTGATTTTCAAATTATCAAGATCACATATCATTGGAGAATTAAATTTTCAAAAAAAATTTTGTGATTTTTTTATTATTTTTTTTATTAAAAAACGTTTTTTTTTATTGAAAATAACAAAAAACACAAAATCACATCCTTTGAAAATTTACATACCTTCGTTCATCTTCAATCTCCTCGAATCCATTGTATCCCGAATTTTACAAAAAAATTCCTATGCCGTTTCCGGCTTACAAAAATTCTAGGAATTGAAAAAACGACCTAGCGGTGATAATAGACCGCATCTATTACACTTGAAAAACTTAGATACAAATTCTAACCTCTATGGAATCATGACCGGCAAAATTGAACAAGCATCATATATTATAAAACTAATATAAAGCATTCAATCATACATCTATTCATAATATATTTAACATACACAAAATAAAACCTAGAGTGCCAACTCTCTAAAATATTTCATTAATGCATAGAGAGAAATTTATTTGATCAAATAATTTATGTTATATGCATAATCATGAGTAGGCTCTGATACCAATTGTTGGAAAAAACGGATCCGATATCGGAGTTACGGCGCAGCGGAAGTTTTAAAATTTTTTTTATGCCGTTTCGAAAAGAATCTCATGATGCATATAACAATAAATTAAATTCATGATCAAGCGTACTTTATTTCTTGGATTCCGGAATCACTAGAGCGTTTGACCAACGTGTCTTCTCTACTATTCTCGAGTTCCACGTCTCAGAGTGTGTGTGGGCACACGTTCTATGAATCCAATTGATCGGTAATGCTTTCCGAAGTCTAGATCCCTCCTTCTCAATTCCGATGTTCCTCGTTGAGAATACGATCCAACTTCTTTCTTCAAAACTACAAAACAGGAACCGGTTAACCTCCTATGAAAATTATCACTCGGTTTAACCTTCCTCACAGTTTTGATTCAATGGAATTTTCTCTCTTTTTCTTTCTCACATGATAACCGAATTTTTGAAGTAGAAGAAAACCAAATTATTTTTCTCTTCTCTCTCAAAAACGTTTTTCTCTTGTAAAATACTCAAAAAATTGGTTTCTCAAGAATTCCTAGCCTTTATATAGAAGTCTAATCCTTTTCAAAATTTAATTCCTTCTTGAAAAATAATTAATAATTATTTTTCTGGATAAATTTTGAACCAAAAGATCATACAACTTTAGGGCTAGATTCATTGAACCTAGAAACGTTTTTTCAAAAGGAAATCTCCTCCAAAAAATTCGGCCACTTTAGGATAAATCTAGATTGGTGGTTCAAATTTTAAATCAAGAATCTAGACTAGTGAAAAGATCCTAATCCTATCTAGATTCAAATTTCTTTTAAACCCTTTTTGAATTTAAATAAGATTCACTCATTTGAATTAATATTTTCCACAAACATCAACCATATTAATTAATTTAAATAAATGGAATATTTGAAAAAAATTTTTCTTCAAAAATCCGTGCACCATATTTAAAAAAAAATTCATCAAATAATCTCCATTATTTAAATCAATTAATAATTTAATGTTAGGAATATATTTGAACAATTTTGAAACAAAATTTTCTTCTCTCCACCTATCTAAAACCGTGCACCTCTTTTAGATTAGGAGAGAAAAATTAAATAATTCAATCACAATCTTATTTCCAAAATTCAATCACGTGTTGACAAATCATATTATTTGTCTACACAAATCCTACATGTCCAATCCTTTTCCGGATTGCATGTTCGAGAGTACATGTCTTAATAGACATTACAAAATTCCATTTAAATTTACCGATCTCATTAAGAACACATCCCGAGACGCTATATGGAACTATATGAGCTAATAGAGGGACCCGATGGAAATATGTAAAGAGGCTCCTATAATTGTGAAAAATTAATCCCAGATTAATTATTCATCAATTATCAACTCCAAAACTATTCCACTAAAAGTTTGAAGCTGAACTCCTGTTTACATACCGTATTACGAAAGCTCTCTCACGCAGTGCTTCTTCCATGATTTATTCATCGCTTGTTTAATCCCCATATGTTATCCATGATTGAATTAAGGACTTTTTCCGTTTTACCTTTTCAATCATTTTAACTTAAAATTCCATTATTCTCCATTGAAAGAACCACCAATTGTAAAACCATACAATTGGTAAACCATCAGAGAACACAAAGTAAACCGATGGCCAAGATCTTGTTATACTATCTTTCTATCCCCGAATAATGTCTTTAAGTAGATAACATGTACTATCGTTAAGATAGCTATGGATTCCATATATATGAATCTTGATTTCTCTATCCATAAGTCATGCACCCAAAACACAAGTATATTGACCATAAATTAACAGTGTCTCACCTGTAGTGCATTAAAGTACATAAGTCATGGATACGAACTCAAGTAATCATTTCAGGATTAAGATTAATACAGAATGATAATCAAAGCTTCATTGATTCTTATAAACGGAATTATTAAACCGAATCAATTAACACTTTAGGTCCAATCCAATGTCATACCTCAATACTGGTATACATTAAAGTTTCCACTCGGAACCAATCCGATGGTCAAGACAAACCATCCCTCCAAGGAAGTAGACAACTTGTACAATCTTATCATGAATAAGATCCCCAAATCTTATTCCATCGATTGCGGACTATTTATTTTGACTGTTATCAAATTACCATGTCTTCTATGTATACCCTGTATACATATGGTAATCCGATATATTTCCAACAGTCAAGGAGTATTTTATGTTTGCTTAACCATACAATCAACAAATGAAAGTAAATAGGATACAACTTATTAAACATGAATGACCTCCTCTTATTAATATCAAAATGTCATATTTACAGAAAATCCCTAATATTGATTTTCTATCCTTAGGGCACATATAGATCCCAACAAGTATCTCATCCCGTCCTTCACATCAACTTTGCAGCGCCCTAGTCCATCTGATACACTGCGGGTTTCTTACCTGCATATGAACATTTTCTTATGAGCTTTCACTCAGTAAGTACAAGCATATTTCACAATATAATTAAAACATTTCCCAAAGCATGCATGATCTGTTTATGCTTGATTTTTGAATTATTATTATTTTTTATTATGGATTTTCTTATTTTATCTTAGCTGTGGATCTATAGGTGTAGCCATGCTACATGGTTGTAGTAAAAAATATATTGTTAATATTTATCCAACTAATAATAATAGTAGAGAAATTAAATTACTTAGACTATGGCGAAGCTA
>CM046364.1:4825157-4864818 GCA_025413025.1 Ficus hispida | reverse complement strand
TCAATTGTGGGCACGTTGCTAGACATTCCTAATAAGAGCAAAGACGGTGAAAAAGCACGGTGATCTTAAGGATTTGAAGATTAACCTAACTTGATCCCTACGAAAAAAGGGAATGCAACTTACTTACCTCCGGCGAAGTACACGTTATCGAGACAGGAAAAAAGAAAACTTTGTGAGTGGCTGTCTTCTGTTAAAGTGCCCAACGGGTATTCTTCCAACATCAAAAGGTTGTGTCTATGAAGGATTGAGGCTGATTGGAATGAAAACACATGATTGTCATATCTTGATGCAACAGTTATTACCGCTGGCATTACGAGAGTTTTAACGAAGGATGTAAGATTCGCAATTACCAAATTATGCTCTTTTTTCAACTCGATTTGCTCTAAGGTAATTGATCCATTGACACTAGATTTGCTACAATCAGAGTTAGTTAAGACGTTGTGCTTGCTTGAGAAGTACTTTCCACCCTCATTTTTTGACATAATGATTCATCTAACGGTGCACTTAGTCCGGGAAGTGAAGCTATGTGGACCGGTTTACTTGAGATGGATGTATCCTTTTGAAAGGTACATGAAGGTTTTGAAGGGTTATGTCAAGAACCGAAATAGGCCAGAAGGATGTATAGTAGAAAGCTACATTGCAGAAGAATCCGTCGAATTTTGCTCCGAGTATTTGTCCACCGGGAAGCGATTGGGTTGCCAAAGACTACAAACATTGACTGGAAAGGACTATCTGTCGGTATTCCATCTTCGGTTGATCGAGGTGAATGGGAAAAAGCTTGTCTCTATACCTTACAAAATAGGGTTGAAGTTGAGCCCTTTATTGAGGTTCACCTACAGGAATTAAGAGATAGCAATCCAAGAAGAGAAGACATGAAAAGTTGCTTGTAGATGAACATAATCGGACGTTTCGTCAGTGGCTCCGAAGACATGTCTTACAGAATGACAGCTTTTCACAGGAGTTAATGAACCTCGCTAGAGGACCGTCGACCGTTGTTACACGTTATACATCATACTTCGTCAATGGTTATACATTCTACACTCGCGAAAGAGATGAGAAGCATCATGTTCAAAATAGTGGTGTTAGTATCCGAGCCAAGTCAATGCATATTTCATCTGCAAAGGACAAGAATCCAGTTTATGGAACTATGAACTACTTCGGGTTTATTGAAGATATTTGGGAACTCGATTACTGTGGGTTACATATAGCACTATTTAAGTGCAAATGGGCCGACAATAATTATGTATGGACCGACAGTGATGGCATCACAGTAGTGGACTTTAGACGATTGGTATACAAAATGATCCATTCATTATGGCATCACAGGCAATCCAAGTATTTTATACAACGGATCCCAGCAATTTAGAGTTTTTCCTAGTAGTACCGATGCAGCAAAAAATTCTCCATGGTCAAGAAGATGAGGAAGATTGCTCCGACATTCCTCCTTTCACACAGGGATTGCCACCGGTTGAGGAGATTGACGTGCTCGATGATGATGTTTCCCACTTGGTTCGACCGGATATTGAATGGACCGTATTGAGCAAGCAAAAAGAAAAAAGAAAAAAACTTGAACATTATGCCCTTTATTTTGTACAAACATTACTTTATTTATATTATATTCCTAATAGTATTATATATTTATTTTGTTATGTTCATTGCTTTATATATATATATACCGTGACTATTAATTTCGATCCAAGCCACAACAGTAGTACATATATATGTGAAAATTTGGTAATAAAACAGGGTTATTAGATAAAGAAGTTTCAGATTTTGGGTAAATGGTATGGAGAATACACGACGGTCCCAGAAGGAACCGTCGTGTATTCTCACGCAGGCGCGCGCCCGCGCGGCGTGGGCGCCCGCATGAGACGCGCGGGCGCGCGCCTTTCTCGGCCTGCTGCGTAAGAATACACGACGGTCCCTTCCGGGACCGTCGTGAAATTGGCAGGGCTTGGTGGATTTCACGACGGTCCCGGAAAGGACCGTCGTGTATTCTTACGCAGCAGGCCGAGATAGGCGCGCGCCCGCGCGGCATGGGCGCCCGCACGAGACGCGCGGCGCGCGCCTATCTCGGCCTTTTCCCGGTGAATACACGACGGTCCCTGCGGCCGTGATCCAGATCGGTGATCACGACCAGGAAGGGACCGTCGTGAAATCCACCGGGCTTGGTCGATTTCACGACGGTCCCGGGAGGACCGTCGTGTATTCCCGTGATTTCACGACGGTCCCGGAAGGGACCGTCGTGTATGCCGAGATAGCCTATATTCCTGCTGCGTGAGAATACACGACGGTCCCTTCCGGGACCGTCGTGAAATTGGCCGGGCTTGGTGGATTTCACGACGGTCCCGGAAGGGACCGTCGTGTATTCTTACGCAGCAGGCCGAGATAGGCGCGCGCCCGCGCGCATGAGACGCGCGGGCGCGCGCCTATCTCGGCCTTTTCCCGGTGAATACACGACGGTCCCGGAAGGACCGTCGTGAAATCTACAAAGACCGGTGGATTTCACGACGGTCCCGGAAGGGACCGTCGTGTATTCACCGGGAATACACGACGGTCTCGGAAGGGACCGTCGTGAAATCCACGATTGGTCGATTTCACGACGGTCCCTCCCGGGACCGTCGTGTATTCTCGGTGAATACACGACGGTTCCGGGATGGACCGTCGTGAAATCCACCGGTCTTTGTGGATTTCACGACGGTCCCTTCCGGGACCGTCGTGTATTCACCGGGAAAAGGCCGAGATAGGCGCGCGCCCGCGCGTCTCATGCGTGCGCCCACGCCGCGCGGGCGCGCGCCTGCTACTCGTCAGGCCGAACTAGGCGTGCGCCCGCGCGTCTCATGCGGTGCCCGCGCCGCGCGGGCGCGCGCCTATGTAATGAACGGTTTTTAGTCGACGGTTTTTTCTTACCCGTCGTGTAATGCTCAAATTTTTAAAAATTTTCACTTTTCATTTTCAAATTCCGCGCGAAAACCAAGTACTTAAATACAACTTTCCTCTTCATTTCTGTTCAAATTTCTCTCGCATCTACATTTTTCTCTTAACACTCTCTAATTTTTCCAAGTACCCATACATACTTCACCAACCCGCCGATACTTCTCGTTTAAAATCCGGTCAATCCGCCATTGCCGTCATTGCCGCCGCCGCCTCCTTCTTGCATTGTACGTGCGTGACTAGTCTTTTTCAGAGAAAAGTAAGGTGACTTCGTATATAAACTAAACCACATTTGGTTCTTTCAGGAGTTAAAGAATTCTTGTTGCAAATGAGTGTGTTTGTTTTTAATATTTCTCTTTGTAGCAGAGAAAAATGATTGTGGATCGTTACTTTTTACACTTTACACACATTTATGAACATGTTTTATTTTTCGCACACAACATGCTCGACGGAATGCCATAATGAGTTTTTCTTTTCGAAAAAGAGAAAAGAATTTGATCAATATTGACAGCATAACTATAGCAAGATTACATGAAGTCTTCTAGCATGAAAATACAAAATAATGCATCAAAACGGCCTATGACCGTCACTTTTAACGACGGACGCCTGGCACCCGTGGGGGCACCGGCGAGCCCGTGGGGGGCGCCTAGCGCCCCTCGGGCGTACCTGGTGCCCCTCGGTGGGGGGCGCCTGGCGCCCGTGGGGGGCGCGCCTGGTGCCCCCTCGGTGGGGGGCGCCTGGCGCCCGTAGGGGGACCCTACCGCCTGGGCGGCCATGGGGGGCGCCTGGCCCCCACTCGGTGGGGGGCGCTAGGCGCCCTCTCGGTGTGCCTGGGCGCCCGGGGGGTGCCTAGCGACCGTTGGTTTTTTAAAAAAATTCAGGTTGTTAAAGAGCCTTTTTATGGACGAATTTCCAACTAAATAAGTTTCTGCACCTTTGCGTTTGGGTGAAAAGTTAATGTATTGTGTGATTCTTAATTAAATTTAAAATGAATCGATTATATTGGTATGACATAATTGTTATTGATTTTCACTTTTTTGCCAATAACTATAGGTAAACGAATACAATGGAACATTCCAAAAAGGGACGAGCACGAAGGATGAACCCGTCGGAGCGCAATATTGATGGCAAGCGAAAGGCAACTATAATGAAACGTGTCCACATGGCAAGGAAAAGGGGTGAACGAATTTCCGTCACGTTTGACGAGAAAGGACAACCCGAAGGAAAGCACGGTGACGAATTGATGAGTTGGATTGGTGTGCTCGCTCGAGAGCACATTCCAATATGGATACAGGATTGGAGATCTCGTGAATTAGACAGATTGAAAGAAATTGTTTGGAAAGAAACCATTACTTCTTTCACCGTAGATGAAAGCTTTCGGCATTCGTGTATAAAATCATGTTGTGAAGCTGCACGGAATTTCCGGCATGATCTATACAAGACGTTTGTCGAGGGAGCTTTAACAGAAGAAAGTGTTTGGACACGGCCGCAAAAAGTTATTGAACTCTACCCTAATATAGAAGAAGAGGATTGGGTGAAATTCGTTCAGTATAGAACATCATCACAATTCCAACAACTATCGGATCGTGGAAGCGGAATAAGGACAAACAACGAATACTCATCAAGAGGAGGCCGAGACGGATATAGGAAGCTCGACCAAGAAAAGGTATGTCAAAATTAACGTGTTCATACAAAATCATATGATATTTATAGAACATTATGTCCTCATTTATACTAACAATGTTGAATTACAGTTTAAGAAGACTGGGAAATGGGAAAAAAGAGATAGTTTGTGGCTTGAGCAACAGATAGGCCTTGATGGAGAGTTCAAAGTTCCAGCATGTCAAAAAGTTAGCGAGTTGATAGTAAGTTTACAAACTACCAATAAATTTTTACTCACTAGTATATGTACTTACAACCCTTAATCATAAACGAGTTATGTTAATTATCTTGTAGATGGAGTACAACACACAGCAGAGCCAAGGCACTTTCGAATCAGTTGGCACTAGTGATGTGTTGGCGCAAGCATTATCTAGACCCGAACACAAAGGGCGTGTCCGTGGCCAATCAAAGTTCGTAAAGCCGTCTCAGTACTTTAACCTAGATCGAAGTTCGAGTAGAAACTATGAAGTACAATCAATGAGACGTGAAATAGAAGAATTAAAGGCATTGGTGCGTGGTCTATGTGCGAGCAAAGATGTGGTGCCGTCGGTTGATCCCACCAATGTACCAACCGTGGACCAACACAACAGTTTTAAGGCTAGTTGCTCTGCTCAAGAAAAACAACATGGGGGAGTTTCTGATCCGCCACCCATGGCAGTCGAAAGCAAGGAGTGTAAGCTCTATATTTTCGATGAAGTGCAGGGTGGACAGTTGCTTGTCGCGTTTGGAAGAGCATGGATGGAGAGCCTTCCAACCGATACGGTGCATGGGATACCACTGGGGGAAGGGAACGTGCGCGTGTCAATCAGTGTGCCAAAATTAAAAAAAGCACAATTACCTATACCGACGTACGAGGCAACAACTGTGGAGGAGGCCATTAATGGGTTTGTTGCTTGGCCTAAAACATTAGTCGAGCTCGACACGAGTATGAACAAGGCGAGTCGAGGGCCTAGTCACGTTCCTGACCCAACAGCTGGAAAAACAAAACGCCAAAAAAAGCTTCGAAATAAGACCATCGACTCTCGGACGGAGGTACAACAAGGTGTGCAACAACAACAACAACAACAACAACTTTTGTTCGACTTTAACAACATGAACATGGCGATGAGGCCTTTGGCTTTTTATGCACATAGTATCATGCGTGACGGTAATCAGATTGAGATCCCAATACCATCCACCATCATGACTTTTGAAATGCCTGTCTTTCTGAGTTTTGAAGATATTTATGAGTTCATAAATTTACAAGAAATCAGTGCAAATTGTATATTAGTCTACATGAGGTACGACATTCTATCTCTAAAATTTCTATAATCTGGAAATCCTTCTATATCTCAGGTATAGTAACAATTCTGATATGCTTATATGCAGATATTTGGAGGAGCTATGTAGGAGTAACGGCCTCGCTGACAAGTTTGCGTTTGTGTCTCCAACCTTAATCTCACCGGTGAGAACAGATACTGAAGATGCTGGCATGAGAGACCGAGCAGACAATCTTATCAGCTTTTTGCGTGACGGACCAAAAGGCCGGATTTATCTTATGCCACATAACAGAGGGAGACATTGGGTGTTGGGAGTCATTGACCCATGGGAGGACTTCGTCCTTTATTTTGATCCTCTTCGAGAGAAGAAACGAGACGATTTTACGGAGCTAAACAGCGTGTAAGTCAATTTTAATCCGAAAAATTTTTTTAATCTTCTTATTTATTATATATATGTATCTTAATTACTTAATTTCAATTCTACCAATTTGCTAGGGCCCTATCGGATTGGAAGATTATAGCCGGTCAAGGGATTAGAAGGAGACAAGATTATAAAACTATAATCTCGGACCGTCCTTGTCCTCTCCAAGAGGGAAGTAGTGAATGTGGTTATTTTATATTAGGTTTTATGAGGGATATAGTGTTGAATGGAATTGAAGTACTAGAAAGTAAAGAATTTTATACTTCTGAGGATTTGAATTTGATTAGGGGAGAATGGGCTAGCCATGTAATGCAATTCATTAAATATGATATGTGAACTTGTAATGTAAAAATTTGTATGTATTTTTATTTTGATAGTTGAAGTTACTCTCTTGGATCGTGTATTGGATAACATGCAGGTTAGGCTAGCACGGAAAATCACCAAAAAAACCAAAATAATTTTTTAACTAAGAATATTACACGACGTTGCCGGCCGAAACATTACACGACGGTTCGACAAAAACCGTCGTGTAATCTGTATATTACACGACGGTTCGATAAAGAACCGTCGTGTAATGTATACATTAAACGACGGTTATATATCGAACCGTCGTGTAATATACTTAAGTACGCATACATTACACGACGGTTCTTGGCCGAACCGTCGTTTAATATGTTACATGCGACAACTTTACACGACGGTTCGGCCAAGAACCGTCGTGTAAACTCTATATTACACGACGGTTCTTGGCCGAACCGTCGTGTAATCTCCAAATTACACGACGGTTCGGCCAAGAACCGTCGTGTAATATAGAGTTTACACGACGGTTCTTGGCCGAACCGTCGTGTAATATAGACATTACACGACGGTTCGGCCAAGAACCGTCGTGTAAAGTTGTCGCATTTAACATATTAAACGACGGTTCTTGGCCGAACCGTCGTGTAATGTCTATATTACACGACGGTTCGGCCGAGAACCGTCGTGTAATGTCCTTATTACACGACGGTTCGGCCAAGAACCGTCGTGTAATGTCCTTATTACACGACGGTTTGGTCAAGAACCGTCGTGTAATGTGGTTTTTGATGACGCCAAGCATGGTGTAACATTGAGATACGACGACGGTAACTGGACCGTCGTCTTATCTTCCACGACACTAGATTACACGACGGTTCGTGAACCGTCGTGTAATCTTTACACGACGGTAAAAAACCGTCGTGTAATCCACAATTTTTACTAGTGCTATTTGTTGCATTGTGCAAGTTTCCGAAGTTAGTCTAAATGAGGGGGAGTGTAATAAAAATATGAAAAATAAAAAAAACCAGGAATAAATTAACAGATAAGTTCATATGTGCATTTTTGTAGGTCATGATTTCAATATAATTAAGACTAAGTATGATTGGAGGACCAGAGATCTGGAGGGTGGGAGGGAGAGTGGTGGAGACGGGAGAGAGAGAAAGAACTACTTCATTGTTATGTTAATTAGACAAATTATCCTTTTAACTCTTTTTTTCTTTTTTAACTCCAAGTAAAAAAAAAAAAAGGATCAATAAGCATCAATGAGTTCAAACACATCTTAACCAGGTTGGCTTGCCTGAACAAGTTATTCCACACCTTGTAGCCGACTCCAAATTTATTAAAAGAGAAAAGGAAAAGAAATAATGCATCTAAAAAGTCAATAAAAAGTTCAACAAAACTACCTCCCAACAATTAAGATAACAATTAAACCATGGTTAAGCCGCACTTGTAGGATATATTCTTGGGAAAGGAGGCCTCATTTATATGAAAGCTTAATTACTATACTCCTCGTTATCATTTATACTCCCCATCCTTTCAATCTATTCATCCATTCTACTCTTTCTTTTACCAAACAGAAAAAAAAAAAATCTCACTAACATGTGTGTTTGTGTATATTAGATGGAGTCCAAGGATATTTTTCACTGCGGTATTTCCCAAATTAAAATACGAAAGGAACATTAGCAAGACATAAAAATGGTGATTTAAAACATCCAATAGATGACACTTATTTTATGACAACCAAAAATGGTATTCCCCCCCCTCGCCGCACCCTTTTTTTTTGCAACTTTATCCCTTATTTGCCTCCCCTGAAGGTCTTTTTATTATTACATACGTATCACCTTAAATTTTGATTTTAAAGCACTACTATTTACAATTTAATAACTCAAATACATCCAAATCAGCTATACTACTACTAAGAATGAAAATATCGATATTAATAGAAATATAGGTATTTCAATGCTATCGAAATTTTGAAGATATTATCGATATCAATAGAAATATTGGAAAAAAAAATTACGAAAGTTATGGAAATCTGATTTAAAATATATTTCTAACATTTAATGACACAAACATTAAAATGATATACAAATACACAACTTTTATATAAGAAACATATCATATCTTGTATATCATAATACAAGAAAGTCCTATGAGATTCAAACATGATTGGGATGATATCTTGATTTAAGTAATATTGGTATCATAACATGTTATTTGAATAGAGCTAAATATAGTTGTGAACATTCTAAACATAACTTTGTTGATCTCTTCTTAATATTTTGGAAATTGTGCAAAGTTTTTAGAAGTTTAGGAGAATATTTTCTCTTAGCTTTTATGTATTGGCTTTTATTTTATTTCTTTATCTCTTTTTTTTTTTTAAATCTATAAGATTATGATCTCTGACCAGTTATTTATTTATTTATTTTAAAAATAAGATAATTATAGCATACTCAAAAACATAATAAATGTTAGAAATATGAAATTTTAGAAATTTTCACCGAAATTTCTGATATTTTCTCAATATTTCCTGATATTTTGTAAAAATCACACTATGTTTTACCGATATCAATATTTCTCGATATGTTGATAGAAAAGATATTTCAGTACCCTTTAAATACAAAAATTTCGGTGGAAATTTTAAAAATATCATAGATATTGACCATCATGACTACTACATAATTTCACAATATTTTGAGTTCTAAAATTTAAAATTTTATTCAACTCTATTGTAAAGGATAAACTTTGTTCATTTAGAAGGGGGAAAAAAAACAAAAACAAAAAAACAAAAAAACAAATATACAAATAGATAACAATGAAAAATTTTCTAGCTTCGCCGTCATTTTTTAAAAATAAAATTGTCCATTTTCTAGCCCATATATATATATATATATATATATATATACACACACATATATATATATATATATCAGATTGATGGAAGTACCTGTGCGGTCTGGGGCCCTCACAATTATGGGTTTGTACTTGGCTTCCAACTTATCCCAAGCGGCTTTGGCTAAACGAATCCGCCTAGTCACAGAAAGAGTGTCGGGCCCACATGAAATCTTAATAGCATGAAGAGCGGCAGCATTCTTCTTCCTCCAAGCTTCATCATGATCACGATCGTGATGGACTGGATTTGAAGTTTCAGTACAACTATCAGCTTTCACAACATCCCAGAGACCTTGAGCCTCCAAGTAGGACTGAACAATTTCACTCCAATCCTCGTAGTTGTGGTTATTGAGTACTTCAAGGACAATCGCATTTGGCACAGGTACAGCATTCGCCATCTTTATATTCCTAACAAATTCAGATCAATTAGTATTCTAAGGAAAGAAATAAAAATGAAAAATAAATTTAGCATTTGCTGAACATGGCAAATAAATCAAATTAAAAAAGAAAGCACGTTACGATCATCTCCATGTATCTATCTATGCTAACGCTATAATTATCATAAAAGAGTGAAAAATAACATTAAGTTATTTTGTATTTTAATGTGTAATTTTATTTTTATTTTTTTCATCATTATTATATTTTGGAACTCATAAAAGTTAAATAAATAAAAATGAAAATATTGTTACAAATTATATGAAAAAGTTAATACAATAATCAATAAGAATTAAATGTTAAATTAAAATTAATTATATCCTATAGTAAATTTGTCACGAAGTTTAATATATGATAAATTTCACATCAAAAAATGACACTTCATTAGATAATAATTTTTTTATCCAAATGCCCCACTGATATAATAATTTAGCATTACTCTAAAAAAATGCTCTAAAAAAAGTTTCCAACCTAATTGTAAGACTATTATATACTCACACAAAATACATTTATAGATAGATTCAGCTCATCATATGAATTAAGTGAATGCTACTTCATCCGTTTGTCTTTTATTTTTCAAGGAATTCTTGAATTACACATAATAATAATGATAATGATAATGATAATGATGATAATAATAATAACAATAATAATAATAATAATAAGACGACGATGATCAGACGAAGACTTGGAAAAACTTCTAGTAGTTCACATGTTAACAGCTGGTGAACGAAGAATGAAGTGATTGGTGACTTCAGTTTGTCTTTTATTTTTCAAGGAAATAATAATAAGAAGAAGACGACGACGACCAGGGCGAAGACTTGAAAAAACTTCTAGTCACAACATGATGAGAAATTGCTTACCTACCGACCATTCTTAACCATAAATAGAATTATGAAGTAGTGAACGAAAAGATCAGGTACTACCGGTTTCACTATAAAATATATACAGGTGCTATATATAGATTTCGGACTCTTTTTTACCTTATTATTTAAACGCATTTTATTTAATTACCAAAAACAAAACATACGCACGTACACACACACATTTAATATCTAGCCACTTATTTCAAACATATATAGCAATGAATCCGGATCTATTGTCCTAATAAACTTCTTGTCCATAAAATGATCCTGAAAAATAAATGATGACATATCATCATAAATAAAGTCAATAAATTTATAATCAGTAAGAAGCCATTAATTTTACCAAACAAAGTTTAATCACTTCAGCGTCGGTGAGCAAACTTCCGGCACCTGTGAAATCCTTGAGGCCTTGCTTATACGATTATAGTGACTTTAGTTGGACTCTTAATTTTTCAAGAAAAGACCAATTTGCTTATCTATTTTTTACTATCAAACTTAAAGTACTCATTGAAAATTAAAAAAGTTTACACACGCAAAGAATTCAAAGAGAACCCAAAATAGGGAAAAGAACCAAACACATAAAAGTAAGAAAAAATAGAGAAAAGTCCGGAAAAAGAAAAATAAAGACTCTTTTACTATAGCTTTATTATGTACTTCTTTACTTCTTTATTGTCCGTTTAGATAATGTATTACGTTTGAATGTTCATTCAATTAAAATATTTACATTGAAATACAGAATTTGAATTGTATATTTAAATAAAATGTATGTTTGAATAATTTTTATTAAAAGTAGTATTTGAATAGTGTAACAGTAGATAAATGAGTGTGATATACAAATTTGTAAAAAGTGAAAATTTGGATTTAAATTTGAGTTGAATAGTTGTGAACATTCAAATAGGTTAACTCAAAAAATAGTGGCCCTACTAAATCTATATTGCATGTGAGTACAATAATAGTTGTTCTAATAACTCATCAAAACGGGCCATTAATCATTTTTGTTTTCTCGAATTCTTTACCTCTTTATTTATTGCATACATATAGTTTGCGTTCATAATTGGTTGTTGAATAGCACCTTTTCTATTCCTATGTAATTTTCCTTTTCTTTATTTTCTTTTTTCCTTTTTAATTCGTTGCAATGCAAATCATTTGGTCACAGAACTAGAAGTAAATCTAGAGTTGTTGTAATTTTAAATAATTAATGGAACGAGGAATAAAAAACCCCACTCAAAACAATTTTAAAAATAATAATAAAGAACAAATTCAGAATCACTTGAAATCTTGAATGAGGTATTACGTGCCCATTCAGAAATGATACAACTTACCACTTTTTTGGTTCAACCAAAAAGAAAAGTAAAAAAGGAGAAAAAAAACTTGTTTTTTGGATGCTCTATTTGAGCTAGCTGTATTTGGCTTTGAGTGTCGTTAGGACTACAGAATCACACTTTTTCAATTCTCATTCCACTTGTGAAACGGTTAACGTAGGAACATTCTCAAGTGTACTTCTAAATTCTTTTCACGTATAAATTAACCTGTACATACATATTTTTATTTTTTTTAATTCCCCAAATGATGTCAATACAACAAATTACGAAGGCAAGGTCCTCGTGTTTCTCATGTTGAAGTTTGCTTTTGAATCTATTCTTTTCTTTTGAGACTGTTTTAATTCCCCAAATGATGTCAATACAACAAATTACTAGGTATTGCTTCTTCAAATCCAACAATTATACATACTATATATACTATACAACAAATTGAGTTGGAACATCTCAATACAGGGCTGGTATACCTTGTTTATCAAATAATCAAACTTCATGTACTCCTCCAAAATTAAAAAAGTTTGCACACAACGCAAAGAATCCAAAGACAACCCAAAAAGGAAAAGAACCAAACATAGAAAACTAAGAAAGACAGAGAAAAACCCAGAAAAGGAAAATAGAGAATCTTTTATTATAGCTTAATTTGTTATACTTCTTTACTTCTTGATTTATTGCTTGTTTTGATCTTGTATTAGCTTTGAATGTTTATACAAATTAGATATTTGCATTCAAATAAAAAATTTAAATTATATATTCAGATAATATGTATATTCAGATAAATTTTTTAAAAAAATAACATTTAAACAGTGTAAAAATAGAAGCATGATACAGATTTCTAAAAAGTGAAAATTTGAATTTGAATTTGAGATGTTTTGTTGTGAACATTTAAATAGGTTCACTCTAAAAATAGAGGCCCAAACAAACCTATATTACATGTGAAGCTATTCCAATAACTCATCCAAACGGCCATTAATCAATTTTGTTTTCTCTAACCCTTTACTTCTTTATATATTGCAGACATATAGTTTGCGTTCTTAATTTTTTGTTCAATAACACAACTTTTCTTCTCCTCTGTAATTTTCCCGTTCTTTTTTTCCTTTTTAATTCTTTACAATACAAATCATTTGGTCATAAAACTAAAAGTAAAATTAGAGTCGTTTCCTTTTTTAAGTTCCCTCTCAAAACTATTTAAAAATAGTAATAAAGAACAAATGCAAAATCTCTTGAAAATCTTGAATGAGGTATTACGTGCCCATAGTGGAAAAGAATAAAAAACAACTAGACCTTAAGTCAATTACAGAGATCATATATGGCAAAAAGCATATCAGGCTTTCGCAATTCGGTATATTATTAAGAGTGCAACTTTGAGATTTTAACGGAATGACATCAAAGAATTAGTAAGTAACTATGATAAATCGACTGAGTAATATATTTATTTTTTATCATTGAAACTTGAATTATATGTATCTATTAGGTCCCTTGATTAACTCACAAATTCCCATAAATGAATCGAGATAATCCTATAACTGCAAAGATAGATTGGGAGGCATCCTCAAAGTCTGATGATATATGAAATAATCGCCCACTTGCAGTGTGGCAAGTGGGCACATGCCAATAACAGTCCTGGGAGGGACTGTGGGCGCGAACAGTCCCTTACTAAGTCGTCTGTCTGTGCAGTTTTGGATTTATCAAATAATTTGAATAATATATGACATTATTTAAATTCAAGATAATATTCAATTAATTATTATGGAATTAATAATCAACAATCAAAAATATTAAATCGAACGAATTACTATTAGTTAGATTATTTTATATTTAATTTGTTATAGATTTGAATTTAAATTAAGTGTTTCATTTAGGATAAGATAAAAAATTTATTTAAATATAACCATAAGAAATTGAATTAAGAGTTTGGATGAATATATCACAAAATATTTTATTCAAGATAATTGCTAAGTTGGAATTATCGTTATGGTAGTGAGCGCGATTTCCTGTGATAGGCGTTTTTTTTTTTTTTTTTTTCCCTCAAATAGAGGAGAGAGAAAAATCACTTAATTAAACTTCCTCTTTGAATTAAAATACCTCAACCTAACTGAAAATACACACATATATTGAGTACTAGTAAGACTGGCACGTGCTAGGCTTGAAAATGTGATTTATCATGAATTGTAAATTGGATATTTAGGAAAAAAAAAAAGGTTTAGCTACAGTAGAATGTTTAAGTAGAATTGAATATAAAAAAACAAAAGACATCAACAAACAGTACAACTCTTTCCACAAAAAGTTGCCTTTTTTCACAATATAAATACATCTTCATCTATATTTGTCAAATACCGTTATACATCATAACTTCACTCTAGCATGCCGACTATATTCATTAAATCACAATAAAGATAAAATCAAATACAAATTTCAGATATTTAAATAGTAGATTAACTGTTCATCTCTGTACATCAATTCATCATCATCTTCGATGAAGTTACAGCATTTCCAATTTTCATACAAACCAAAAAACTAGTAGAAGAACGTTGATGGCAGTTATAGTTCTAAGTATGTTTCTTTAGTTTTTTTATTTTTTATTTTTTATTTTTAATATATATTTATAAAGGCAGCACCTTTTAGTTGATCAACCTGTTAGCTTAAGGGCTGATTATCGATCAGCAATCACTTAGATATTGACTGGTAACCAGTTGGTGGTCGGTGACAACTTGACTGATAGTCAGCCGACAATTGATGACCAATTGGTAATCACTTAGTTACCGACTAGGTGGTAATCACTTGACCGGTAACTATCACTTGACTGATAGTCAGCCTGCAATGGATTATCAGTTGGTAACCGTAGAGTTATCAATCAATAACTACCTAGTTATCGATCAGAACTTCCTCCTCCAACCAGATTTATTTTTTGGGTTCCGTTACTGGAATATTAAAACAGACACAAGATTTTGTCAGATTCAACCAAATATTACTATAATTCCACAAAAATAAAATAAATTTAAAATAAAACTTAGAATTAACAATCCACAAGAATTTTTCTACCAAAACACATCAGAATACTATATGAAAAAAAGATCAGTCGGTGTCGGACGGCTACAACACAGTACCAGTCATGGTGACGGCGACGGCTACGGCTTCGACGAAGATCCGGCGACCGCAATGGAGGAGATCTGTCCCCTGCATCCTCAGATCACGACTATTCCGGCAACACTGTGAGCTCGGCGACACGGTGGAGGAGATCCGGCGGCTGCGAGGGGAGCGAGAACCTGCGGCTGCAACGAGGAGAGCGAGATCAGGCGACCTCTCGCAGCTCTGGTACGGCAGATATGGCCTATGGTGGCGTTGGGAGCTCAGATCTCGGCTTCTTCCAGGCAGAGATTGCGAGGCTGATCGCGACGCGGAGCTCAGATAACTGCTTCTTACCGGCAGAGACCGCGAGGCCGATCGCATGGAGGCCTACGAAGATCGCGGGAAGGAAATAGGATTGAGATCGGCACAGAGGCCCATGGAGGAGAGGAGATCGCGAGCGGGGGAGGTGATCAACCGGCGTCGGAGTAGGGAGGGGTGGTGGGTTGCTGGGTTACGTGCACGGAGTAGAGAGAGACTGAGAGGGAAGAGAGAAAGAGAACATAATTAGAGAGAGAGTGGGTGAAAGAAGAGAGAGCGAGATAGAGAGAAAGAGAACATATATATATATATCAGATTGATGGAAGTACCTGTGCGGTATAAGGACTTCACAATTACGGGTAATCGTGGTTTGATCTTGGCTTCCAACTTATCCCAAGCGGCTTTAGTTGAACGAATCCCCCTAATCACAGAAAGAGTGTCTGGACCACATGAAATCTTAATAGCATGAAGAGCAGCAGCATTCTTCTTCCTCCAAGCTTCATCACGATCACGATCATGATCGTCTGGATTTGAAGTTTCTGTACTACCATCAGCTTTCACAATATCCCAGAGAGCTTTAGCCTCCAAGTAGGACTGAACAACTTCACTCCAATCCACGTAGTTGTGCTTGTAATTGAGTACTTCAAGGACAATCGCATTTGGCACAAGTACAGCTTTCGCCGTATTCATATAGCTATAACAGATCCAGATCAAATATTCTAAGGTGGGGCTACTCTAGGTGGAATCAATTATAATAATAATAAGAATAATAATAATAATAACAATTTAACATTTGGCGAACATGGCAAATAAGTCAAATTAAAGAAGAAAGAATGTTAAGATCATCATCAATGCATTCGTCCATGTCTATGCTATAATTATCATAAAAGAATGAAAAATAGTAATATGTACTTTATACATAATTTAATGTGTAATGTTATATATATATATATATATATATATTTCTTCATCATTATTATGTTTATAATCATAAAAGTGAACTAAGTGAACGTTGACATTTATAGATGGACTCAGCTCATCATATGAATTAAGTGAATGTTGACTTCAGTTTGTCTATTATTTTTCAAGGAATTCCTGGATTAAAACATGAATAATAATAATAATAATAATAATAATAATAATAATAATAATAATAAAACCACGACGACCAGATGAAGGCTTGGAAAAACTTATAGTTCACATGATTGCAGCTGGTGGACGACGTATGAAGTGTGATGCTGATACTAATGATATGGACATTTATCATTCTAAAAAAATATCAAAAGATGGAATCACCTGTGAATTAATTGGCAATATTTATTAATTTGGGAGTTGGTAGAATCTTAAAGGTCTTAACTTGATAAAGGAGCACTCGAAAGCCTATCATTTATGTGGAATTTAGAAGTCCTAAAGTTAGTATTTATATGGGAGTTTTTAATAGCTATTAACTATTTGTATTTATTTTAGGAGTTTCTAAAGTCTAGTTAGATATTATTTTTGTATTTATTTTATGATTTTGGAAATTTAAAGCTTTTTTTGGTTTTAATATTGAGTCATGGATGTGTGTGGGTTTGGAGACCTATAAATAGGCTTGTAATCTTTCAATAAAAAAGAATGAAGTGAGTTGAGTAATCAAGAGTAAATCTAAATTGTTTTCAATTTTTTCCCCAAGTTCTATCTCTTTGGTGAATTTTCAAGAGTGACGAATTGATCCTTAATTCTGTATCTTATGATGGTGTTTTCTATACCCCTAAGTGGTGAATTAGTCTAAATTAACTTATTTATTATCCTTTCCTATTAATTATCCCTTATTTGTCTCCTTTCATATATTCCTATATCATTTGATATCAAAGCTGACACGTTCCTGTACCGATTTTTCCATGTCTCCTCACTATCATTTCAAAGCTCGTGCCATCGCACATGACATCGATGATTTCATACAAGACAAACCAAATTTTGTTATCAATGAAATGCGAAGTATTTCATTCTTATCCAATTTTTTATGAAAGCGATGACGAAGAGGAAAATGAAAGATTTAATCTTCGTCCAATCTTTGAAAAAAGTGAGAGAGAATATGAAGATGATATTCTTGATTTATTTTCAGCATTAAATTTTAGTGGTTATCAAATTGTTGAGCACGAGTCAAACGAAATGTTTGTTGAAAAATATTTGGTTGAAGATGTTTCATTATTGGTGATTCAACAATCATTTCAAGATCCATACGTAACTGATTATGGTTACTTAAAGTAGGCAAACGCAGGCGTAATTGTTCACCCCATGATCCTGTTTCTAGTAAAGATTACATAATGTTGTATTCTCAAGATTGGTTTTTGGAAGTTCTGAAGAATTTTGTTCTCTATTCCGATCTATTGACGCTATTTCGAATTTGAGGATAAATTCTTTTCAACCGTGTAAGAATGATGCAGATACTAATGATATGGCCATATTTACGATTAAATGGAAACATCAAAAGATGAAATCACTCTTAAAATAATTGACAATATTTATTAATTTGTTAGTTGATGTAATGTTAAAGGTCTTATCTTGATAAGTGAGCACTCAAAAGCCTTCCACTTATGTGGAATTTAATTAGAAGTTCAAAAGTTAGTATTTATTTGGAGATTTTAGTAGAGATTAAGTATTTGTAGTAATTTTAGGAGTTTCTGAAGTCTGAAAGTTAAGATGGTATTCTTGCATTTACTTTGGGATTTAGGAAATTTAAAGGTTTTTTTTTGGCTTTAATGTTAACTCATGACTATGTGTAGGTTTGGAGACCTATAAATAGGCTTGTAATCTGTCATAAAAAATAATAAAATGAGTTGAGTAATCAAGAGTAAATATGAATGTTTGCAATTTTATATCAAAGTGCTTATCTCTTTGATGTATTTATTTTAGGAGTTTCTGAAGTCTAAAAGTTAAGTGTTATTTTTGGGCTTGTTTGGCATTTACACTCAACTTAAACTAAACTGTATTTTTTTCATTATGTTTTTTTGTCTTTTTCTGAAAAAATTTTTTGTCTTTTATGAAAAAATCAACAAAAATTACTATTCAAACTTCAAAATCTCAACTCAACTCAAACTCAACTTATTTACCAAACACCCTCAAAAATTTAATTCGGGGTTTTGAAAATTTTAAGTTTTTTTTTGGTTTTAATGTTGAGTCATGAATATGCATGGGTTTGGAGACCTATAAATAAGCTTGTAATCTTTGAATAAAAAAGAATGAAGTGAGTTGAGTAATCAATAGTAAATCTAAATTGTTTTCAGTTTTATCCCAAAATTCTTATTTCTTTAGTAGATTTCCAAGAGTGATAAATTTATCCCTTAATTATGTATCTCGAGGTGATATTTTCTGTATCCCAAAATGGTCAATTAGTCTAAATTTATTTGTTACCCTTCCATACCATTCCAGTATGAACTTATTTGTTACCATTTTGGTATCAATTTAGTATCAGAGCCCAGGTTTGGAGCATTTGTGTTGATTGTTATTCTACAAAATATAAAATATTAATATATATGACGAGAGCAGCTCTTCGTAGGAGACTTGTTGAAGAAGATGAGCAGTTAGATGAAAGAGATCAGAATATCGAGATGGAGGAAATGAGAAGCTGCAGCGATGCTTGAAGAAATATGAAAGTTGTACTCCGCCCATACGTGAAGCGCAACATGGGGGTGAGGAGAAAAGGGAATCGTGGATTTATTCCATACATCTGGCATCAGTCCAAATTTTGATTCATGCGACATTGAGGACAAATGCGACAAATGTGAAATTTGGTCCAATTTATGATACGAGTGATGAATAAGATAAAAGATTTAATCTTTGTCTAATATTTGACGAAGGTGATGGGGATGATGAAGGTAAAAATTATTGCATTGAATTCATTCCAACAATCAATTTTAGTGATGATCAAGTTGTTGAGGACGAGTCAAATGAAAAGATTGTTCAAGAACAGATGATCAAATACTATTGGTAATTCCACATTCATTTCATAATTCTTACTTCCTTGATTATAGTTGTTTGAAGGAGACAAATAATGTCACAACTGCTATATCAAAGGATTCTGCTTCTATTAAAATGCAAAAAATAATGTATTCTCAAGATTTTTTTTTTTTTTTATTTTTTTATTTTTTTTACAAGATGTGAAGAAGATTATTCTCTACGCTAGCTCATCAGTTAAAGCTGCTTCGAATATGAGCTCGAATTCTCTCCACACAGGAGAGAATGATGAAGTAAAAAATGAGATGGCACTATAAGGTTAAGTGGGAACACCAATTGATGAAAACCACTCTTTGACCTCTCCCCATACATGGATGATGAGCTACTTGACTCGAGGACAAGTAACCGAGAGAGAATGATGGAGACGCAGGATTGGCTATTGTGGTGGCTGCCTAATACGGAGCCCATTGTGACAAAGGCCCATTTAGCCCAAGTGCAGCTGGATACCTACAGTCCCAAGTGGGATTTTTAAGTTCCACTAGTTGGCTAATTAATTCTGGAAGATCAATAGTTGTTGGGTTAATTGGGGTTTTTATTTCTTTTTCTTAATTTCTGGTTTTTACTTAGTGTAATAGTGGTTTTTATTGTTTGTTAATGACTGAGTGATTAGTGGCCATAAGTGTGTTAGTAATTGTGTGTTCGTGGATCATTATAGAAATTTGTAATTGTGTGTTAGTGGCTGAATTGTGGCTTTTAACTTTCAGCCTCACAGTAACTGAATATAGCAATTGGAGGGTTTGCTCCAATGCTATTTATTTTGTAATTTTCGTAATTCATGGAGAGCTTGAATATTGAGATGTAAAAGTGAAGCGTTTTTGTTCAAAAACCTTGAATTTCTTATATTTGGTGGGTTTCCAAAATGTTGAGCTCAATACCTAAGAGTGATGATCAATTTTGTATCCCTTAGTTTACTTATATTTCTTTCAAACCTACCTACCTCAACTTTGTTATTTGCCATTCTGGTATCAAAGTGATTGATGACTTCAGTTTATCTTTTATTTTTCAAGGAAACACCCATTTACTGAATTAAAATAATATTAATAAGAAGAAGACGACGATGACGACAAGATGAAGACTTGAAAAAACTTTTTCAGTCATAACATGATAAGGCGAAGACTTGAAAAAACTTTTCTAGTCACAACATGATAACAGCAGGCGGACGAGAAATTGTTCACCTACCAGCATCCATAAACACAAATAGAATTATGAAGTAGTGAACGAAAAGCTCAGGTACTACCGGTTTCTCTATAAAATATGTACAGGTGCTATATACAGATTTCAGCCTCTTTTTTGCCTTATTATTTTGACAATATTTATTTTAATTTTATCCCAAAAAAAAAAAAAAAAAGCACACACAAATACTTAATATGAAGCCACTTTTTTCAAATATATAAATCCAGATCTATTGTCCTAAACTTCTTATCCTTAAAATTATCCCTACAAATAAATGATGGCATATTATCATCAAAATAATTTAAAATTTCATAAATTTATAATCAGTAAAAAGCCATTAATTAATTTTCCCAAACAAAGCTTAATCCCCTCAGCGTCGATGAGCAATCTTCCGGCACCAGTGAAATCCTTGAGGCCGTGCTTATATGTTTTTGTGCCGATCAACTTTGATCCATCTCATGAAGCGATTATAGTGACTTTAGTTTACTGAACTCCTTTATTTATTTATTTATTTTTTTTTTCAAGAAAAGACTTTTTTGCTTATTTTTTTTATTTATTTTTTAAATACGACTAGGCGAAGACTTTGAAAAACTTCCGGTTCACATCAATACAGCTGGCAAACAGGGATTTAAGGGATTGTAATTAGATTTAAATGCTCACCATACATGCATCGATCCTTGGCCAAAAAAATAGTAGGGAAATTGGTAAGAAATATAGACCATATATTATCTAAATGGCTCAAGACGATGGTGTCCATAGAAATTAAAATAAAGACAACCATATTTGATGACACACTTTTTTCGGTTTTTAATTATGAAAACACCGCCCAACATTTTACAAAGTATCAATCTTTACCCAACAATCTTAACCATCAATCTTGTTCAGCAGTTGATCTTAATCCTTCATTTTAATTACATTTATATGATATAATACGTTAAATTTTTTTGATAGCATACTAATTTGTTAAACTGAAATTTGTTATCTTTAAAAAAAAAAAAAAGGTTATTTACATTTTCATACCTTGTATTTTGTTTTTATTCAAAAGTATATCTTCAATTTTGAAATTTTACTTTCTTATACCATCATATTACATTTTATACATAAATGGATACCATTTTGATCAGAAAATGACTTTTAAATACCAAAATTACCCTTGAAATACTAGTTAAACTTGAAACCAAACATATCCAAAAGTTAGTCTTATCCTGTAACTAAACAACATATCAAACTCTTCATTAACAAAAAACAAAAAAAAGGAAAAAAAACTTGTAAATTGTTTTGTTTTTTTTTTTTTTCGAAGCTTTTCCATGATTTTGCAATGTATCGTAAAACTGTTTGTCGTTTGTGGAGTATTCTATTAAAAAAATAAACTCAAAACAATGCGTTTAGGTATTTTATTATGGTTTATTTTTATTTTATGTCTAGTTACAAGTATAGTTTATACAGATTAGGGGTGTCAATTCGTGTCTCGTGTTGTGTTTGAGTCGTGTTGAAATTTTTCTACCCCAACCCGAACACGACCCGCGACACGAACACGACACAAAAATGTGACACGAACACGACACGAAATCGTAACGGGTTGACACGACACGACACGAACTTGACCCGCGATACGAACTTGACACGGGACACGAACTTGACCCGCGACACGAACTTGACCCGCGACATGAACTTGACCCACGACATGAAACTGCCCGCGACACGAAACTGACCCGCGACACGAACTTGACCTGCGACACGACCTTGACCCGACATGAACTTGACCCGACACGAACTTGATTCAATTTAAGCAATTCAATTTAAAGCAAATTATATCCCAAATTCATAAGAAACCTAGATGAATAATAATTTACATTCAACAAAAATATACCATTGACAAAATAATAAGTTTTAATGATCATAAAATTAAACTTCCAACTCAAGTGCAAAGTTCACAATCATAATACATAAGAACATAATAATACTATGTTGAAGTTAGCTTAATGAGTGGGAGTGAAAGGATTTGAGAGGAGCTCATAATTTCAAAGTCTATAATTGTTTTCATTTTCTTTAATATATCTGGGAGCCATAAACCTCACATAAAAAAAAAAAAAAAAGACTAGATCACATTATGACAAGGAAAAGAATAAGTATAAATACTCCCTCTCGGTTTTGTTGAAAAGGTTTTTAATGAGACATATCTCGAGAATAAATCTAAGTTGATTGTTCTAAAAATTCCTCACTGCCGATTTTAAATTTCTTATCCTATATTCTATAGTTGCCTTTATATGTTTCTTTGGCTCTCTTACGTGACTAGATACACTGATCTGATATAGGTGGTGCTAATATAGTTAGGACGTGTTAAAATACATATAATTCGAACCGTGATAATTCTTAATGCTTTTTATATCTTTTGTAAATTTTAATTTGGAGTAATATTATTGAGAAATTGTTCCAGGAGGACACAGCAATGTTGAAAGAAATTGGTTTAGACTCTTTTAGGTTCTCCATCTCGTGGACAAGGACACTACCCAGTAAGTTTGTCTCGACCCTACATTACTGGTTTCGTAGTTGATAATAACTTTATCATTAATACATGACGCTTCTTTTTCAAATAACAAAAATAATATTTAAGAAAAGATAAAAAGATCTTACAAGTCTAAAACAAGAAGAACAAAACAAAAACTAGAAAATAAAATAAAATAAAAGCATACAAAAAAAAAAAAAAACAATGAGAAATCATGAAGATTTGCTTAATTTAAACCGTAAGGAGACCTAAGCTTGCAAAAGATCTTTTTTTTTTCCCCCTCTTCAATCTCTTTGTTCCATAGATTTGTTCTCTCAGGTTTGTTCGTTCTACTAGATATTCCTCTTATTTTCTTCCGTTTTTTTTCCTCGGAAGAAAGAGAATTTTCTCGGAAATTCCAGACCTCGCTCTCTCTGCACTAACTTATTCTGCTACTAACAGAGCAATTTCAGTCCAGTTTCTGTTTGAGTTTTTTTTGTTTGGTTATGGCGGCTATCTATAAGAGCTGCGCCGTTTGCTTCAGAGAATCGGCCTCCAACTTCCGTGTCACAACTCCGGCGATGGCTACAAGAGGTTTGTTGTCTTTCTCCGATGTTGGCTCAAATTGTGAGAGAAAATAACGTTTTGGTTTGAAAAATTACATACCCGTTATGGGGAGATCGCAGATCCTGAATCGAAAGTTCCGATTAGCAGAGGTAGAGGCAGAGGCAGGTCGCTGGCTTGGAGGAGGTGACGGCGTCACCGCGTGAGGCACGAGATGGTAGACGGCCAGAGCCGAGGGGAGACGACAGAGGCAGATTTGGAAGTTCCAGTCGAAGGTTGGTCTCTAGCAGAGGGCGTGAGGCAAGATGGTAGTGGTAGACGACGGCTAGAGGGGAGAACGAGAAACTGAGAAAGGGCAAGTAAAGGTAAAGGGCAAAGGGCTGCTTCTTAGTCTTAGGGTTTTTTATTTTTATTTTTTAAGCATTTAAATTTTCGAACTCATTTAAGTGTTAGAACTGGGTTATGTTCGGGTTGACCAGAATCTGACCCGAACAATTGATCTGAAATTGATCCGAAATTGACACGAAAAATTGACCCGAAACTGACACGAAAAGTGACACGAATTTTTGCGGGTCAACCCGAACACGACACGAATTTTTTCGTGTCAAATTTTCCCAACCCGTACACGACCGCCCTCAATTTTTCTTAACCCGAACCTGTGAAATTCGTGTCGTTTTCGAGTCGTATCGTCGTGTCGCGACCCGTATTGCCATCCCTAGTACAGACACTGGAAATTGGAAATTGAGGTCAATTTCTTCATTTCGCCGGTCAAAATGATGTGTCGACTGAAGAAGGGTAAACATTTATGTATTAAATGTAATATGAAGGTATATGTTGATAATGTAATTTGATGCTACGATGGAATCCCTTTTTCAGGTGTGATGGGTTGTGCAAGTACGTCAAGACCAGACTTCTGTCATGTTGGATGATTACTTCCGACCAGATCAGATTCGACAATGCCTGTCTCTTCCCTAGGAACCTCACTGACCGGTTGTGTGACCTCCCGCTGGCATTACCTGCCGAGTGCCCCGGGTAGGGAGGCACCGAGGCCCACGCCATTGTTCTAGACTAAACATCCCAGGCGATTGGTGAGCGTTGCCTGCTCTACGAGCCCCTCACTGTCCGCGTCACACCACTGCTTGACACCTGATGCACAGCCTGTTCTTATGCGTGTCCAATCGCCGATATTCGCCTCCTGTTCAGATTGGGGCTATGCCTACTGGTGCCGGCACTGGCCCACTCTAGTGTCCCCTAACACTAGACCATGGACACATGTCATCAGCTTATTAGGTGTACGATGCCTATGCAATTGAAGCTAGTCTACCCACCAGAGCACTTGGAGTTTGACCCGATCGGGTCATTCGAATACTCGAGCCTGCGGAGAATGTCTATAAATAGAGGGTAAGCCCACCTATTCAGGTATGGACATTTTTCTTGCCAAAACTCTGTCTTTTCACTTGCTCATCAGTACCTTCACTAACTTAAGCATCGGAGTGCCCATGGCAGACACCCCACTAGTGTTCTCATTACTTCGAGGTGCTTCTTTTTTTCAAGTAACCTGCTACAGAGCGACAGTACAAGACCGATTAGACCAAGCAAACAAATTGGTTGTTGTGTCAGAGATTTTTGGCATCAACATTTTGGAACTAGAAGAAAGGGCCCGACCTTTTTAGCAACCACAACCTTACCATCCACATTCCCTGCTCACCCAACCACGACAAAAGCCATGGACGAGCGAGCTAGCCAGGACATCCAGGGCCTTGACAACCCTACTTCGACTGGCTCACAAAGCACCCGGCAACCCTAGCGTCGGTGAGGTGAGTGAGCACAACGTAATCCCACACAGACAAAAATCCTCGCCGTGAAAGTCTAGAGCTTGACTGAGACTGTGTGGGTGCTCATAGGCGTATTCCGAGAATCACAAAATATCCAACTCCACCAAGCACAGGAAGAAGCAGCAGAATCTACGCCGACCAGACAACCCAAGTGCCCCGTTCATCTTCGGCGCAAGAGCACTCGATCAGTGAGCTATTACGCACTCTTTCAAGGGTGGTTGCTTATAGGCAAACCTCTTGGCTGTCTCATTCTGCATTTTAAAATCATAATCTTTATCAAATCACACATCGCGGTCGGCAGACCGCAGAGCTTGTCGCCCGTGACTAACCAAAGAAGGATGACTGGTATCGGGTCCGAGATCGTACAATTGACAAACCAACAAAGGAAGAGAATGACGACTAAAACAAGCTGGATCACCTCTAGTGACAACTCAACCTATTAGTGTGCCAATGGTATGGGTTGGAATAACTTAGAGCAGTTGATCCTCCCTTCACCATAGTGATCATGGCCACACCATATCTGACCAGGTTCAAGATGCCATTTGTAGTGCCTTATGATGGCTCCACAGACGCATACTTGCACTTAGAGAATTACCAGGTACATATGCTCATCCAAAATGCCAATGAGGCCGCTCTCTACAAGTCATTCTGCCTGATCCTGATAGGCACTGCTCGACAATGATATCAGAGGTTGGCGCCTAGGTCAATGAGTTCTTTCAGACAACTAGTAAATGCTTAGCAGCATTCCTGGGCATGAAGATCTGGAAGATGGAGACCTCGTACCTGTTTAGAATCAAACATGGCAAGAGTGAACATCTGAAAGAATACCTCGATCGTTTTGACAAGGCTGTCATACAAATAAAGAGTTGTTCTGACGACACCTTAATACAAGTTTTCAGAGAAGGCGTCAAGGACAGGAGGTTGGTTTGATAATTGCCTACGATGTCCCACCAACCTTCGCGCACCTGAGGGGAATCGCCTGGAAGCATGCCAAAGTTGATGAGTATATCAGAGGATGAGACCTGGTACCCTGAGAACAATCTTGACTTCCCGGAAAGAAACCGAACAAAAACATATTCGAGCATAATCGACCAGAGAAAGGGAAGGCTGTTAGCACGGATGTCGAAAGGGCCGAGGCTATCCTGGAGCAGAAAACGCTGGTGGGGAGGTTCCACCAATACACTCCATTGATCGCAACCGTTGAGCACGTCCTGAGTCAGATTTACTAATTAGGAATTTCTTTATTAACAAAGAAAATATTAAATATTATTTTACATATCATTATTAAATAAATTTATTCACATGAAAATATTTGGATTTACAAGAAAATAAAAAGATTGATATTTATTTCGTAATTTTGGAGTTGAAAGATATTTATTATTATTTTAAAAACAATCCCAAACTTTACAGAAATCCTAAATCTAGCACACATCATCAAATCTGGTTTTTCATACCTAAAGCCACCATTGCCGTCAACTCTAGTGGAAGAGTCATCAGAGAAGAAGACAGAGCAAGAATCTGCCGTAGGATCATCGACAAGGATCGTTTGTCGAGACACTCATTTCGCGTTGAGATCTTGGCGAGGCGAGTCGGGAATTGCTAGATCACGACGGAGAGGAAGGACCGTCACAAGAGAAGACATGTCACCGCAGCCAAAGTAAGGAAAACCGAGAGGACGAAGCCGAAGAAGATCCTCAGCAGAATGAGTTCGCGGCTGCAAGCTTTCGACGGAGGTCGCAAAGTTTCCAGTGAAGATTGCAAAGCTCTAGTTGAGATCGCGAAGCTTCTGTATCAGAGTAGAGTTGTCGTTGGTGACAATGACAACGAAGAATCGATGCTGGCGACTACGACGGCGGATTTCGATTGGCAACAATAGTGGATTGTCGGCGGCGACTCTGCAGGGGTAGAGAGAGATAGGAAGTTGGTGATTTGGGGTCAAGGATATTTTTGGGTTTTTATCTTTTTAATTTAACCAAATTATGGTATTTGATTATAATATTTTGATTTCTGTTATTATTTTAAAATATTATAGTCCGTTATTTTGTTCTTATTCTTCATTTAAAATACTACAAAAAGTGAAAACATCACAAAAACAAAATACAAAAACTTTCTTACAGTCTATAGCGCTACTCTCAATTTTATCCAAACACTAGAACTAATAAGAAGAGTCAAAACCGCAGTTCAAATCATGTCAAACTGTTCTGAAACGGTTCGGTCTAATCGTATACAAAAAAACGATCCGGTCTGTGTTTTCCAAACCACAAAAACAATCATGTCAGTCAAACTTAACGATTTGGTGTTGGACCAAACCGGACTTTGCACACGTACGTAGTAATCTTTTTGCAATTTGGGCCCGTAAAAGCCTGTTTTGTTTTTGGTTTAGGACAAGGCTCGATGGCTATAACCTTGGCTCTTTATTACGTCCAAATCAAAAGCATATTCAAACGGTACTGACATATTCTCGAATGTTAAATGGCCGCTTTGCTCTTGGTATTGGAATCTTCAAAATTTATCTTATGTTTCTCTATTTTATTTTAATTTTTTTATTTTAATTTTATGGATTCATTACTAAAGTTATATTACAACTATAAACCTGTCCTTAAAGTATAAATTACCATTTTATTCTTAATTTTGTAAGAGTTCAATTTTGTCCGTAGTCTTACATTATATATCTATTACTTGGTTTTAATTTAAATACGACTCTAGTATACCAACTACAGTCCATTTCAACCTCAGAGCATGTTAGAAAAGTATTTAGAGTTTGACCCCAATGTTATAAAATTCTTGCGTTTTAGTCCCTAGTTCTTGTCTTTCTAGGTTTCCACCTAGTTTAAGGTTTAGGACGGGATTTTCGAAATTAATAATTGATGGAAACAAAGATAGACGTGAGCAAACAGACATCAAAATGGCAATAAATGTTCACTATATATGACATGTAAATAAGCTAATGACTTGATACCAGGCATATATGACAATAAATGTTCACTATATATGACTTGTAAATAAGCTAGTGCAGAAAATAAATCCCCTATGCTGGCCTCTGCTTTTCCAGTTCCTCCTGGGATAACATTTTATCCACTAAACTTTTCAGCTTTAAACCTATTTTCCTATCGCTCTGCTTTTCCAGTTCCTCCAGGTATAACATTTCATCCACTAAACTTTTCAGCTTTAAACGTATTTTCCTATTGAAAATACTCGGTCCATACGTAGACATGAAAATCTCAACGAGGAGGGGAAATTGCATCCATGCAAACAAGGCGATTGGAATGACGGCAAGCAAAACGACGGGAATAAGAATCCATGATGCGCTACGAAACATGATAAAAATGACGGCGCAAAAGGATATTATCATGGTTGCAATGGAGAAGAAAAGGGTGGAAAGGCCAACAATCATCTTTGTGGGCAAGGATGTGAGGAAGTCATCTTCGGAGTAACGTGATGTAAGGATTCCTAAGAATGTCAGGACTGAAGTTGTGGAAGAAAATAGTGATATGGCGTCTGAGACTATGAAAACTTTAAACAACTTCTTGTTTACGAATATGGGGTAGCCTGTATCCTGGTTGTTTCCTCCCGGAACTTGGAATGCCACGGCAAACATAATGGTCACAATGAGAGCACCCACAACTGTACAAGAAGTTGCCGTTCCTTTCATCCATTTTTCTCCGGCGATCACCAAATCCTTATGGTTCATGGTAAAATAATCCCGTGGTGTCATGTCTTCAAAGTTTTCTGATGTCAATGCTGAAGGTGGTACAACTTTTTCAACTTCCTACATGGATATGTCAGCGACAGCAAACAAGCACTGTAAGGTTAATTTAAAAGACAAGTAATAACATCGAAAAAAAAAAACAAAAAAGAAAATATTTTTTAGTAAATCCTTAACCAATAATGTTATCCCTATTTGTAAAATTCCTTGATGTTTGTTCTCTTCTCATTTAATTATAAAAAAAAAAAAAAAAAACCTTTCAAAAAATACAAGCTTGTTCTCTTAACTTGATGTTATATGTTCTTCTCTATTTGTCACTGACAAAAGTAAAAAAAAAATGCGAGAAACAACCTTAAACCATTGTAGTTCTCTTTGCATTTGTAGAGTGGCTCCGGAGATACGATTAAGTACTCTGGGTGGTGCTAACATCCCTGCGATATGTAGTAAGTTGTTCTTAAACTTATCTTCCATGACACTAGTGGATAGTTTTATCTCATCGCCTTCCAAATATATGAGGCTAAAAATTTCTGCTTGGCGAGACTGAATTGCACGCATAAAAATGTTTCTTGATTTGTCATCAAAACCCTGCTGAAGTTCTATCTTAACACCTGATAATTTTATTATGAAATCGAAATTGCCACGATCGACTGCCTCAAAGATTGCATCGTACACCAAACCATCTTTCATTTTATTAACATCTGCAGTTTCAATCGCTTTGTGCATTCGAAATAAGAGTTCCGTGGCACGGACATGCACCAATTTCATTTCTTGTAGATGCTGGATTCCTAGAGCCAACAAGAAAAACAATCCCACAAAGAAGGTGGGGGGGAGGGAGGGGGGGGGGGGGGGGGAACAATGTTGAAAACATTTTGAAGAGCAGATCGGAAAAAATTAGAGCTTATAAAGGAAAAATTAATTCGACAAAATGTAGATTTTTTTCATGTTAGTTAGTGGCATATACCTAAAAGTTTTGGGACTAATGAAGCTAGTGCACGCAGGAAACCCATCAATACTGCAAGTAAGTTGAAAAATATGTTAACAACTGAAAATTATATGAAATAGTTTCTCAATTTATTTTTGAAAATGAATAAGTACGTATACACACCCATTTCTACCTGACCAAAGAGTGTTCTTTCCAGTAGCTTGGCCATCGTTTTGGTTCGGGATATTTATGAAAATTTCATCACCCTGAGGAGCTGGTTGTATGTGTATGCCTTGATTAAAGAAAGAAATTCATTTAGTTCAACATTGATCCCTTATATATATATATATATATATATATATATATATTTATATATGAATGACACGATTTTGTGGTTGGTATGCCAATGTATGTCCACCTTCTATTAATATTACTGTTCAGTATTGGTGATGCTCCTAAGTACTTTTTTCCAATTTTTGTGTTCCAACTTACAGGCAATGAGTTATCATCTTTTTTCTTTTACTGGTAGCTAAAATAAAAGTTAGAAAAATAAAAATATTTAAGCAACAACAAAAAGAGAACTAACTGTTGTATATCCACCGTCGCCAAAATCTGAGCTCATGTCCACTACAGAACAGCGAAGGTGCACATGCTACAGCATAGACTGGAGATCTTCCATAGATGTCTTTAGCAAAGGTCAAGTCTGGGTGTCGCCGGAGCAAATCTATGGCAATATCTATTGCATTTGCAGCATGGAAAAAAGAGGAAAAAGATTTAACAAATTCAGTACCATGAACTAAAACATAAATAATTTGTTATAGATTCTTAAAGCAATTATTTATTTGGTAATTATGTAAATCAAATTCTTTAAAGCTAGAACTTGTGTAGATGCAAATCTTACCCAAATTTCTCACTTCTATAGATTTTGTAATGAGTGTAGCACCGTGTTTGCCATCATGATCTGTTGACAGAACACTCAACGGCGTGACGGAATAGAGATAGCGAGCCATGTGATTTCGGCCAGAGCCAAGAGCCACTACAACTGGTATCCATTCAAGATCATTTGGAATGCCAACCAGATCGCCTCGCCTTTGAACTATGCATTCTGCAAAGCGAATTATTCCCAATGCAGAAGCAACCGCAAGAGACGTGGCACCTCTAAAATTCTTCATTTCCAAGCCGTCCGTCGGTTCTCTTTGCAATATTCTCACCACACATCCTCCATAGCACCATATATTTTGCCATCATCATTAATTATGGAGAACTGGCATGTATCCGGACGGGAGCGCTGCTTTCAATAAATCTGGGTTATCTTTAGTGTACAATTTCTTGATACGTGTCCATTCATTTATCTTCGAGGCCTCAAAGACAGGCTCGTGCTGTTTGTCGTGGCCATTATTGGCATTATTCTCGTGATCGCCTCCTGACAACATTTCAATATCAAAGTTAAATATTAGTGAGCTATGAGAATGTTATATCAATGCTTCTTTCTAAAAGCCAAAAGATCAAAACTAGATGAGATCCAACGTATTTGCTGCAGAATGAGAACCCACATTTACTTGAATTAGAAGACCACAATAAGAACATATATTGTTGGTCTCGTATGCTTTTTTAGTGTGTGATGCTCAACGCTACTGCGCCCTTTAGCATTTTTCTACTCTCTATGACTTACACTCCCTATCCTTCTACCATATTGATCAATTCTCTCTCTTGTTTTGCCAAACATACCTTCTTTTTGCCCCGTATGTTTTTACTCAGATTGAAAGAAAAATGATACACCGAAGAGAAAAAAAACAGAAAGTTTTTGTGATGTATCATGAAACTAAATGTAACTTGTTACTTGTTAGTGAGAAAAAAAAAAAAATACTAGGACAAAACATTAATCACTCTTATTTTGCATACAACTATAGAATTCGACACTGCAGGTACAATCATGATACAGATTTTCATAAAAATAAAAATGGTTTGTTTTCTGCTTATATTTTATATACATATGGAAGAGGTTCGGTGTTATTTTTTTGTTACCATTAGCGGTGACGGACAAAATTATAAAAACAAGTGTATGTCTTAATTATATTTGATGATGTGGCATACTATATGACTTGTTATAGCAGGTAAAACATCTTGTTAAGTTTAAATATTAATAAACTTTTTTTTAAAGATTGATAGAAGTACCTGTGCTGTAAAAGGACTTCACAATTGCGGGTAATTGTGGTTTGAACTTGGCTTCCAACTTATCCCAAGCGGTTCTGCGGAACGAATCCCCCTAATCACAGAAAGAGTGTCTGGCCCACATGAAATCTTAATAGCATGAAGTGCAGCAGCATTCTTCTTCCTCCAAGCTTCATCACGATCACGATCATGATCATGATCGTCTGGATTTGAAGGTTTGACAACATCCCAGAGACCTTGAGCCTCCAAGTAGGACTGGACAATTTCGCTCCAATCCACGTAGTTTTGCTTGTTGAGAACTTCAACGACAATGGCATTCGGCATAACAGATTTCGCCATATTTGTATTCCTAACAAATCCAGATTAAGTATTCTAAGGCAAGGCTTGTACTAGTGAAACAGAACAAGAAGAAGCAAGCAGCGAACATGGAAAAGAAATCAAATTAAAGAAGAAAAAGTGTTTAAAAAATAGCCAATGTACGTAATTGTAATACTAGTTTTTTTTAACCTTTCTGTATTAAGTGAACCATTCTAATTTATTTAAACAAAGAAAATTAAAATAAAACAAGAATCCAACAAGCTTAGACTGACAAAACGTGAGCAAAGAACCAAGAAAGAAACTACCAAGTAACAAACAATAACACAAGCAGAGGCAGATCCCAATAACCACAGAAAGACTAATATGCTTATTTAAGCACAAAAAAGTCTTATATATAATTGTATCAAGAATGTACACTACAAAAAATTATTATATATATATATAGATATACACACACACACACACACACATACCTGGCCACAATAATCCAAAAAAAATAAAAATAAAAGAGGTATAATTTCATAAATTCGTCACTCACAGTGAGGTGGAAATGGAGGTATACGCGCAAAGTTGCAGCTATGAATTAGTGGTTAACGGGAAGTCCTGAAGATAAGACATTTATAGACGTCTGAAGCGACCAATTAGTGACTTTAATATTTCATGAAATTAGAGACCTATTTGCTAAATACAAAAAAAAAAAAAAAAAAAAAAAAAAGAGGACTGGCGAAGACTTGAAAACTTACTTCTAGTTCACATGGAAACAACTACAGAACTGAGTTTTTCCAGGACTGTGAAGCAGAACAAATTGCTCAACTACCGTCAGTAAATAATAATTGTAATGAACATTAGCTTAAGTACTACCATTTTCTATTAAAATATGTAAAGAAACAGATCAACGTCCCAAACTATTGACCAATATAGGAAGAGAGCAGAAAACTGATAAATCGTAATTAAACGAAAGACTTTGATCCTTAAAAAAAAAAAAAGGTTAATTAATAAATAAAGACTTTGAAATGTCAACCAAAAAAAAAAAGACACTTTGATTGAAACGTACAAGCGACCGCATGGGCACGTATAAATAATTTGGGTCTCGTAACGTGTGAACAAGTTGCTCAGCTGCCATCCTTAGCCATAAATAAATAATAATAGTTATTGTGGGTGTGCATTTTGGACTGTCTAGAATACGACGTCACGTTAACAGTTTTTTTAGTGGGCAAACAAAATGACGACGTTCGTAGATGCAAAATTGAAACAGTCAAAGGGTTAGAGCAAATTAAAACCACGATTGTGGGCAGCACTGAAGAATGAAGGAAGATGGAATTAGGACACGGTTGAGGACATATGAATAAGAAGTTAAAACCGGAAGAATCACAATAGAATCTCCCGTAAAGTGAGACTATAAATAGGGGAGGAGATATAAAATTTTCACGAAGAAAAAGATTAGAATTGTTATCTAGGCTAAGTAATCTAAATAAGCTCTATATCTTGTTATTTGTGCTTCGATCTGATTTTGAAACAAACAGTAATGAACAAAAACTCAAGTACTACCTGTTTCTTCCCTTAAAAAAAAAAAGTATATATATATATATATAATGTACAATATCATTTGCTCTTAAATGTCAAACAGATCCCACAGTATAGACCAATGTAGAAAGATATTATTTTATTTTGCGGTAGTTAATAAGGAAAAGAAAGAGCTAGCACTAAGAAAGACTTTGATAATGCACCGAAAAAAAAAAAAGGAAAGACTTTGATCGCTAAAAACGAAAAGAGTAAATAAATAAAAAAAGACTTTGAAATGACCAAGGAAAACAAAATTGAGGGAAACTTGTACAATCTGGCAATGGGCATAAAATAATGTCAATAATTTAGGTCACAAAACTTAGGACCATCTCCTAGACTGTGATTCACTTTCACACTACAAATTTTAGCAGACACAAATGAAATAAACAAATTGTAATGCAGTTGGCGATGACCTGGCCTTTCTTATAAATTAACATCGGCCAACTGTATTGTTTTATGATGATACCTCGTTGACTAAACTTAATTACAATGCATACCTTTACTATTAAATTCTTAAAAAATATTCAGTTCCCTTTTTTAAAATAAGTAAATTAAAAAGTCTACAACAAGGAAAAAAAAATAATAATAATAATAAGGACATCAATACTTTAAAAAAGAAGAAGAAGTGATTGCAGAGATTGTGATGCCTTAGAAATTCATAAACTTGGCTTTATGAATTATTATCATGAATTTCTTTTATTAATATACTTCGACTAGATTATGTTGATAAATATCAAATTTCAAGATCATGAATGATTTTATATGTATCAATAGTATGATAATGTCGATGATATAATAATCTTGAGTTTCTCTATTTAAATAAGAAATTATATATACATAGAAAATGAGTCCAACGAAATATAAATTTACATGAAAAATTTAATATGTCGTATTAGAGTGATAAATGCTAATTTTTGGAAAGGAACCCTAATTATTATTAGCGGGTAAATTTGATGATTTTAATATTTATTTTGGTCATATCAATATTTAAGTATTGAGAATATGATTGGAAAAATTAATGTGTCACATAGGTATGAGATGAATGGTTATGATTGATTAGGAGTAAATCCAAAGGTGGAGATTGATTAAGAATTGAGACTAGATTGGAAATCAATGGTGTAGATTTCATGTGAAAGGATCCTAGGCAAATCAAGAGCCAAGTTTTAGATACTAAGTGATCAATGAGAGGTTAAGTTAAGGATTGGTGTGGTGGATAATTAAATGCGTGAGATCAAAGATGATAACCCTTGATCAATGGATCGAAAATTAGAAGAAAGAAAAACAAAAATAAAAATGGGGAGAATAAGAGGGAGAATCAGATATTGCTAGTCAAAAAGCAAGAAGAGTTTGAATTAAGATAAAAGTGGTATGTTGTGCATGCATGCAAATATAAATAAGAATTGGAATGGTTAATTTAGACAAAATGACAAGAAGCAAGTACTTGAAAATGACCTAGAGGTAGAAGTTGAAGAGGACAATTTGTCTTCATTTTGTACAACAAAATTACTACATCAAAAACCCCTTCAAATTGGTGCTATTTCAAGCTGAAAATCAAAAATTATTTTTCACTTTTCCCCCTTAAAAGACAGCCCCAGTTAAGACACATATTGGCTGAAAATAAACCCTAACATCCCATTTCATTCTCACACTAGTTAAGCTCGAAAACCTAGCTTCTCTAGCCATCACTAAGCTCAAAAACCACCAACACTATTCTCCATCTCCAACACCCCTCTAGCGCCCTCCTCCCTCCATTTTCAAGCTTTAAGCAACCTCATTACTAAGTTCAAAGTAGTGTGAAGTGGAGTTAGAGGATGTGTTACTAGAGGTAACCTAGTAGTTCTTTATGTGTTTTGGTCATTTTTAGAGAACTGAAGTATATTTTATAGTTAAAATCTTAATGTTAAACTCCTTCTTACTTAGGAAAAGTTTTTAGAAGAATTTTGGAAGTCTAAGGTCTTAGAGGATCCACGGAGCATCTCGATAAAATCTACGAACTTTGTTAGAGCTTGTAAAAGTTGTGATATACAGCATGCGTTAGAAACCTTGGTATGAAAAGTAAATTATATGATAAGAGTCTATAGAGATAAGTTTCATTTTATACTTTGGAATCACTTAGTTTGCTTATGTATGTCTAAAGTTATGTGCATTTGAATTTGTGACACAAAACTAGAAGGAAAAAGAACCCTTGGGGTACAGTCTACTCATAGGTTTTATGAAATCCAACCTGTAACCTCAAAATTTTGGATTATAATTTATAAATATAAATACTAGATTCTTTAAACTTTCCAATAAGGTATCTTATGCCACAAACGGATAAATATACAATTTTTTGTGAATTTTAAAAATTAAGACTACGAATTAGGAGGCTTTATTAGACCCTGTACTAGCCATAGGTTTTGTATGTTTTGGGTTAATAAACCATAATTTTTTGTAAAACTATTCTTAGTACGTATACTAGACATTATAAGCTTCTTGATGACATATTATTTGCCTTATTTAGAATTGTATGTGAATTGTTATGATTTTTCTAAATTTAATACATATCTAGGTGTATGATACATATGTGAGATCAACAGTAAAAAAAACTCATAATATGGATAAAAAACTGGAAAACTTAATAAAATAACTTTACATTTGTAAAGTAGACATTTATAGCTTTGAAATAAGCTATCATATGTTTAAAACAGATAAGTACATAATTTTTAATAAATCACACAACATTAGATTGAAATTTGGTAAACTGAGATTTTACTATGGGTCACTAAGGAAAACATCCATACTTAGGTTTGATAATCTAGAGAATTTAAAAAATAAATTATAAGTACAGAAACTAAATACTTAAGACTTTCCAACAGGTCATTGTGTATCTAAAACGGTGACCTAAAGGTTTGTTATACGGCAAAATGATTAAACATTAAAATGTGACCCAAGGGTAAGTCATAAAAGATGAACATATAGATTGATGAAATGAGTTGATATTAAGTATATGATCAAATAAGCATGAAAAATCTAACTTTATAAAATTAAATCACAAGTTTTAGATGAGCCAAGGTGAAGCAAACTAGAGATTACTAGACGTATACTAAGAAACTACCTTAGCCCAACTTAATGACCGTAGCTAATGAGATTGGGCCTTATAAGCACAATATTAAATGGAAGACAACCTACTTAGGGGTAGACACTTAGGTGACTCATTATCACCAAGGTGATGAAGATTAATTAATTAATTAATTAAGAATAGATTAATAAACTAATAAATATATAATAAAATATATTTATGTTAAGAAGGTTAATTGATAATTGTGTAAGTAAGAGTATTATGTTGAGTAACTACATAATTAAAATACGTAATTTATTAGATATTAATTAATTATTAATTATTAATAAATTTATTAATATAACTATGGATATTAATGAACATTAATTATTAGTGTAATCTAATTATTAATTATTAATATAAGAAATGAATAATTGATAATTATTATATGAGAAAAAAATTTATGAAACATAAATAATTATTAATTAGTCAATTAAAATTATGTAATTTATTTATAATTATTAAGTACTGACTATTAATTAATTGATTAATTAATTAATTGATTGATTAATTATCAATTAAATTATAATTTGTAGAAATTTGTTTAACAATAAATAATTAATCTAAATTAATTTCTAAGTTTTAATTATGAAGGCAAGTAATTAAGCTCACATTCATTTATAAAGAAATAATAATAATAATAAAATATATAAACCACTATTCTCTTGAATATCGATATATTGTTAAATTAGGACAATTCACCAAACTTATGTAATAGGAGGTATTAATTCAGAAGCTTAAGCACATAAGACAAGCAAGTACAAATCTTACCTACAACATGGAACAAAATGTTTTCTTTGTTGATGTTCTATGTTTACTATGGTTTGCGTTGATGATGTGATGAATATATACGTTATATGTATTACTTTAATTAAGCATTTGACGTGCATAATTTATCTTGCATTAATATGATCAACATGCCTCATAGCTATTTATGCCATAATGATAGATGTATAATGACATGTGAATATATACATTGTCACAATTAATAAGAATGAGGTTAACCAAAATTTAGATTAAGTGTCGTACCGACCTCCAACTAGTAAGAGGATATGATAAGAACGAAAGTTATGTGCTATGACCTTGGAGGTTATTGGAGGGTCGCTCCTCCAACTCCCATTGGTTGCATGTATATTGATACGACATAGGGGCCCTTTAGTAGACAAGATATATATATATATATATATATATATATATATAAGAAAGCATAATTGATATATATATATATATATATATATATAAAGATCACATGCATTTTGAACATTTATATTGTGACGTGTGATGATATGATCTATGAAAATATTTTGTGAGATATAGTTTGTGCTTATTGGGTGAAAGCTCATATGTGTGTGTTCGTGTTGTAGGTAATGCGAGTAAAGAGCCCACCACTTAGATGTTTTTTGGAATGGCGAAGCAGTGCAGAGGCGATGAAGGAAGGGAGTATGATACCACCACAAATTTAATTTCCGCATTTAGACTTCTTAAATTATTTTGTATCGATTATATTTATAATTATGTTTTCAATATTTTGGTACTATTAAACTAGTATGAGTACTTTACAAGAAAAAGACTTTAGAGTATTCCCTTTTAACTCACATGACATTATAATTTTTTAAATATTATCTAAGTATGAATTTGAACAAGATATTTATTATCTAGAGATTTTTCAATTTTCTCAGTTAAAAGTTTTAGTATATTTTACTCTTGAAGAACGAGTATAATTTGTGTTGTTTTGTTTTTTGTTTTTTGTTTTTTGTTTTAATTTCTATATTTTTGGAATCTAACATAAATAAGTGTTAAGACTAAATGAATTAAGAAGAAGTAAGTTAGTTAATGATCCAAAAAGTCGGGTCATTATAGGGATAGTCTAGCAATAATTTCACACATGATTTCATAAAAGGTGTAGAGTTTGAATCTCCCAACCTCAATTATTTTGAAAAAACAATAATGAGAAGAAACAATCTAAAAGAAAATTCAACAAACATAACATTGAATTGTGTTGAGGATTGCCTTCAAAAACCAGACTTTTGGAATACTATCCTATCTACAGTAACTTTTAGGATTTTTGACCTCCCATAAGAGATAATTCAAAGTTCAACCTAATATGTCTTTTTAAAATTAACCCAACCAATCAAAGGTAATTTTGTAGAGTACTAGTGATAATCTATTAGAATACTCTCCACGGCCGGAGTCAACTATAGTGTCTGGAAAAATTTCAAACTTAACCTCCTATGTTAGAAAGGTGTTAAGTTAGTATTAGCACATATAGTGCAATTTGATATTGTAATAATATTGCTGGCTAAGTTATGTTCGAGAAACTTTTTACTATTTAAGTAAACCTAAAATTTCTTCATTCAGATTATA
>CM046364.1:4801897-4825057 GCA_025413025.1 Ficus hispida | reverse complement strand
CAACTAGTAAATGCTTAGCAGCATTCCTGGGCATGAAGATCTGGAAGATGGAGACCTCGTACCTGTTTAGAATCAAACATGGCAAGAGTGAACATCTGAAAGAATACCTCGATCGTTTTGACAAGGCTGTCATACAAATAAAGAGTTGTTCTGACGACACCTTAATACAAGTTTTCAGAGAAGGCGTCAAGGACAGGAGGTTGGTTTGATAATTGCCTACGATGTCCACCAACCTTCGCGCACCTGAGGGGAATCGCCTGGAAGCATGCCAAAGTTGATGAGTATATCAGAGGATGAGACCTGGTACCCTGAGAACAATCTTGACTTCTCGGAAAGAAACCGAACAAAAACATATTCGAGCATAATCGACCAGAGAAAGGGAAGGCTGTTAGCACGGATGTCGAAAGGGCCGAGGCTATCCTGGAGCAGAAAACGCTGGTGGGAGGTTCCACCAATACACTCCATTGATCACAACCGTTGAGCACGTCCTGAGTCAGATTTACTAATTAGGAATTTCTTTATTAACAAAGAAAATATTAAATATTATTTTACATATCATTATTAAATAAATTATTCACATGAAAATATTTGGATTTACAAGAAAATAAAAAGATTGATATTTATTTCGTAATTTTGGAGTTGAAAGATATTTATTATTATTTTAAAAACAATCCCAAACTTTACAGAAATCCTAAATCTAGCACACATCATCAAATCTGGTTTTCATACCTAAAGCCACCATTGCCGTCAACTCTAGTGGAAGAGTCATCAGAGAAGAAGACAGAGCAAGAATCTGCCGTAGGATCATCGACAAGGATCGTTTGTCGAGACACTCATTTCGCGTTGAGATCTTGGCGAGGCGAGTCGGGAATTGCTAGATCACGACGGAGAGGAAGGACCGTCACAAGAGAAGACATGTCACCGCAGCCAAAGTAAGGAAAACCGAGAGGACGAAGCCGAAGAAGATCCTCAGCAGAATGAGTTCGCGGCTGCAAGCTTTCGACGGAGGTCGCAAAGTTTCCAGTGAAGATTGCAAAGCTCTAGTTGAGATCGCGAAGCTTCTGTATCAGAGTAGAGTTGTCGTTGGTGACAATGACAACGAAGAATCGATGCTGGCGACTACGACGGCGGATTTCGATTGGCAACAATAGTGGATTGTCGGCGGCGACTCTGCAGGGGTAGAGAGAGATAGGAAGTTGGTGATTTGGGGGTCAAGGATATTTTTGGGTTTTTATCTTTTTAATTTAACCAAATTATGGTATTTGATTATAATATTTTGATTTCTGTTATTATTTTAAAATATTATAGTCCGTTATTTTGTTCTTATTCTTCATTTAAAATACTACAAAAAGTGAAAACATCACAAAAACAAAATACAAAAACTTTCTTACAGTCTATAGCGCTACTCTCAATTTTATCCAAACACTAGAACTAATAAGAAGAGTCAAAACCGCAGTTCAAATCATGTCAAACTGTTCTGAAACGGTTCGGTCTAATCGTATACAAAAAAACGATCCGGTCTGTGTTTTCCAAACCACAAAAACAATCATGTCAGTCAAACTTAACGATTTGGTGTTGGACCAAACCGGACTTTGCACACGTACGTAGTAATCTTTTTGCAATTTGGGCCCGTAAAAGCCTGTTTTGTTTTTGGTTTAGGACAAGGCTCGATGGCTATAACCTTGGCTCTTTATTACGTCCAAATCAAAAGCATATTCAAACGGTACTGACATATTCTCGAATGTTAAATGGCCGCTTTGCTCTTGGTATTGGAATCTTCAAAATTTATCTTATGTTTCTCTATTTTATTTTAATTTTTTTATTTTAATTTTATGGATTCATTACTAAAGTTATATTACAACTATAAACCTGTCCTTAAAGTATAAATTACCATTTTATTCTTAATTTTGTAAGAGTTCAATTTTGTCCGTAGTCTTACATTATATATCTATTACTTGGTTTTAATTTAAATACGACTCTAGTATACCAACTACAGTCCATTTCAACCTCAGAGCATGTTAGAAAAGTATTTAGAGTTTGACCCCAATGTTATAAAATTCTTGCGTTTTAGTCCCTAGTTCTTGTCTTTCTAGGTTTCCACCTAGTTTAAGGTTTAGGACGGGATTTTCGAAATTAATAATTGATGGAAACAAAGATAGACGTGAGCAAACAGACATCAAAATGGCAATAAATGTTCACTATATATGACATGTAAATAAGCTAATGACTTGATACCAGGCATATATGACAATAAATGTTCACTATATATGACTTGTAAATAAGCTAGTGCAGAAAATAAATCCCTATGCTGGCCTCTGCTTTTCCAGTTCCTCCTGGGATAACATTTTATCCACTAAACTTTTCAGCTTTAAACCTATTTTCCTATCGCTCTGCTTTTCCAGTTCCTCCAGGTATAAATTTCATCCACTAACTTTTCAGCTTTAAACGTATTTTCCTATTGAAAATGGTCCATACGTGACATAAAATCTAACGAGGAGGGGAAATTGCATCCATGCAAACAAGGCGATTGGAATGACGGGCAAGCAAAACGACGGGAATAAGAATCCATGATGCCTACGAAACATGATAAAAATGACGGCGCAAAAGGATATTATCATGGTTGCAATGGAGAAGAAAAGGGTGGAAAGGCCAACAATCATCTTGTGGGCAAGGATGTGAGGAAGTCATCTTCGGAGTAACGTGATGTAAGGATTCCTAAGAATGTCAGGACTGAAGTTGTGGAAGAAAATAGTGATATGGCGTCTGAGACTATGAAAACTTTAAACAACTTCTTGTTTACGAATATGGGGTAGCCTGTATCCTGGTTGTTTCCTCCCGGAACTTGGAATGCCACGGCAAACATAATGGTCACAATGAGAGCACCCACAACTGTACAAGAAGTTGCCGTTCCTTTCATCCATTTTTCTCCGGCGATCACCAAATCCTTTATGGTTCATGGTAAATAATCCCGTGGTGTCATGTCTTCAAAGTTTTCTGATGTCAATGCTGAAGATGGTACAACTTTTTCAACTTCCTACATGGATATGTCAGCGACAGCAAACAAGCACTGTAAGGTTAATTTAAAAGACAAGTAATAACATCGAAAAAAAAAAAACAAAAAAGAAAATATTTTTTAGTAAATCCTTAACCAATAATGTTATCCCTATTTGTAAAATTCCTTGATGTTTGTTCTCTTCTCATTTAATTATGAAAAAAAAAAAAAAAAAAACCTTTCAAAAAATACAAGCTTGTTCTCTTAACTTGATGTTAATGTTCTTCTCTATTTGTCACTGACAAAAGTAAAAAAAAAAATGCGAGAAACAACCTTAAACCATTGTAGTTCTCTTGCATTGAGAGTGGCTCCGGAGATACGATTAAGTACTCTGGGTGGTGCTAACATCCCTGCGATATGTAGTAAGTTGTTCTTAAACTTTATCTTCCATGACACTAGTGGATAGTTTTATCTCATCGCCTTCCAAATATATGAGGCTAAAAATTTCTGCTTGGCGAGACTGAATTGCACGCATAAAAATGTTTCTTGATTTGTCATCAAAACCCTGCTGAAGTTCTATCTTAACACCTGATAATTTTATTATGAAATCGAAAATTGCCACGATCGACTGCCTCAAAGATTGCATCGTACACCAAACCATCTTTCATTTTATTAACATCTGCAGTTTCAATCGCTTGTGCATTCGAAATAAGAGTTCCGTGGCACGGACATGCACCAATTTCATTTCTTGTAGATGCTGGATTCCTAGAGCCAACAAGAAAAACAATCCCACAAAGAAGGGGGGGGGAGGGAGGGGGGGGGGGGGGGGGGGGAACAATGTTGAAAACATTTTGAAGAGCAGATCGGAAAAAATTAGAGCTTATAAAGGAAAAATTAATTCGACAAAATGTAGATTTTTTTCATGTTAGTTAGTGGCATTATACCTAAAAGTTTTGGGACTAATGAAGCTAGTGCACGCAGGAAACCCATCAATACTGCAAGTAAGTTGAAAAATATGTTAACAACTGAAAATTATATGAAATAGTTTCTCAATTTATTTTTGAAAATGAATAAGTACGTATACACACCCATTTCTACCTGACCAAAGATGTTCTTTCCAGTAGCTTGGCCATCGTTTTGGTTCGGATATTTATGAAATTTCATCACCCTGAGGAGCTGGTTGTATGTGTATGCCTTGATTAAAGAAAGAAATTCATTTAGTTCAACATTGATCCCTTATATATATATATATATATATATATATATATATTTATATATGAATGACACGATTTGTGGTTGGTATGCCAATGTATGTCCACCTTCTATTAATATTACTGTTCAGTATTGGTGATGCTCCTAAGTACTTTTTCCAATTTTTGTGTTCCAACTTACAGGCAATGAGTTATCATCTTTTTTCTTTTACTGGTAGCTAAATAAAAGTTAGAAAAAATAAAAATATTTAAGCAACAACAAAAAGAGAACTAACTGTTGTATATCCACCGTCGCCAAAATCTGAGCTCATGTCCACTAAGAACAGCGAAGGTGCACATGCTACAGCATAGACTGGAGATCTTCCATAGATGTCTTTAGCAAAGGTCAAGTCTGGGTGTCGCCGGAGCAAATCTATGGCAATATCTATTGCATTTGCAGCATGGAAAAAAGAGGAAAAAGATTTAACAAATTCAGTACCATGAACTAAAACATAAATAATTTGTTATAGATTCTTAAAGCAATTATTTATTTGGTAATTATGTAAATCAAATTCTTTAAAGCTAGAACTTGTGTAGATGCAAATCTTACCCAAATTTCTCACTTCTATAGATTTTGTAATGAGTGTAGCACCGTGTTTGCCATCATATCTGTTGACAGAACACTCAACGGCGTTGACGGAATAGAGATAGCGAGCCATGTGATTTCGGCCAGAGCCAAGAGCCACTACAACTGGTATCCATTCAAGATCATTTGGAATGCCAACCAGATCCCTCGCCTTTGAACTATGCATTCTGCAAAGCGAATTATTCCCAATGCAGAAGCAACAGCAAGAGACGTGGCACCTCTAAAATTCTTCATTTCCAAGCCGTCCGTCGGTTCTCTTTGCAATATTCTCACCACAACATCCTCCATAGCACCATATATTTGCCATCATCATTAATTTATGGAGAACTGGCATGTATCCGGACGGGAGCGCTGCTTTCAATAAATCTGGGTTATCTTAGTGTACAATTTCTTGATACGTGTCCATTCATTTTCTTCGAGGCCTCAAAGACAGGCTCGTGCTGTTTGTCGTGGCCATTATTGGCATTATTCTCGTGATCGCTCCTGACAACATTTCAATATCAAAGTTAAATATTAGTGAGCTATGAGAATGTTATATCAATGCTTCTTTCTAAAAGCCAAAAGATCAAAACTAGATGAGATCCAACGTATTTGCTGCAGAATGAGAACCCACATTTACTTGAATTAGAAGACCACAATAAGAACATATATTGTTGGTCTCGTATGCTTTTTTAGTGTGTGATGCTCAACGCTACTGCGCCCTTTAGCATTTTTCTACTCTCTATAACTTACACTCCCTATCCTTCTACCATATTGATCAATTCTCTCTCTGTTTTGCCAAACATACCTTCTTTTTGCCCCGTATGTTTTTACTCAGATTGAAAGAAAAATGATACACCGAAGAGGAAAAAAACAGAAAGTTTTTGTGATGTATCATGAAACTAAATGTAACTTGTTACTTGTTAGTGAGAAAAAAAAAAAAATACTAGGACAAAACATTAATCACTCTTATTTTGCATACAACTATAGAATTCGACACTGCAGGTACAATCATGATACAGATTTCATAAAAATAAAAATGGTTTGTTTTCTGCTATATATATTATATACATATGGAAGAGGTTTCGGTTGTTATTTTTTTGTTACCATTAGCGGTGACGGACAAAATTATAAAAACAAGTGTATGTCTTAATTATATTTGATGATGTGGCATACTATATGACTTGTTATAGCAGGTAAAACATCTTGTTAAGTTTAAATATTAATCAACTTTTTTTTAAAGATTGATAGAAGTACCTGTGCTGTAAAAGGACTTCACAATTGCGGGTAATTGTGGTTTGAACTTGGCTTCCAACTTATCCCAAGCGGTTCTGGCGGAACGAATCCCCCTAATCACAGAAAGAGTGTCTGGCCCACATGAAATCTTAATAGCATGAAGTGCAGCAGCATTCTTCTTCCTCCAAGCTTCATCACGATCACGATCATGATCATGATCGGCTGGATTTGAAGGTTTGACAACATCCCAGAGACCTTGAGCCTCCAAGTAGGACTGGACAATTTCGCTCCAATCCACGTAGTTTTGCTTGTTGAGAACTTCAACGACAATGGCATTCGGCATAACAGATTTCGCCATATTTGTATTCCTAACAAATCCAGATTAAGTATTCTAAGGCAAGGCTTGTACTATGTGAAACAGAACAAGAAGAAGCAAGCAGCGAACATGGAAAAGAAATCAAATTAAAGAAGAAAACGTGTTTAAAAAATAGCCAATGTACGTAATTGTAATACTAGTTTTTTTTAACCTTTCTGTATTAAGTGAACCATTCTAATTTATTTAAACAAAGAAAATTAAAATAAAACAAGAATCCAACAAGCTTAGACTGACAAAACTGTGAGCAAAGAACCAAGAAAGAAACTACCAAGTAACAAACAATAACACAAGCAGAGGCAGATCCCAATAACCACAGAAAGACTAATATGCTTATTTAAGCACAAAAAAGTCTTATATATAATTGTATCAAGAATGTACACTACAAAAAATTATTATATATATATATAGATATACACACACACACACACACATACTGGCCACAATAATCCAAAAAAAATAAAAATAAAAGAGGTATAATTTCATAAATTCGTCACTCACAGTGAGGTGGAAATGGAGGTATACGCGCAAAGTTGCAGCTATGAATTAGTGGTTAACGGGAAGTCCTGAAGATAAGACATTTATAGACGTCTGAAGCGACCAATTAGTGACTTTAATATTTCATGAAATTAGAGACCTATTTGCTAAATACAAAAAAAAAAAAAAAAAAAAAAAAGGAGGACTGGCGAAGACTATGAAAACTTACTTCTAGTTCACATGGAAACAACTACAGAACTGAGTTTTTCCAGGACTGTGAAGCAGAACAAATTGCTCAACTACCGTCAGTAAATAATAATTGTAATGAACATTAGCTTAAGTACTACCATTTTCTATTAAAATATGTAAAGAAACAGATCAACGTCCCAAACTATTGACCAATATAGGAAGAGAGCAGAAAACTGATAAATCGTAATTAACGAAAGACTTGATCCTTAAAAAAAAAAAAGGTTAATTAATAAATAAAGACTTTGAAATGTCAACCAAAAAAAAAAAGACACTTTGATTGAAACGTACAAGCGACCGCATGGGCACGTATAAATAATTTGGGTCTCGTAACGTGTGAACAAGTTGCTCAGCTGCCATCCTTAGCCATAAATAAATAATAATAGTTATTGTGGGTGTGCATTTTGGACTGTCTAGAATACGACGTCACGTTAACAGTTTTTTTAGTGGGCAAACAAAATGACGACGTTCGTAGATGCAAAATTGAAACAGTCAAAGGGTTAGAGCAAATTAAAACCACGATTGTGGGCAGCACTGAAGAATGAAGGAAGATGGAATTAGGACACGGTTGAGGACATATGAATAAGAAGTTAAAACCGGAAGAATCACAATAGAATCTCCCGTAAAGTGAGACTATAAATAGGGGAGGAGATATAAAATTTTCACGAAGAAAAAGATTAGAATTGTTATCTAGGCTAAGTAATCTAAATAAGCTCTATATCTTGTTATTTGTGCTTCGATCTGATTTTGAAACAAACAGTAATGAACAAAAACTCAAGTACTACCTGTTTCTTCCCTTAAAAAAAAAAAGTATATATATATATATATAAATGTACAATATCATTTGCTCTTAAATGTCAAACAGATCCCACAGTATAGACCAATGTAGAAAGATATTATTTTATTTTGCGGTAGTTAATAAGGAAAAGAAAGAGCTAGCACTAAGAAAGACTTTGATAATGCACCGAAAAAAAAAAAGGAAAGACTTTGATCGCTAAAAACGAAAAGAGTAAATAAATAAAAAAAGACTTTGAAATGACCAAGGAAAACAAAATTGAGGGAAACTTGTACAATCTGGCAATGGGCATAAAATAATGTCAATAATTTAGGTCACAAAACTTAGGACCATCTCCTAGACTGTGATTCACTTTCACACTACAAATTTTAGCAGACACAAATGAAATAAACAAATTGTAATGCAGTTGGCGATGACCTGGCCTTTCTTATAAATTAACATCGGCCAACTGTATTGTTTTATGATGATACCTCGTTGACTAAACTTAATTACAATGCATACCTTTACTATTAAATTCTTAAAAAATATTCAGTTCCCTTTTTTAAAATAAGTAAATTAAAAAGTCTACAACAAGGAAAAAAAAAATAATAATAATAAGGACATCAATACTTTAAAAAAGAAGAAGAAGTGATTGCAGAGATTGTGATGCCTTAGAAATTCATAAACTTGGCTTTATGAATTATTATCATGAATTTCTTTTATTAATATACTTCGACTAGATTATGTTGATAAATATCAAATTTCAAGATCATGAATGATTTTATATGTATCAATAGTATGATAATGTCGATGATATAATAATCTTGAGTTTCTCTATTTAAATAAGAAATTATATATACATAGAAAATGAGTCCAACGAAATATAAATTTACATGAAAAATTTAATATGTCGTATTAGAGTGATAAATGCTAATTTTTGGAAAGGAACCCTAATTATTATTAGCGGGTAAATTTGATGATTTTAATATTTATTTTGGTCATATCAATATTTAAGTATTGAGAATATGATTGGAAAAATTAATGTGTCACATAGGTATGAGATGAATGGTTATGATTGATTAGGAGTAAATCCAAAGGTGGAGATTGATTAAGAATTGAGACTAGATTGGAAATCAATGGTGTAGATTTCATGTGAAAGGATCCTAGGCAAATCAAGAGCCAAGTTTTAGATACTAAGTGATCAATGAGAGGTTAAGTTAAGGATTGGTGTGGTGGATAATTAAATGCGTGAGATCAAAGATGATAACCCTTGATCAATGGATCGAAAATTAGAAGAAAGAAAAACAAAAATAAAAATGGGAGAATAAGAGGGAGAATCAGATATTGCTAGTCAAAAAGCAAGAAGAGGTTTGAATTAAGATAAAAGTGGTATGTTGTGCATGCATGCAAATATAAATAAGAATTGGAATGGTTAATTTAGACAAAATGACAAGAAGCAAGTACTTGAAAATGACCTAGAGGTAGAAGTTGAAGAGGACAATTTGTCTTCATTTTGTACAACAAAATTACTACATCAAAACCCTTCAAATTGGTGCTATTTCAAGCTGAAAATCAAAAATTATTTTTCACTTTTCCCCCTTAAAAGACAGCCCCAGTTAAGACACATATTGGCTGAAAATAAACCCTAACATCCCATTTCATTCTCACACTAGTTAAGCTCGAAAACCTAGCTTCTCTAGCCATCACTAAGCTCAAAACCACCAACACTATTCTCCATCTCCAACACCCCTCTAGCGCCCTCCTCCTCCATTTTCAAGCTTTAAGCAACCTCATTACTAAGTTCAAAGTAGTGTGAAGTGGAGTTAGAGGATGTGTTACTAGAGGTAACCTAGTAGTTCTTTATGTGTTTTGGTCATTTTTAGAGAACTGAAGTATATTTTATAGTTAAAATCTTAATGTTAAACTCCTTCTTACTTAGGAAAAGTTTTTAGAAGAATTTTGGAAGTCTAAGGTCTTAGAGGATCCACGGAGCATCTCGATAAAATCTACGAACTTTGTTAGAGCTTGTAAAAGTTGTGATAATACAGCATGCGTTAGAAACCTTGGTATGAAAAGTAAATTATATGATAAGAGTCTATAGAGATAAGTTTCATTTTATACTTTGGAATCACTTAGTTTGCTTATGTATGTCTAAAGTTATGTGCATTTGAATTTGTGACACAAAACTAGAAGGAAAAAGAACCCTTGGGGTACAGTCTACTCATAGGTTTTATGAAATCCGAACCTGTAACCTCAAAATTTTGGATTATAATTTATAAATATAAATACTAGATTCTTTAAACTTTCCAATAAGGTATCTTATGCCACAAACGGATAAATATACAATTTTTTGTGAATTTTAAAAATTAAGACTACGAATTAGGAGGCTTTATTAGACCCTGTACTAGCCATAGGTTTTGTATGTTTTGGGTTAATAAACCATAATTTTTTGTAAAACTATTCTTAGTACGTATACTAGACATTATAAGCTTCTTGATGACATATTATTTGCCTTATTTAGAATTGTATGTGAATTGTTATGATTTTTCTAAATTTAATACATATCTAGGTGTATGATACATATGTGAGATCAACAGTAAAAAAAACTCATAATATGGCATAAAAAACTGGAAAACTTAATAAAATAACTTTACATTTGTAAAGTAGACATTTATAGCTTTGAAATAAGCTATCATATGTTTAAAACAGATAAGTACATAATTTTTAATAAATCACACAACATTAGATTGAAATTTGGTAAACTGAGATTTTACTATGGGTCACTAAGGAAAACATCCATACTTAGGTTTGATAATCTAGAGAATTTAAAAAATAAATTATAAGTACAGAAACTAAATACTTAAGACTTTCCAACAGGTCATTGTGTATCTAAAACGGTGACCTAAAGGTTTGTTATACGGCAAAATGATTAAACATTAAAAATGTGACCCAAGGGTAAGTCATAAAAGATGAACATATAGATTGATGAAATGAGTTGATATTAAGTATATGATCAAATAAGCATGAAAAACTCTAACTTTATAAAATTAAATCACAAGTTTTAGATGAGCCAAGGTGAAGCAAACTAGAGGATTACTAGACGTATACTAAGAAACTACCTTAGCCCAACTTAATGACCGTAGCTAATGAGATTGGGCCTTATAAGCACAATATTAAATGGAAGACAACCTACTTAGGGGTAGACACTTAGGTGACTCATTATCACCAAGGTGATGAAGATTAATTAATTAATTAATTAAGAATAGATTAATAAACTAATAAATATATAATAAAATATATTTATGTTAAGAAGGTTAATTGATAATTGTGTAAGTAAGAGTATTATGTTGAGTAACTACATAATTAAAATACGTAATTTATTAGATATTAATTAATTATTAATTATTAATAAATTTATTAATATAACTATGGATATTAATGAAACATTAATTATTAGTGTAATCTAATTATTAATTATTAATATAAGAAATGAATAATTGATAATTATTATATGAGAAAAAATATTTATGAAACATAAATAATTATTAATTAGTCAATTAAAATTATGTAATTTATTTATAATTATTAAGTACTGACTATTAATTAATTGATTAATTAATTAATTGATTGATTAATTAATCAATTAAATTATAATTTGTAGAAATTTGTTTAACAATAAATAATTAATCTAAATTAATTTCTAAGTTTAATTATGAAGCAAGTAAATTAAGCTCACATTCATTTATAAAGAAATAATAATAATAATAAAATATATATAACCACTATTCTCTTTAATATCGATATATTGTTAAATTAGGACAATTCACCAAACTTATGTAATAGGAGGTATTAATTCAGAAGCTTAAGCACATAAGACAAGCAAGTACAAATCTTACCTACAACATGGAACAAAATGTTTTCTTTGTTGATGTTCTATGTTTACTATGGTTTGCGTTGATGATGTGATGAATATATACGTTATATGTATTACTTTAATTAAGCATTTGACGTGCATAATTTATCTTGCATTAATATGATCAACATGCCTCATAGCTATTTATGCCATAATGATAGATGTATAATGACATGTGAATATATACATTGTCACAATTAATAAGAATGAGGTTAACCAAAATTTAGATTAAGTGTCGTACCGACCTCCAACTAGTAAGAGGATATGATAAGAACGAAAGTTATGTGCTATGACCTTGGAGGTTATTGGAGGGTCGCTCCTCCAACTCCCCATTGGTTGCATGTATATTGGTACGACATAGGGGCCCTTTAGTAGACAAGATATATATATATATATATATATATATATATAAGAAAGCATAATTGATATATATATATATATATATATATATAAAGATCACATGCATTTTGAACATTTATATTGTGACGTGTGATGATATGATCTATGAAAATATTTTGTGAGATATAGTTTGTGCTTATTGGGTGAAAGCTCATATGTGTGTGTTCGTGTTGTAGGTAATGCGAGTAAAGAGCCCACCACTTAGATGTTTTTTGGAATGGCGAAGCAGTGCAGAGGCGATGAAGGAAGGGAGTATGATACCACCACAAATTTAATTTCCGCATTTAGACTTCTTAAATTATTTTGTATCGATTATATTTATAATTATGTTTTCAATATTTTGGTACTATTAAACTAGTATGAGTACTTTACAAGAAAAAGACTTTAGAGTATTCCCTTTTAACTCACATGACATTATAATTTTTTAAATATTATCTAAGTATGAATTTGAACAAGATATTTATTATCTAGAGATTTTCAATTTTCTCAGTTAAAAGTTTTAGTATATTTTACTCTTGAAGAACGAGTATAATTTGTGTTGTTTTGTTTTTTGTTTTTTGTTTTTTGTTTTAATTTCTATATTTTTGGAATCTAACATAAATAAGTGTTAAGACTAAATGAATTAAGAAGAAGTAAGTTAGTTAATGATCCAAAAAGTCGGGTCATTATAGGGATAGTCTAGCAATAATTTCACACATGATTTCATAAAAGGTGTAGAGTTTGAATCTCCCAACCTCAATTATTTTGAAAAAACAATAATGAGAAGAAACAATCTAAAAGAAAATTCAACAAACATAACATTGAATTGTGTTGAGGATTGCCCTTCAAAAACCAGACTTTTGGAATACTATCCTATCTACAGTAACTTTAGGATTTTTGACCTCCCATAAGAGATAATTCAAAGTTCAACCTAATATGTCTTTTTAAAATTAACCCCAACCAATCAAAGGTAATTTTGTAGAGTACTAGTGATAATCTATTAGAATACTCTCCACGGCCGGAGTCAACTATAGTGTCTGGAAAAATTTCAAACTTAACCTCCTATGTTAGAAAGGTGTTAAGTTAGTATTAGCACATATAGTGCAATTTGATATTGTAATAATATTGCTGGCTAAGTTATGTTCGAGAAACTTTTACTATTTAAGTAAACCTAAAATTTCTTCATTCAGATTATAACTCAATATCTAATTCATGGAAATGTCTTGAAAGCACACAATATAAATGTAACACTGTGCTGAGTGTTTGTTGTGGAAAATCACCTGCAAGTATACAAATCACATAAGTAATATAATGATAAATAAGGTTGTTAGTTCCATGGGAATTATGTTTAATTTTGATTAATTACTAAAATCTATTAGCACTAAGATTATTTGAACGATCGATTAAAAAGAAAGTATAATAATTAAACTGGATTAAACAAAACTCTTAAAATTAACGAAATAAAAATAATAAAAACAAAGATTTAGGGATTCAATTTCATCTAATTAGTTTCATTTGAATTAAATTACCTTCCAAGAGGAATAATTTCATAAATTTGTCACTCACAGTGAGATGGAAATGGAGGTATACGTGCAAAGTTGCAGCTATGAATTAGTGGTCAATAGGAAGTCCTGAAGATGAGACATTTATAGACGTTTGAAGTGACCAATTACTGACTTTAATTTGACTTTAATATTTCATGGAATTAGAGACCTATTTGCTATATTTAAAAAAAAAAAAAAAAAAAAAAAAGGGGGGACTGGCGAAGGCTTGGAAAACTTACCTCTAGTTCAAATGGTAACAACTACAGAATTGAGTTTTTCAAGGACTATGAAAGCAGAACAAATTGCTCGGTTACCTTTAGTAAATAATAATTGTCATGAACAATAGCTCAAGTGCTACCACTTTCTATTAAAACATGTAAAGAAACAGATCAACGTTCCAAACTATTGACCAATATAGGAAGAGAGCAGATAAAGCGTAATTAAAGAAAGACTTTGATCCTTAAATAAAAAGGTTAATAAATAAATAAACACTTTGAAATGTCAAACAAAAAAAAAAAAAAAGACTCTGAGGGAAACGTACAAGCGGTCACATGGGCACGTATAAATAATTTGGATCTAACAACGTGTGAACAAATAGCTCAGTTGCCATCCTTGGCCATAAATAAATAATAATAGTTATTGTGGGTGTGTATTTTGGACTGTCTAGAAAACGACGTCGCTTTAACAGGTATTTTAGTGGGCGAACAAAATGACGACGTTCGTAGAAGCAAAATTGAAACAGTAAAAGAGGTAGAGCAAATTAAAACCAAGATTGTGCCACGTCATAAGGCAGCACTGAAGAATGAAGGAAGATGGAATTAGGACACGTTGAGGACATATGAATAAGAAGTTAAGACGGGAAGAATCACAATAGAATCTCTCGCAAAGTGAGCCTATTATTAGGGGAGGAGACATAAAATTTGCACGAAGAGACTTGAGAATTGTAGAGAGATTAGAATTGATATATAGACTGAGGAATCTAAATAAGCTTTGTATCTTATTATTTTTGTTCGATCTAATTTTGACACAAATAGTTAATAAGGAAAAGAAAGAGTTAGCACTAAGAAAGACTTTGATAATTCACCGAAAAAAAAAAAAAGGAAAGACTTTGATCGCTAAAAACGAAAAAAGTAAATAAAATAAAAAAAGACTTTAAAATGACCAAGGAAACAAAATTGAGGGAAACTCGTACAATCCGGCAATGGGCGTAAAATAATGTGAATAATTTAGGCCACAAAACTTAGGACCATCTACTTGACTAAAAATAAATTCAGAGTCCATTAATAGGATACATTGGCACCCTAAAACCAAAAACTAATTCATAATTGAAATTGAATATTAAAAAAAACAAATCAAGAGTTCAAATATCATCAAATTACAAAATTAAAGAAAGAAAATAGGAAAGAAAAACCCCTTTGAAGTTGTCACAAACCTCCAATAATTTCACCCAAATTTCTTTTACTCTTAAAGCTCTCCATCAATGCAGTCTCCTTTGAAAATGATTGAAATGCAAACCTAAAACTGAAAATAAATACTAAAATCCTAAAGCTAAAACCTTACCCAAATTTTTTTCTTCCTTATTTTTCCTCTCCTCTCTTCTTCCTCTAGTTTTTATATTTTAAGGGTCCATTTGGAAGAATATTTGGAGATGATGTTTTGGAGGTTGGATAGAAAATATATGTTTGGGGAGAAAATTTTTGAAAAACTTTTATGATATAGAAAATAGTAAAAAAAAATTAAAAATGTGTTAGGAAAAAAAGTTTGCAAAATGGATCTTGTCTTGTTTGCTTGTCATTACGAGCATTTTTGACATAATAACCATCTTATTTCAATTTGAAATAAAAAAAGTTATAAACTTTTAAAATTTAAGTTTTTTGAAAATGAGAAAAAAAAAATTAATATAAAGTTGTGAATTTAAAATCCAAATGATAAAATACCATCCAGAGTTTTGGTGCCCCAAAACACCACACAATTCCCCACCAAAACCCACGCCCCCTCTCTCTTCTTTTCCTTTTCTTTCCTTTTGTTTTGTTTTGTTTTTTTTTTGTTTTTTGTTTTTTGTTTTTTTTTTTAAGTTGGCTCCAGCTGCAGCTCACAGCTGTTTCTGATGCGGCGCATGGCGCAAGGATCTTTGGTGAATCTGAAACAATTTAAAAATTTGAAAGGAACGGAGGTTATATTTTAAAGTTTGGGGACATTTTGATATATTGGTCAAAATTCGAGGAAAAAATTATGAAATTTATCCTTTGAAAAAAAAAAAAAAGAAAAACATGATGCCACCCGTATAAGATTCATTTCTTGAATAAAAGAAAATTGAATATGAAAGTAACTTTTTTCAGAGAAGCAATATTCCACAACTGATTCAATTTTTATCCATGAGTACTTTCAAATATATTATTCAAGATAAATAATTAGAGTGCAAGACACACATTTTAGTGAACAAGGTACACCAAGTGCTGAGATTTTGTGCGTGATGTTCTGATGGTTATACACTTGTACGAAGAAACAGTACACATCAAATCCATTTTCTTCGTTCGCGATACCTAAGGTTGACTAGTGAGGAATTTATTTATTCACTTATATATCAACTGTTCAACTACCGTTTGATCATAATATCCAACTCTTCAATATTTACGTGTCTATTTCGAAATATATGTATATACATATAGATATATATAATATATATATATATATATTTATTTATTCCATATATACATACCAGCCTTTGCACCTTTGCCCATATTGATCATGGAGAATAAAATGTTAATCTCTCTCTCGTTTGGTCTTTTCCTTTTGCTTATTACCATCAATATTTATGCCTCTAGTGGTACGTACACAGTAGTATCTCTCTAATTTGTGAAATTTGATTACTAAACCTGCTTGTAATATTAAGACATGAAAAATTATTAACTTGATCTTTTTTTTTTTTTTAACATTTATTTGGTTTTTCGTTGCCTTTGCATGCAGCCAAGGAGGCACGAAAGCATGATGATCATGATCATCACCATGGCTCTGTAAAGAAGCTTTTTGTATTTGGGGACTCGTATGCGGATACTGGGAATAGCAAGAAAGCCACTGCCGTGTCGTGGAAGGCACCTTACGGGAGCGCTTATCCCGGAAAACCGGCGGGCCGGTTCTCCAACGGCCGAGTCCTCACTGATTACGTCGGTACGTACTCTCTACATTCTGCTGGTTGCAAAGCCATGCACATACAACTCAGTAGCCAGAGGCACGTCCAAATTGAAATTTGTTTGTAACATTTCAGCTGTGCCTCCATTTAGTAATAAATTAACAATATTATAATCGTGTCTTATTTTGTAGTGGCTTTAATTCATCCTCTCATTTATTTAAAAAAAAATAGTGTCCTATAAATTTGATAATTGATTAGAAACTTAGGTTTCATTTACCTTTTATATTCAAATTACCTAAGTTTTTCATCTCAGTTTTTATCTTCTTTTAAAAGTTAACAAAATTATAATTAATTTTTAAAAAATCAATCAATTTTAACTTAAAAATTTTATTTCAAACTCATGTTCCAAAAGCCTAATCTCATATTCAATTAAAAAATGTTCGCCTTTGATAAATAATAAAACAAAAGTTTCTAGCTTCAAGGTGTCATATTGTTCTCCTAAATCTCAATTTGCCAATATTATCCTGCAACCTCATAATTGTATTTTCTTTCTCCCTTCCAAAAACTAAGATAGAAGCAGAACTTTAAAAAATTAGAAAAAATGAGATATTTTATTTGGCCGATAATTTAAAAATATACACGATTTGGCCGTTTAATATAATAAATTTCTTTGTTTCTTAATTAGTTTTCTTTTCATTAGTTGGTGGACTACCTATATATGACTCAACAAATTCAATTAATTAGTTCCAATTTTCTCCATTATATTGCTTGCCCCTTCTTAAAGCTAGTAGGGTAGAGGGGGGGAAAAAAGGAGAAAATTGTGAAACAGCCTTTAAATGATACATGATTTGAATTTTTGTCTTTTGTCTTTTGTTTTGTTTTTGTTTTTCTTTTTGTTTTTGTTTTTGTTTTTTTTTGTTTTTACTTTATCTTGCAATGACAAAAATATCCTCAAAAATTTATTTCAGATCTATTTTCTTTCATATCTTTCTCCATTTCTCTATCTTCTCTCCATTATTTCTCTATCTTCGTCTACTCCCCTCTCTCTCTATTCAACTCCCATCACGTTGATTCTATGTTAATTATCAGTGGTTTGTGTTGACTCCCATCGTCGGAGGATATTATGGTAGAATACGGGTGGTACTCTATCAGATTATCTCTTTAGCCAGTTAGGAGTAATTCTTGATAGAGTTGACCTTTGACTTTATCATATAATTAGGAGGTGAAAAATCCTAAAGTCACCATAGATAATATAATATTCCAAATGTGTCTCTTTTTGGGGAATCCTCAAAATCATCCCAAAAGTCAGAAAAAGAAATTGTAAAAGTATTTTACAAAAATAATTGAAATTAATAGCAAGGTTTTAAAATATTTGAAATAAATAGCAAATTTACTAAGTAATTAGAAAATATGTGACAAATAAAATATTTACAAAAAATAAATAAATTATTTTCTCGACAAATTTATTGTTTATTACTATTTATTTTAAATATTTTTAAAATTATACTATTTACTTTAATTATTTATGTAAAAAATGGTAATTACTTGTTTCTCCCTAAAAGAGAAATGGGCTCATTTTTCAGATAATAGTGTTTTAGTAATGTACAAATTTTGGTTCCTTATTTCTTTCTTCCGTTGTAAAATGACAGCTTCCTTTCTGGGCGTAAAATCTCCAGTCCCCTACAGATGGAGAAAGTCTATGACGAAATCAAAGCTAAAGTACGGCATGAACTTTGCATTTGGAGGGACTGGCGTGTTCAATACAATGCAGAAAGAACCTAACATGTCTATTCAGATCGATTTCTTTCAACACCTAATCGAACAAAAATTCTATTCCAAACGCCACCTTAACTCATCCGTCGCTCTAGTCTCTGTCGCGGGCAACGACTACGCTGCATTCATTGCTAATTATAAAGGAGATAATTACAGCATGGTGAGTGGTTAAACTACTTCTCTGGATCATATGGATTTGTTGTTGTAGTTGTTGTTTTTGTTGACTATCTTGTTTGGTAGGAAAAATAAATGAAAGAGGGATAAAGGATTAGAAGATTGGTGAATCTTGAAATTTAAGGTTTCTTGATATGAGAAATTAGCTGAGAGAATGAATCGGTTAGGGATTCAAAATCATCTGAGAAACTTTAACTTTGATTTTTTTTTTTTCCTACTCTAGAAGGATAATTTATTCACCTCATCCGCTTAATTAGTCTATATATTGTGTCAACTTTTATTTTATTACCCTCATTACAAATAATAATAATAATAATAATAATAATAATAATAATAATAATAATAATAATATAATAATATAATCTAATAATTAGTTAAAATAGCAGTTAAACAAAACAAGAAAATAAAAAAGACAACATGAAACAACCTACATAACAGGCAAACGAAAGTAATTGAATATAAAATGGTTTGTTTGGAGGGCTAGTTTGGCTGGTACAGTGTTGGGGGCATCTAGTTTGGTGCCATTGGAAGTGAGAGGTTGGACCTGGATTGCTGAGCAATTTGTTTTTGCACCCAAAAATTTCAAAAAATAAAAAAATAAAAAAAACTTAAATCTTTGTTATTATGTAAGTGATATATATATATATATATATATATATATATTTCAAAGAAAACTAAAAGCCAATAATTTTTCACATCTAATGCGTGCAACGTGGATTTTTCCATCCACAATCTAACAGCAGTGGAAAACTTGTTTACCATTTCAAAGCTAGAGGGAAATGGGTATTGTACTTTAAAATTTAGGAGGCAAATTGTTACAAGAGGAAGGAAAATTTTAGTTCATCCAAAAATAAAATAAATTTACACCTACGAAAAAAGTTCCGTGGTTTTTCTGATAAAGGTTTTTTGATTATTGTAAAAAGTCATGGTTAAAGTTTCATTTATCAATATTATGAACTACGAAGTTTTTGTCATAAGAAAAATAAATTCTGCCCTAAAAACTTCTAGTGACGACTTTTAGACTCTAAGCAAGAAAAAATCATCGCTAAATAGTTGTACTACTGAGTGTACAAAGCGAAATTTGATTAGATCAATCCTAATGTACCATCTCTTTTCATCGTGATAGGATTTGGTAAATGTCAGCACTTCAATTGTCAACCAACTCGTAACAAATCTGAAGCGCCTTCAGAACCTGGGGGTACGAAAAATAGCCGTTACAGCATTAGAACCTCTGGGATGTCTTCCTCCATTCACAGCCACTACTTCATATAAAAACTGCAGTGAAAGTTTGAACTCGGTATCCGATTCCCACAACAAAATATTGCAGCAAAATTTGCAAAACCTAAACAATCAGAGCGAGAAGGACGTGGTTGTGGTTCTTGATCTATATACCACCTTCATGTCTGCGATTATGATCACGCAACCGAACATAACAGGTATTTTTCTTTAAAGAAAATATGACATTATTATTTTTTTAGACTTGGGATGGGGATTCAAACTATACAAATTGTAGTGGAGTTAGGTATGAAATTACTATAAGTTATGCAAATATGCTTTTGTATTAAATTCACCCGATCCGACAGTACATACCTATTAAATAATATTCTATTTTTGCAGGAAAATTGACATTAGAGAAAGATCCATTGAAGCCGTGCTGTGTTGGAATAAGCAATGGATACTCATGTGGGAGTGTAGACGGAAGTGGGTCAAAGAAGTACACTGTTTGCAATAATCCCAACTTATCTTTCTTCTGGGACATAATTCACCCCTCTCAAAATGGATGGCGTCTAGTTTTCTCAGCACTGCGATCTTATCTTTACAAATTAGTTTAATTAATTAATAACATATTATTACCACCATTCTAGTATTTATTATTATTATTTTTTAAACTTGGGGTGAGGGATCCACACTCTATACATTGTGGTAGAGTTAGATGTAAAATTATTGATATGGTATGCTTAATTATGCAAAAACTTTTTAGTACTGTCCTAGCAGTAGCGCTTTCAACTATACTTGCGAAAGTTTATCCAAACCATTATCACGCTTGTAAACCAGTTCACAATATCTTCACTAGACATGATATAGTCTTTCAACCTTTTCTCAAAAACAAATTTGAGTGTATTTGGATATGTTAGTTTTCATATATATACATATATATATATATATATATAAAGTTAATTATTTGATTTTATTGATTAGTATATCTGTTAATTATATTCGTGCATGTGAAGAAATAACCATAATAAAATCCTGATGTTAACAGCATTGTTATCTAACTTTACAAATTTGTTTAGTTGTAGTTTTCGGAAATATAAATTTATACACCCCGGGGCTTGGATGTTGTTTGAGACGAATTGGGAGGAGAATTGATGCAGTGTACTGTAAATTGAACAATTGACTTATAGTTTCCTTATTTTGTTTTTCTTAACATAGTACTTGTAAATTTAGGAGAATCAAACCTTTATAAATTAATAAATGCATATATTGTAATTATTTTTTAATTGATTTTGGAGATATGTATATACGAGTGGTGTGAAATTGAAAAGTGAATCTGTAAAATCTACAATTTGTATATATGTTTTGGGCACTGACTTTTTAGCAGCCAGGGAAGGGAAAAATAATTTCCTATAAGGAGAGGCTTTTCACAAGCTCGTCAATCAATACACGGTACAACAAGTTTTAGCATCAGTCAACGTTCGAGTGACGTTATTTTGTTTCAACATCGTTTTAGAACGGAAATAGAAAGCATTCCACCTCGGTTCTAATCCGGCATGAAATGTTTTTAACCTCAGTTTATAACCAATAAATGGCTTCCATTTTAGTGTTTCAAAAATGTGGAGACCATACATCTTCTGTTAAAAATAATTTAGTGATATATATATATATATATATATATATATGCTAAATGTGTTGTTCAGAAATTGTAAATTGTAAGAGATCTTCATCATTTGATCACATATATAGGTGAAGAAATGATATTCCATTTATATGGACTTGCCAATAGGATTTTTCCAAAAGTGAAAAATATGGAACTGTGAGATTAAATAGTTGGAAAGGAAAAGCAAAAACTAGATGCCAATCTAACTATGGATATCATATGGGGATATAATATTGATATGACAAAAGCATATCAGACTTTCGTGATTCTGTATAAAATCAATTGAGCATTTAGCGTAATGGCATCAAAGTTAGTAACTAAATTTGTTAAATTGATTGGTAACTATTAGATTTTCGATTATATATGTCCGTTTAGTTCCTTTATTAGCTCCACAGATTTTCATAACGAATTGGGATAATCCTAAAATTACAAAGATAGACTGAGAGGCATCATCTGATATAGGAAAGAATCAAATACTTGCAATATGGCAGGTGGGCACGTGCCAATAGCGGGACGGTGGGCGCAAAAGGTCCCTTCCTGAGATTGTCTCTGCAGTTTTGTATCAAGAGATTTGAATATAGGACGTATTATTTAACTTCAAGATAAGATCCATGAATTAATTGTTATGATAATTTATAATTAATAATTTGTATAAAAACTTTAGCTGGAAGAATTATCTATTAGTTAGATTATTCTATATTCAATTCGAGATAAGATAAAGAATTAATTTAAATATATCTCTATATAAGAATTTGAAGTAATATTTTGGATCATATATCACCAAATATTTTTATCACGATAATTGTTGAGACGAAATTATCCTTGTTATTGTAACGACCTTACTTATGCAGCCATTACCACACTTACTTATTATACTTACTTAGCATTAATACTTGAAATTTACGGAAGATTTTTTTTTAATACATATATATTACTTGACATATTTTAATATGTACACATATCATGATGATTAACAAAACAATTCTTAATATTTTAGCACACAAACTTACTAGTTATTAATAACAAACTACTTACTAATAAGTACCTTAAACATGTTTGTGTTTTTAACATTACTAATTATTAAAATTTAATACTTGAAATATTTTGTATCGACTATATTTATAACTATATTTCCAATATTTTGATACTACTAGACTATTAGGAACACTTTGCAAGAAAAAGACTTAGAGTCTTTCCTTTTAACTCACATGACATTATAACTTTTTAAATATTATCTAACTACAAATTTGAATAGGATATTTATTATCTAGAGATTTTCAATTTTCTCAGTTAAAATTTAGTAAATTTAACTCTTGTACTACGAATATAGTTTATTTAAAAAAAAATTATATACTTTTGGAACCTAAAATAAATAAGTATTAAGACTAAATGAATTAAGAATAAATAAGTTAGTTAATGATCTGAAAAGTCGGGTCGTTACAATAATGTTTAAAAA